>CM069442.1:13580291-13631046 GCA_035610835.1 Ophiura sarsii | reverse complement strand
TTAAATTATTTTTTTTGCAAACTGACTTTTTAAGTGATCAAACTTTTCAATCATCTTTATCAATAATAGAAGATGATTCAATCAGAAATGAGCAAAGAGACTAAGATCACAAAGGGTACTTTAAGAACAACACTGCATGAAGTTTGTTTCAGTGGACATCTTAAGTTTCTTTGATCAATGGTGTATTGTTATTATGTAATTGTAAGAAATGGTGTATGTGTATCATAGGTAATTATGTTTTATGCTTCATGGCAGGTTATCTTTTTGTGTAATTTGTAGTTTTACAATCCATGTTATTAATTTTATCGTGTGCTTATAACATAAAAAGTTAACATCATAGTACATCCTCTCTATTGATCTGAAAAAGATGCACCTGTTCAAGCTGTTCCAAATATTTTAGGGCACGGTGTCCATGTAGCATCGTAATACTTAAGTACACAGAAAAGGTACATTTTACATGAACAGTGTTTAGATAAATTTCAAGCAATTCACTCTGTGTATCTACTTGATATGATGAACAAGTAGACAAACCATTCACACTCAAATAATTGTAACAGTATGAATAGTCTTATTATTAACAATGTTACAAGACGCGGTGTCCATGTAGCATCGGTAGTGCATTTTATAACATTATACAGGTAAATAACACTTCATATACTTACTTTATGACTATAATGTAATCAATGTGCATGGTTTATAGAGTACTTTACATCAAACAAATATTGATATGTACTTTATTTAAATTCATTATACAAATTGCAAAATAAAGAGTCACTTTTCAATGAGTTTTTACATAATACAGTTAATCTACGATGTCTTGTTCGTTAAGTTATGTTCAACCTAGACAAATCTGGTTTCTTTTCATGTATTTGTGGTTCCAAGTAGTTAATTGAGGTATAGAAACTTGGCCCACATCTTAAGCTAATTTATTAGAAAATGATATGGAAATGGGAAATGGTGTCCATGTAGCATCAGGATTTTTGGAAATGTCATCCAACTGTTGAACATGTGCGGCTATTTTACACCAAATGTTACATTAAAAAAAAAAGGTTCTACATTGGACTTTGGTAAATGTAGAACCTAAAAAAGAAGAAAGAGTTGGAAAATATCCATTTTGAAAATTTCACTTGGATGTCACATAATATGCCCCAACTTCATGGAATGAGCCATATGCTTTATAAGCCTGGCTCGAGCATTTTTGCTTGAGCCTGGTGTCAAAGAGCCTGAGCGTGGCCTGAACATTTGTCAAAGATATAGGAATATTATGGGTCTCCGGTAAACATATTGGTCCATTGATTGAAGTTCAGTATTTAGTTAAATACACAGAGTGAGCTTTGAATTAATAATTGAAAAACAATTATTAAAGGCAAACCAGCGATTTAATACGTACTAAAATGTTACCGTCTTGACGCTCCACCTACTACATAATGGACAGCCAATTATGATTATAAAATAGATGTTTAATCGGAAAATGGTATATAATACTGACCGCAATCTGCTCCTCAAACGCCAATTTATTAATTAACTAATGCAGCTTTAAACTGAACTAATAAAGACTAATTTAGTTTTTGCTGGTTTGGAAAGAGTATTTCTCCTACTTTAAAATGACACCAAAAGTATCATTCTGTGGTGTAAAAATGTCACAGCTCAAAAAATTAGGGTCCCAATTCATGGCGCATGACCATTTGATATACGTTCTTGTTAATGAAGGTGTGTGTACGAATATTAAAGGTAAATAATGAAAGCAGTAATCCTTACCAAATACCGGGTCTTTTCTTTCCTCTGACGGTCCTCCAGTCCGTGTTTGATGGGGACTATTAACCGCCGCCATGTGAATGCCACAAACAGCTACAAACTACAACGAGTGCTGCCTATATACATATTAAAATGGCGGCCATATTCAGTTGGTTTAAAGCTTTCCAGGATAACGACCTCGTGAACGGGTAAATTGTGAGATAGCTTTATTTGGCTGTGGCTGGTTGATAATGATATACACCTTACACAAAACATTCCTGACCAGGTGATTTAATGTTAGCTAATTTAGAATCAGTAATCGTTATATAAATCTTAGACTTAGATACTCATTAAACGAGAAAATACCTTCCCAGCAATTTGAGACCTCGCTTATAAAAATCGTAGTATCCAGATCAACCGACGACAAAATTGTAGTTTTAAAACAATGGGATATCAATGCCTGTCGTGTACCCGGCAGTGACAATTTGAAATGAATTACAGCTCACCATTCATCATCCGTACATGCTTTGCCGGTTTCAATACACACAGTGTTCAATACAAATCAATGACATCCCGTACAAAAAACAACATTTTCTCTCGTTAGGTGTGGTTACTAAAAGCATCATAGCCTAAGCCTAACTCAATTTTTATGAATGAGGTGTCATATTGTGGAGAGGTAATTGCTCGTTTAGTGTAGGCCTATATCTTAGAATGTCCATACATATCTTAAATAACATAAAATCACCTGGATTTAGGAATCTTATGTGTTAGGTGTATATCAAATGTGTTGATTTCGTATCATTTGGCAAGGGATAAAGGTATGTTTGAATAATCCAATTTATCATCAATGATAAAAATCAATATTTTGGTTGGTCTGTAAATGCAAACAGAATAAATATCATAACGTAACATTGAACATTGAACAACGCAAAATTTGAGATAAATTAGCATTTGAATTAAAAGTCGAAATTAAAGATTTAATGTACAGCATGTCCCCAAAAAAACTGGGTCCAAAAAACTGATCTCAGTTCACCCAGTTTCAAGGGCAGTGTATTAATACACGTGTTACTGTAATGAAATAAAAGGTACCAGAGGTTACTCTACTTTATATTTGTGCAAAGCTCTCTTTTCTAGAAGAAAAAAAAATCCAATTTGTTCTATTCAAATAAACAACTTTTTGTCTGTACACATTACCTTTACCTCTATGGTAAAGTGAAACCAAACACCACGCGCAAAAATTGCTATATTTATAATACTTTTTTTTTTTGCGAACCTGTCTGTATGTCTGTATGTCTAAAGCCTCGGGATGTACTCTCAGAACAGGTTTTAAAAACCATGGGTTAAAAGAATGTTGGTTAAAAAGTATATTGCATTGGTTAAAAATGAAGCGTAGGTTAAAAATTACTTTTAATACTGCGTTGGTTAAAAAGTAAAAATATAATTCATTTTTAGTTTATTCAACGTTGGTTAAGGCATCATAATTTTAACCAAAAATAGATTATAACAAGATTCCCGCCAAAGAATTTCAATGGCGAGAAAATATGTTGCGCATATTATTTAGACCACGTCAGAATTTGTATATGAAATCAATCGTGTATATTGTGCCCGATATTGGACCAATATTGGTTTTACATTGGCGCTCTTCAATTGGCATCATGTTGCCAAACCAATATTGGACCAATATTGGTTTTACATTGGCGCTTATGGAAGCATAAGTGTGTCATTTCCGCCTTAACCCCAGATAAGGGACCTAAACCCCAGATAAGGCGGGCCTTATCTGGGGTTAACGATCCTTATCCCCAGATAAGGAACGTTAACTAGGGATACGGCGCCTTATCTGGGGTTAACGATCCTTATCCCTAGATAAGGATCGTAAACCCCAGATAAGGCAGCCTTATCTGGGGTTAACGATCCTTATCCCCAGATAAGGAGCGTAAACTAAGGATAAGGCGCCTTATCTGGGGTTAACGATCCTTATCCCTAGATAAGGATCGTTAACCCCAGATAAGGCGGCCTTATCTGGGGTTAACGATGCTTATCCCCAGATAAGGAGCGTTAACTAGGGATAAGGCGCCTTATCTGGGGTTAACGATCCTATGACACAGGCGGGCCTTATCTGGGGTTAACGATCCTTATCCCCAGATAAGGAGCGTTAACTAGGGATAAGGCGCCTTATCTGGGGTTAACGTCCCTAGATAAGGATCGTTAACCCCCAGATAAGGCCCGCCTTATCTGGGGGTTAACGCGGAATTGACACACTTATGCTGCATGTGTGTACCATAGGAGCGTAAACCCCAGATAAGGCCCTTAGGTTTTCGTTATCCCCCAGTTAACGGAACCATGGCAACGCCTGTTTGTACGTAATAAATGGACGCCGATGTGTTCTCATGCCCATTGTTTCATATTATTGTTTCAATTAGCTAATGTTGACGTGAAACGTTACAATTATTGTATTTACTAAAGTATTCAAATTGTATTATACATAAAGGAATAAGTATTGATATGAAAATGAATTGTATCTGTGGTTTCAGGCAATTTGAGCTTTTTAATATGAGTCGGCAGTACTGTCAGTAGACTGAGTAGTTAGGTATAAAAAATGCTAAAATAGCGCCAAATTCACATTTTCAGTGCGTAATTAGTATTTTAATGATATTTTATATTATATGTGTCTATTACCGTAAATAAAATGGTGTTTTATGAACAATGTGTTTAATTATAACATTTTAATTTTCGATTAGCAGTCCTGAAACAATCTCAACAAATTTATACTGTTGGAACAACGAGTGGTATCAAGACTAGCCTGTGTGGTCTAGTGGTTAGGTTTGTTACCTCTCACGCACGAAATCTGAGTTCGACTCCGCTAGGAGCACTTTTTTTCAATGTCATTTTTACGGTCAATATAGGGCTTATTAATTATTTATTATAAATGTATTTACATATTTATTAATTTCTTTATTTTTTTAAATGTCTTTATTCATTTATTAATTAATTAATTAATTAATTAATTTTATTTATTTATTTATTTATTTATTTATTTATTTATTTATTTATTTATTAATTAATGTATTTATTTAATAATTAAATGTTAATAAGGGCTTATTAATTAATTATGAAAATTGAAATAAAACGTCAATATGGCTTATTAACCATTTCTTGAAAATTGAAATTAAACGTTAATAAGAGCTTATTAACTAATTATGAAAATTGAAATAGAATATCAATATAGGGCTTATTCATTATTAATTAATTAAATTGAAATTTATTTATTCATTTATTCACCTTTTTATTATTTTTTTCTATTTATTATTTTCTTACTCATATTCACCTGTGTCCTCTCTCCATTTCTTTCTGCGAGTTTAACCCTTTTTTTCTTTTTTTTCTTGTTTCGTTCAATTCTTTTTCTTGCATAACTTCACCACATATAGCTCACATAACGTCTCGGTGGTTTCCTTCCGGAAACAACACACTAGTGATCCTCGTGCCAACTTCCACCAAATTCAACAGATCCATTCCAAGTCTTCTCATCCTTTTGCCACCTTAAACACTCGTCCCCCCCTCCCCCCAGTTTTTTAGAAGACCTTGTTTGGTAAATTCCCACCCACGTGATAAATTCAGGCACATAACTAGAATCTTTGCCATGGGCACATTTTGTTGTATAAGTTGGATCTTTTTACCAGGGGAGATAATTGGTGGGCCCGGGAGGAGGGTTGGGCGGTTGGCCAAAGAGGACCTTTTTACAGAAATATGGACCTTCAGTAAACTAAAGCGGGTTTTTTATGTTCATAAGAATCAGTGTTCGGTCCATCTTGGGGAATTTGAATACATCGTAGCCAGGAGGGGTGGGGGCGAGGGCGATTGCCCTCAAAATTAGAGTCATGTCAGTTAAGATTTGCCACTGTTTTTTGTGATTTTGTCGGTTGAGATTGGACTGTTGGAAATTTGGTTATTGAATGCCCAGGTTTTTCTCTCACACGGTTGGCAAAAATGACAGTAAAATTGTGGAATATATTATTGCAATACACCAATTTATTCAGTATGTAATTGATGTATGCATAGGACATTCACACACACCTCATATCTACCATACTGATTTTGATTGTTTTGTTTTTTCAGGATCCAGACAAGACCAATTCAAGATCAAGATCCTGTGTTGATTTATGACAAACACAAATAAAAAAATGAAAACAAAACATTTTAGTAAAATGGGTTATCATTTTTTAATTTGTAATAAATATAAGAGGACCTGACGTTTCGATTCTAACAGAATCTTTATCGAAGGTTAAATGACAGAAGACAACATACACAACATATATATAGACAGAGGAACAATAGGCAGGAAGTGATGTAACACAGTGGGGGTCAAAGTGACAGATGGATGAATAGGGTAAGGAATATCAAACTTGACAGCTGATTGATGAAGTGGATAATGTAACAAAAGGATGACATAGACAAAGGGGAGATTAAGAATTAAAAGGCAAATGGGATATAAAAAAGTCCATAGTGGTGATTGATGGCTTGCAAATAAATAATGAAATAGATGGAAATGTAAAAGGACTGAGAGAAAGCATGAGAAAACAATAAATAACAAAGTGGGAGTAAGACTAGGCCTATGGTAACAAATAATGGAAAAGCACTGGAACGAGTGATGAAAATTACTGTGCATAGGAGATAATGTTGAAAATGAAAACAAAGTATCACACATATCAAGAAGTAAAAAAATGAAAAATGGAGTGAAGAAAAACAAATTTTTTAATTTGTTTTGTTTCATTTCCATATTTTATCAAATAACATTAAAAACAATGAGACACTTCAAAAGTTCATTCACCATCTAATTTTAATAATACTAGGATTATAGTACATCTGTTAAATATTCAATTATTTACATTATCCCATATTCTCGACCTCTTTTTAATAGTGTGTTAAATTCTACTTGCAAGAATGGATTTTCATATTCTATTTTAATTTCCATCCCTGTTGTTGATGATCGTGAGACACTTATCTTAAGGCTATTGATATTTGGTGGTACAGGGTACCTCGCCGATTGAGTCATGATTTCTGTAACTTATCAAAAACAAAAACAAAATGACTATCTTCAATAATATGTTATAATTATGCTATGTTATTTTGTGTACATGATTAAGAAAATAAAAGCACAAGTGCTCCATGCACTGTGGAAAGGTAAACAAAGCAATAATATAACACCCTGTTGTGCAATTGTTTAAAACAGTTTGACACTGTAATTCTCATGGCTGTGAATCAGTTTAAGCCCTGATGCACATCGGTGGTATGATCAACAGGGCTAGGAATAGCCCAGTGATGGCATGGCAACATCTTCCGCATTCAGCAATTATTCATTAAAAACCTCTTTTCTTTCAAATTCAGTGGAAACTCATTAACACAAAATCTGGTGCTCAGGATAACACAAAGCGGCTTTCAAGAATCGTGGGCAAAAAGAAACAAACAATACATGCACGGTCAAGATTTTACCCGAATTATAATATAAACATGCATTACATTTGAAGAATCCAGCCTATGAGATGATGACATCATTTACGTCATGCAATTATGTGGATAAGTATTAGAGGTCGTCCATATTTTTGCCATTTACAGATACGTACTGTGTTATCAGACTCGATTGTTGGCGTTGAATTATAGAGGTGATTTTCTCATTTTAGAAATCAATCCTAGCCAAAAGTTCGTATCCTTAGATGTACAATTATCTAAGTCATTCAAAAATAATATTCGCCGGATGTTTAACGCGATAGTTCGCGTGTATGTCTTGTTTTTTTATGAGAAGTTCTTCTGAGCTGACTGTCGATGTTTCGTGTGTAGGCCGCCATATTGTTTGTGCAATCTCGCAATCTCGACCCTAGAGTACAAATGTCGTATTTAATATCACGCGTCGGTGAAACCATGTAGCGTTCACAAATTGAGGATCGCCTGGGAAATGTCTATTAATTACGTGCGAGGTTCCGTTAACCCTGGGTTTACGATCCTTATCTGGGGATAAGGATCGTTAACCCCAGATAAGGCCGCCTTATCTGGGTTAACGATCCTTATCTAGGGATGAGGATCGTTAACCCCAGATAAGGTGCCTTATCCCTAGTTAACGCTCCTTATATGGGGATAAGCATCGTTAACCCCAGATAAGGCCGCCTTATCTGGGGTTTACGATCCTTATCCCTAGATAAGGATCGTTAACCCCAGATAAGGCGCCTTATCCCTAGTTTACGCTCCTTATCCCGCTCCTTATCTGGGGATAAGGATCGTTAACCCCAGATAAGGCTGCCTTATCTGGGGTTTACGATCCTTATCTAGGGATAAGGATCGTTAACCCCAGATAAGGCGCCTTATCCCTAGTTAACGTTCCTTATCTGGGGATAAGGATCGTTAACCCCAGATAAGGCCCGCCTTATCTGGGGTTTAGGTCCCTTATCTGGGGTTAAGGCGGAAATGACACACTTATGCTTCCATAGGCGCTCTTCAATTGGCATCATGTTGGCAACCAATATTAGTCCAATAATGGGCACAATATACCAGGGGCGGAAAATAACATGATTGATTTCATATACAAATTCTGACGTGGTCTAAAAATTGCCGCCGCTGTTACAAGTTATCGCTCCCCGATCTTATGGCTAGAATATTGTGCCTTGTCCCTTGTTCTGGGTTTGCCCTTCGCCAAAGTTGGTCCTGGCCACGGGTTGGCGCCAATATTGGGCCAATAAAACATCAATATTGTAATGTTGTCTGGGTTAAAGTTTAGCAAAAAAATAAAAGTTTAACCAACATTTTTTAACCAACTACTGTTGGTTCAAACATATTAACCAACAAATGATTACAAATTGTAACCAACCACAGGTTAAAGTTTAACCAACCACTGTTGGTTAAAACATATTAATCAACAAATGATTAAAAATTGTAACCAACCACAGGTTAAAGTTTAACCAACAGCTGTTATACATAATTAGCCATAATTAGGACATTACATGGCAACTGGAATTAGAAAATATAAATAAAATAAAAAGAAAGTTGTTGCCAAAGATGTTGGTATTATGCCTCTTTGACCTACCATATCTCGACAACCGATTGTCCGATTGAAATAAAATTTTCAGTTCCAGAATCGTTAGACCAAGGGCTAGAACATATTATATGTGAAAGGAAATCTAAATTTTTCATCGGCCAATACTATAGAGCCACTTTAAACCGTTGGATTTCGTCTAGGATAACATGTGTAAACATGATGTCAGTGCCTCAAAAACTCTATCGCGGACCCATCCACAACGCGGGCCACAACGGGTCTGTGTTACTATAGCAAACCGGATAGGCCCTAGGCCTGTCATGTGATGTCTTTTATATAAATGGGAATGTTACATACAGAGGAAATGGCTAATGAATGTCACAATTGATCAACAGATTCCTGGGATCCATGCACATACAGCGACCTCAGCGATTATTGACGAGTCATGCGGGGTCACTATAGGTTCATTGACATAATTATAGTATATACAGGGGACATATTAAGGCATGCTCCAATTTTGATCGGACTTGTTGCAACTTATGTTTTTTGATAAGACAAGAAGAAAAGTCAATCATGACATCAGGGTCAAATGTCACGAACACGTACAAAATCAAGGTGACTTGGTTTTTGCCCAGAGCGATATCTAGCGTTCGCTTTGTATCTCATTTCTTCATGTCTACGTCGTGCTTGTATATCCATTAAGGCATTCGCTCTTCCATTTTAGTAAATTGTATGAATTAATCTCTAATTAAATGTTATATAAGTCGTGGTTGTTACGTGATCTAGTTTAATGATTAATCTGGTAAATAATCAAGGCGCAATTGTAGACGTCTGTTTAGCCTATATGCCATTGTAATAAGCTCAATGTATAATTACTGCGCATGCGTGATGCAGCGCTAGATCGCGCGTATGACTTGGAGGATATAGTCTTTGGACCATTGGACCAACAAAAGTGTGACCTGTTAATTGCCAGGCTGTGCATGCTGAAAGATAACATGTTATGTATGGGTGAACTTGAATTATCATTCAGCATTAATTACATGTGGTGAACGATCTTTAGTGTTGACTGTTGACATTGAGCTGAGGGAGTAGTGCACACCTTCAACAACATTATATCTACTTAAAATGGCTACAAATACTAGACAATACCCGGTAAGTTAAACATTATGGACCGTATTCTCGTACGTAGTTAAACACGGTTTTAAGCTAAACACGCGTCTAACTTTGACTTTAGACACAGCGTTTAACTAAACGCAATTATCGTACATTTGTTTTACTTTAAAACACGCGTCTAACTCGCCGAAATGTGTCTAACTTTAAACATGGGTACGGGGGTAGTTTAATCTGGTTTAATGCGTGTTTAACTAAACTCGCGCACCAACTGTATCCCAGACAACATACATATATTGGCACAATATTGGCCCAATATTGGCAATATTGGCATTGGCATTATCTTGTTGACCAATATTGGGCCAATATTGGGCCAATATTGGTTCCCCATTGGCAATATTGGCATTGGCATTTTATTGGTCACCAATATTGGACCAATATTGGTTTTACATTGGCGCTCGTTAATTGGCATCATGTTGGCAATCAATATTGGACCAATATTGGTGACCAATTGAGTGCCAATGCCATTGGCACTCTCTTGGTCACCAATATTGAACCAATATTGGTTTTACATTGGCGCTCGTCAATTGGCATCTTGTTGGTTACAAATATTGGACCAATATTGGTGACCAAATGAGTGCCAATGCCATTGGCACTCTCTTGGTCACCAATATTGAACCAATATTGGTTTTACATTGGCGCTCGTCAATTGGCATCATGTTGGCAATCAATATTGGACCAATATTGGTGACCAATTGAGTGCCAATGCCATTGGCACTCTCTTGGTCACCAATATTGGACCAATATTGGTTTTACATTGGCGCTCTTCAATTGGTATCATGTTGGCAACCAATATTGGTCCAATAATGGGCACAATATACCAGGGGCGGAAAATGACACCATTGATTTGATATACAAATTCTGACGCGGTCTAAAAATTGCGGCCGCTGTTAAAAGTTATCGCTTCCCGCGGCCTTTTGGCTAGGATATTGTGCCTTGTCCTGTCCCTTGAAGATTTTTTCCCTTGTCCTTGGGCTTTCCCTATTCCAAAGTTGGTTCTGGCCACGGGTTGGCCCGGAATCAGCTCACTCCTTTTTAGGGGAAGTAAAACAATATAAAGATAGAATTCTTCCTACCAAACATTTCTCCAAGATCGCCCAATATTGGCTCAATATTGGCACTCATTGGCGAGTGCCAATATTGAGCCAAGCTTGGGCCAATGGCCAAATAATATTATGCCAATATTGTAAGCCAATATTGTAAGCCAATATTGGGCCAATGAAAAATCAATATTGGGCCAATATTGTTATGTTATATTGGCCCAGTATTGGCCCAATATTGGCACTCATTGGCAAATGCCAATATTGGCCCAGTATTGGCCCAATATTGGCACCCATTGGCGAGTGCCAATATTGGGCCAAGCTTGGGCCAATGGTCAAATAATATTATGCCAATATTGTAAGCCAATATTGGGCCAATGAAAAATCAATATTGGGCCAATATTGGGCCAATATTGTTATGTTATCTGGGATGCCTTGAATGATCACTCAACCGTGCCTGGTGCAAGTTGCCGTGCGGATTGTGTAGTCTTTAAAAGTACCGTGTATTTAAGGCATTCGGTCGATATCTATTGTAACCCATTAGGGCCACAATGAATTAAATACCTGTATACAATCAACGCAGGACCACTATGGGAACGAGATTTGCAGAGTTTAAAATCGTGTTTTGTTAAACACGTCGTTTAAAGGATAAACTCACGTTTAAGTTAGACACGTGTTTAGTTAGACACGTGTTTAGTTAAACACGGTTTTAGGCTAAAACCGTGTTTAGTACGAGAATACGGCCCATTATGATTCTATTATTGTCTCTTCATACACGTACACTAGCAACCAAAAGTCTTAGGACACCTTGCATGCTACAAATTTACAGAAAACACCGGGAACCCATTGAATTACTGTTTTAGCTTTTTGGTGGTCTAGATTTGCAAATTGATAAAAAGCTCTCATAAATTTGTTTAAACACATTTTAGATATTTTCGAGGCATTAGTTCCTGTGGGTGCAATGAGAAGGTATAGGATACTGATGGTTTTCATTATAGTATGAAAGTCATGGTGTTAAATAAAAGTTTGAAATTTCCCTCCCAAATATTCCATTTTTAAAGATGAATAAAGAGATAAATTCTCAACATCTGGTAAGATTAAAGACTAGGGCTTATTTTGGGATTAGTTTCACTTGAGTGCATCTATTGACAAACAATTGCGAAGGTTATCTTGAAAGGAAGTCAAAATTGACGCACTGCCTACCATTGGATTGTATAGGCTATAATGATCTTGATGACTTATTCATGAACTATTTTTAATGGGAATTTGTATGGGGATTCAACGTAGGCACAAATGTTCTTCAATTTCATGGAATGAGCAGATGTTGCAGGGAATTTATTAATGAGAAGAGATTCATAGGTAAATATAACAGTCCACATGTAATATCTGGGATGATTTTTACACCATAACCAAGTGTCCTAAAACTATTGGTTGCTACATTTAAAAAAAACCACTACCGGTCTAAACTCCTTGCGAGCACCATCGAGAGAACTTATTCCCCAAATAGTCTTGTAATTTTACCCATATCAAGGTCAAATCCTATTTATATAGGTGCCTGCTGCCTGGATATCTTCTCATTCATAAATTCATCTTTCCATGACCTTGTAGCCTACACATTTTTGGTTGGCGGGGCAACCGCCAACCTTATAGCATCAGATTGCATATTCTTGGACATTTAGGTCTTTCTACATATACATGGAGGCTGCCATTTTGTTTTTAGTATATGGAAAATTGTCTAAATTATTTTGCAGTCTTTGTAAATTACATGTACCTATGCAGTTTATTTTAACAGTCCTGCAGTCTGTGATGGAGTCAAAGCTATATTTGTTTAGCCTTGATGATTCAATCAGAGAGATGTTATTAGACTCCCAACAGAGAGACATAATAGCTTATCTTGTTTGACTAAAGAGAAATCTCCCAACTGTCCAGATGTTATACACATTACAATTGTGGTCTCAGATACTACTGAAAAGCTCAGAGTGTCAACTGTGCAACTGTGTCATAAAACATGGTCAAGGATTGCATGAAATATCTATGTGTATGAAAAATTTCGCGACTGGCTAGGATTGGTGAAATTGTCATGCTCACAAGCTTTTAGTATTCTTATTAGACATTATTAGAAAGGTGTACATTTGTAAACATTTCATGATGAAAAATGTGGGTTCTTCTGCATCACGAACATTAAATGCCGCGAAAAAATAGTGCTTGCTTTAGAATAAACCTACTGTATGTGTCCTTGTTGGGTAGCACTGCATTACATAATGATATGGTGAACTGTCACTACAAATTACTCTGTACACATCATGTTCTGGTGATCACTCCATTTCCATGGGCATTTTTTAGTTGGGGCTTTAGGGACGCACCATTAGATTTTCAGGGGGGGGGGGGGGGGGGTAGGAAGTTTTCGGAAGAAAAAAAATTCACCCTCTATGCAGGCCAAAAAAAAAAAAATTCTACCCCCACCCAACTCAATATGAATGGATACATTTATAAAAAAAAATTCGCAAAAAAAAAGATTCACCCCTTGAAGCGGCCAAAAAAAAAAAAATCACCACCCAACCCAACTTCCTACCACCCCCCTGTAAATCAAATGGTGCGTCCCTTAATGAGTTGCGGAAGTCATATATACCTAGATTGTTCTTCAGATGATACCTCCCCCCTCCATGCACAAACATCAACTTTATTGGTTTCCTGTACTATTTTTAGACTGTTGTGTTTTGATTTGGGGTGGGTTTTTTGTTTGAAAGATACATACACCATATCCCTGGTATTTTGGTATGCAACAGAATGAACAGATGCTTCAGAAAATGGTTACAAAACATGATTCTTTCTCTTGGATCGCCCCCATTCCATTTCAATGGAATTTTTTCTATAATAAACAAATAAATTCTACTTCAACCATAGTTTTACTAACGAATATTGGCCATATTAAATTGAATATAATTCTAATCAAATTAATTGAATATATATGACATATTTAAAACTTAAATTGAATGTAAAATTTATTCATTTGTATATTTCTATATTTACTTATTTACTTTTTATATTATTAATTATCTACATAATTATTCATTTATTTATTTATTAATGTTTTCTCATGTTTATTTGTTTTAATTTCTTTATTTTATAAGTAATTTTTAATATTTTAATTTTTAATATGCGTGTATTTATGTATTGATTCATTAGTTTATTGATTCATTTATTTTCGATTAAAAATGTAATTTTCGATTTATATTATTATTTATTAACAAAATGATTCAACTATTTATTTAAAAGTGTTTAAGAAATAAAACTCTACATTTATTTATGTATTGATCAAATAAATTGAATACATATGACATATATTTAAAACTTAAATTGAATGTTAAAACCGTGTTTATCACTAAACTATGGCTGTAATTTATATTGCTTTCTAGTAATGCCATGCAAGAATCTTGCACAGTTATCATCTATGCGCTTGCTTCTTCTGCCACATAATTTTAGCAACTAAAAGCCGTATTTACAAATGTTGCTATTTTTGCTCTTTCTATTTGCCTTATATCGCAATTTCCTTTTGACCGCCAACTTTCCATTTTAATGGAATTTTTATTCAAAATAAATATCTTTCCGAGATCGCTATTTTCTCTATGGGGAAATCCAGTGCAATTCTCGCCTCATTAATATTCATTACATCATTATCGCTGTTATAGCGCTATGGGATATTCTTGTTTGCGAACATCAACCTCGAAAAATCATTATTTTACATTATTTTACAAAATGCAAGCACGTATAATTATTGACATGAAGTTTTCTATCGTCCCCGGGGCGGAGCAAGATTTACTAACGGCCAAAGATACGGGAAGGCGTAAAGTCAAAACCAACGTCGAAGAACACCAAGTAAAGGCGGCCGTGCAGAAGTTTGAAGAAGAATACACCGAGCTGGTCAACAACAAAACAACTCTACTAGAAAAACGACGCCAAAAGAAGAGAAAAGCTGAGCCAGAAACTCCGGAGAACACAGACGATCATCGCCCAAGAAAAAGACCGCGGCGAGACAACAACAACAGTCAACGAGGGGGTCACCGTAGGCATCACAGCTGGCAGCCATCCAACCGATCATCAGATCACCGAAAACATTAAGGCTTTTTAAGCCACAGCACAAACGGCTCTTTTCAGAGCCACCCAGTCTTCCAAAAAGAGAAATGTTATGTCTTTTTTGTCACATTATACTTATAGCCTTGAGTATTAGTTTTTCATCTATATGTCTAATTTTCATCAATAAAACACTCCCCTAGTTTGTAAAGTGTTCCCTAAGAGCAAGCTTGCTCCTTTTTTACTTCGACCAAAGATAACCTTAGAATTCCACAGTTCTTGAAATTCAATTTCAGTGTTTCCGAACCTATTTTAGAATTTTCTAGTTTGAAAATATACTCAGCCATTTTTACTTTCTAGCCTGAAAATATTTCTTTCAACTTATGTTTTCTAGTTTGAAAATTATTTGATCTCTTGTCACTTTTCTAGTTTGAAAATCTACTCTCCTAATTTAATTTTCTAATTAGTTTATTAGTTTAACTATTTTTAATTTTCTAGTTTGAAAATTATTATGTTTATTTGGACATCACCCACCCAAAAAGTAGAATACCTTTGAATTTTATAGTTATGAAATTCTTTCATAGTGTTTCGTTTACTTTTACGGAATAAACCATATCACTACATTCAGCCAGACTGCTTCAGTCAAGTTCATTTCTTATTTAATTTTCTAGTTTAAAAATTATCTTAATTCAATTTATTTTGTTGGAAGTTATCCACTTAGAGCAAGTTTATTTCAAAGTTTGTCCTGATGCAGGTTCCGTCCAGGGCCCTCCGCTTTTTTAATACCTAATAATTATATGGCTCATGTTTTAAGGTTACAGACATTTCCAAAAAAACTGATACTTCGAGACAAAATGGACCAAATATAAAGCCAAATATTTAGTTAATACAATAATTAGTTAATCAACTCATTCATTTGTAAATTCTTTGACTCAATAGACCTAACATTCGTTGGTTTTTTTTAAATGGTGTAGGCATAGTGATTATCTGGATGACTATATGAATGCATAGGCCTATACTTATTTAGATAAGTTTAGTTAAAGTGTACTTTCTGCCAACTAGCTGAGGACAATTATCATAAATTGTCTTCAATAACATTCATTATTACATTTTGTATACTCCTGTCACGAAAGTATACTAAGAGATCAAAATATCAGACAAAATTAAAGTTGTATAATTAACAAAGAAAGCATTTAAGATATTAATAACCTGAATTAACTAATGTATTTTATTACACTATAACGAGTCTTGATCTACATGTATATAGGTCTACAGTGAAATTGAAGAAATAATTATTACTAGTTGGATAGTAAAATGTATATAATATTCAGGCATTAATATCACTACATAGTACATACTTCATTTTTTTAAATGAAATAAAGTAAGACATGCACAAAATGGGAATCGAACCCATGTTCGCCGATTAAAATCGATAGGATCCTGCATCCACGCCACAGCGGTTGCAGTTGTAAGAGAGTAATACACATGTTATCGCCGTATACATTAATTAATTGATCGATTTGTTTATTTCATCATTAAAAGTGTACTTTTCATGCGATATTTCCATGTTCCCCTCGCATAAATGTTGTTTGTTATGTTGCAATAGTCCTTATTTTGACAAAATAATGGTTACAAACTGAACACCCACCCGATCGGCAACCGCTGAGACCCGACGGATAGGCCACGCCAGGTACTAGAGTATCGCTAATATACACGTGCATTTGATGAATTTGATTTTTAACTACGGTGTCTTATCTGGGCCACCATGTATCAAAAACCTGCACGAAATTACCCAACGAGTTCCCTGGGGACGATATTTGCGTAATTTAAAATCGTGTTTGTTAAACACGTTGTTTAAAAGATAAACTCGCGTTTAAAGGTCCCAGGAAATGCAAATATAATTGGTGTGACTTGAGTCAAGTCTACGAGGAGGGACCAGAACGCATTCAATATTTGTGCTAGTTGATGATGACATCAATTGTGGAACTATTGATAGCTCAGTGAGTACTATGAAAAGAAAATTCCAGGTGACTGGTTTGAATCTATTCATGATACTCACTGATAATGAATATACCACAAATGATGTCATTTGTGGTGTGTTCATTTTTCTGGCCCTGTTTATTGCAATAAAATGTCCCACAAAGACTTGGAGCAGGATTATCATCCCTTTCCTGGTACCTTTAAGCTAGACACGCGTTTAGTTAAACACGGTTTTAAGCTAAAACCGCGTTTAGTACGAGAATACGGCCCGAAGTGTATACAAAGCACACCATGCCCCATTGAGATCATCTGTGAAAATGGCTGGTTAAATTGTAATCTTCTCATTTTTGAGTTAGAAAAATGCTCGAAGTAGTGACATCCCCTAGCAAGATGGCTTGTCAAGTCCGTTTAAATAAGTCTGAGACCAGTCAAGCCTGACCTAAGCTATTACAAAATATGAATCACCCAATATAATTTAGTTACCGCGTGATCCAACATACATATTTTTGAATGGACTTGTTCGAATCCTTTGTTACACTGGAATCGCCCTAACCCTACTACACCACACGGCAACAGATTTGTTTTCCACCCCCCCCCCCCCCCAACATTCACCAGAAAGGTCATCTCGACCCCCTACCCCCCCCCCCCCCCCCCCCCCCCTCCGTGTCGTTGCCGTGTAGTTTAGTAGGGTTAGGGTTAATGAGGAAAATTTCTATGGGATTGTACTGTGTAGATTTTGACTTGTCTCGATTTATTGAGTTTTGTATGAAATGTGATGAACGTATGTGATCATGGATTGATGAAGAAGAACTAAACAACCAACAAAATATGTAAGTTCCCCCTAGCATATACTAGAATATTTCCACACACAAATTTCAGCTGCATTTCCATAAATAGTTGGTGGTTATACACAATTATCAGCTAGAAAGATGCACCCAATTATTAGGCACATTTTGATACCAAATTTGTTCGCCTTAAGACAATGCAACGATAAAAAATTGTGCCATTTACCAATTTGTATACAGAATAAAAGTGGCATTAAATCACTCTGGCTATGGCTAGTTTTGTCCATAAATTAACAGACATTTTCTTGGTGGATTTTCGTGCACAGACATGGGAATCTACCAAACAATTATGCGTGGCATCATTTCAAGAAACAATAAGCAGTTCATAATATTGTGCACCATGACACGGTAGCATTTATTTTCTAAAATGTTGGTTAATTTTATGGACAAAACCAACTAAATGTCTAGTGAGATTTAGTGCCACTTTTTTTCTGTATAAAAATCGGTAAATGGCACGATTTCTTATAGTTGCATTGTCTCAAGTCCAACACATTTGGTATCAAAATGTGCCTAATAATTGGGTGCATCTTTCTAGCTGATAATTGTGTAAAACCATCAAATATTTATGGAAATACTCTAGTATATGCTAGGGGGAAACTTACATATTTTGTGTGTGTATAACGAGCCCTTGCAACATCGTTACTTTTTTGAAAATATTCAATAGGTTTTTTCATAGAAGATGGCATTTCTAGGATAGAATCACTGCGCAATGAGTTAAGACCGGTAGTGTACAGCATTATCAAAACTTTTGAACAATAAGCACTGTTGCGTAAAAGCTAACGTGTGCCCGACGTTCGGGAAATTTGGGTGTACATTCGTGGTAAGTTGTCATCGTTCACATGCTGTGGTTTATGTTACTGTTGGAACATGTTCAATAGTTTGATTCATAAGCCTCTGCGAACCACTAGCCAAAGATATTCTAATGAGAGGCAGTCAGTAGGGAGGTCACGCTGCATGTCATATTTTGTTATACGCAAGAAAACAAGGGAGTATCAGTGACTGCAATATTTGCTAGATATAGCTTCGGAAAATGGTCTATTTGGGCATCTCAAAAACTGAGAAACGTGCTAAAAAATCAGGTAGAATTTTAGAGGAGGGTCAATAACATCTGCAGATCGGTAAAATGTATAGTATTAAACACGTTTTGTGACCAAATTTATGTCGTAAAATGTTGGAAAATTCACATTTTGAAATCTGTGGTCTTCGAAATTACAGGAAACCTAACTCATTATAAACCTCACCAAATCATGAAATGAACCCTAGTCTAAAAAAAATTCCGTGTACGTATTGCTCTATCTGCTTGGAGATAGCGAAGACCACGGAAACTTCATAGCTTCATACCACGGAATGAAATCCGCCATTAGGCGCCATAGACATTACATGGCGAACATCGTACAGATTTGCACTGCAGTCCTCTGTGTAGGGAGTTTTGACAATAGCAAGGTCGTTCGACTATTGTGTTTGTGCATGTTTGTGACTACTGTCCCCGTTTAACAATCTTCATAGCTTTCATATAGGGCTTGGGTGACCTAACTATTGACTGGGGGATACTGATGTGCGCCAAGTTGTTTGTAGCTATATGTGTTAAAATAACTCAACAACAAGTCGTCAATAAATATTTACTCTCATTTCCTGAGCGGTTGCATCTATTAGTATCGATCTGAACAATATGCACACAGTATCCATTATGTGCCTGAGCTGTGGATTCGAGTTCTATAAAAAAAAAACAATGGTTGGAGAGGAGAAGTTATGTACAATTATCACGAATATAGTTACACCAATCGGACACGGTGAATGTATGTAATAATTTGAAATGTTGAAATTGTTAGAAGTATTTACACTTTTTCACCGTGTCATATCTTTTTTAACGTTAATTTTGTGTCACAACAGAATATAAGTTACTTCAATCGGACACGGTGAATGTATGTAATAATTTAAAATGTTGAAATTGTTAGAAGTATTTACACTTTTTCACCGTGTCATATCTTTTTTAACGTTAGTTTTGTGTCACAACAGCCACTACAAGGGCCATGCTGTTGACGACCTATGCCCATTACTGCGCTTTTCAAACATGCCAGCCATACAGTGGCTCATGAAACACACAAAGTATCAGTTCTTATCGACATTTCAATAGAGATTATCATCCCTGTAGTAGATTATCTTTGCACTAGTGAACCGCTGTAAACAAATACTTGCTTACTTGCTTAACTCGGGTGGTGTCCCCGATTTACCAGTCAATAGTTAGGTCACCCAAGCCCTATGAAAGCTATGAAGATTGTTAAACGGGGTCAGTCGTCACAAACATGCAAAAACACAATAGTCAAACGACCTTGGTATTGTCATGCTATTGTCAACACTCCCTACATAGAGGTCTGCACAGGGATATTAATAATTATGGGATAAGAAACTCCAGATCTGTGCCTGTAATCAAATTGGTTCATGTACACAGCGCCCCCTTTAACAGTTGCGACATGCCGCATAAGGCAAGCAGTGAAGCGAGAACTGTCATCATGTCTATATCCCCTGGTTGGCTTCGACCATGTTATAGCGCCAACTAGACCAGTTACGACAAACTATTAAGGTCAAGAGAATCGGGGTTTTATCTACCATGTTACCAAGCCCTGGTCTGCAGTGCAAATCTGTACGATTTTCGCCATGTAATGTCTATGGCAGATTTCATTCCGTGGTATAAAGCTATGAGGTTTCCGTGGTCTTCGCTATCTCCAAGCAGATAGAGCAATACGTACATGGACTTTTTTTGTAGACGAGGGTTCATTTCATGATTTGGTGAGGTTTAGAATGAGTTAGGATTCTTGTAATTTTGAAGACCACGGATTTTCAAAACGTGAATTTTCCGACATTGTACGACATAAATTTGGTCACCAAACGTGTTTAAAACTATACATTTTACCGTTCTGCAGATGTTATTGACCCTCCTCTAAAATTCTACATGATTTTTAACACGTTTCTTAGTTTTTGAGATGCCCAAATAGACCATTTTCCGAAGCTATTTCTAGCAAATATTGCAGTCACTAAGACTCCATTGTTTTCTTGCATATAACAAAATATGACATGCAGCGTGACCTCCCTACTGGCTGTTACGATGGCTCTCCACACTTTTCGGTCCTTCATTGCTGTCTTTATGTTACTTGTCTCTAATCCTGTATCTTGCTTGAGTATAAGTCAATGGATGTCAGAGCAGCTCTTCCCGGTCTTTCTTTTGCCATGATTGGGGGTCCAGTTCACCAGTTTGGAGACTGGCTCTTCACTTCTGTAACAGTGGCCAGCAAACATTGTCCGTCACTTATGAATCTGTTGGCTTATTTTGGGGAGATCACCATACAATTTGGTATTTGGTGTATGTTGTTCCCAGTTGACATTGAGTACACTGAAAAATAATTTGGTGTCATTTTGACACTAAAACAAGCGTCAAAAAATGGGTCCTCAGTTGGCCACCTAAAGGTGTCAAATTGACACCATTATGGGTGTAAAATATGACACCTTTGGGTGTCATATTCATTTTGACACCTTTGGGTGGTTACCTGAGGACCCATTTTCGAAAATGCCATTACACCCCAAATGGGGTGACTCTCTTAAGTGTCATATTGAGTTTGACACCCTAAAGGTGTCAAATTAACACCATTATGGGTGTCAAATTGACACCATTATGGGTGTCAAATATGACACCTTTGTGTGTCATATTCATTTTGACACCTTTGGGTGGTTACCTGAGGACCCATTTTCGAAAAAATTTATTACACCCCAAATGGGGTGTAATATTGACTCTCTTAAGAGTCATATTGAGATAGCACATGTTTAGGAGCCGTTTTCTTGTCGCCATTTTGTTTGCATGTTACGAGCCGGTAAGACTGGTAAGTACCGATCTGCTCCATTTCCAGACATTTTTGATAATAATTATGATACAATTAGCGTAATGTAAGACGTCCGTATGAAAAAGATGACCACTGAGCAAGATAAATCGTGCTACATGTATGTAATGTTGCACATATCATCGTATGCATGCATGACGAACACACACATAGTACTAGTAGGTTCATGCACTGACACACAGTCCAACAAAATGCTAGTCTCTGACTATGAAATTGTAATTCATTTCATCAGTTAGTTGGCACAATATTAAACAACATGAACAAGGCTTACATTACGCTAATTGTATCATAATTATTATCAAAAATGTCTGGAAATGGAGCAGATCGGTACTTACCAGTCTTACCGGCTCGTAACATGCAAACAAAATGGCGACGAGAAAACGCATGCGTTGATATGTTGATAGACGCCCAATTTTGTGTCAGAATTACACCAATTGGTGTCAGAATTACACCAATTTGGTGTCAGAATTACACCAATTGGTGTCAGAATTACACCAGTTGGTGTCAGAATTACACCAATTGGTGTCAGAATTACACCAATTGGTGTCAGAATAACACCAATTGGTGTCAGAATTACACCAATTGGTGTCAGAATTACACCAATTGGTGTCAGAATTACACCAATTGGTGTCAGAATTACACCAGTTGGTGTCAGAATTACACCAATTGGTGTCAGAATTACACCAATTGGTGTCAGAATTACACCAATTGGTGTCAGAATTACACCAATTGGTGTCATGCTGCTTCGACGCCTCTAAAAACCGTGAGCTTTCCCGCCAACTATTGACGCCCTTGGAGTTATTTCAATTAATCTGACACCAGTTTTGGTGTAAATCACTAAATGATCACTGAAAGGTGTCCGTCGGACACTTAACGGTGTCACCGTAAATTATGTGCAAACCCATATCATTGACGATTACACCAATTTTGGAGTCAAAATAACGCCTTTGTAAGTGTCATTTACAGTTGACTCCAAGAAGGCGTCGCTGTGACACCAATTTATTTTTCAGTGTACTGCTCTCAGCATTCTGGTGTAGCAGCCATCGAGCTCTTTCTGTAACTTGGGAGTGATGGTCCAAGCTTCGCAACCATATAACAGAACCGACTCTACATATGTTGGTCATTTTACTACATGCTGTCCATGCTGCTACTTAAACAAATTCAACGCTTGTCAAATACACCTTGCACAAAAAGTCCCTGACCAGGTGCTTTGGTGTTGTCTATTTCAAAAGATAATCGGTACCAAAATCTGAGATAGGGGAATATGGGGCAACTGGTCCTATGGGGCAACTGGTCCGAAATGAAGGATTTTGTAATTGTATGGGCATACTGCTTTCTTTTGAACAGTACGACTTATGTTGAAACTTGACATATATCATTACCTTATACATTCCAAAACTTTGCAACTTTAGGGTATTTACACATGTGATATTCTCCAGATCTTTGAAGCCACCTCCTTGAGTGACTTATTGAAAATTCACAAATAGTATGGGCGATTTATGAAGATGGGTTTAGATCATGTTTAATGTACTTTATATGATTGATAGATATGCAACAGTAAATATATACATGCATTATAGTCATCTTGAGCCGGCTAATGGCTCTGTAGCCCATGTCCTCGCCGCCTTTTGACACCGTTAGACGTCTAATCGTCCGCCGGCAAATTATCCTAAAAAAAGAAAGATATCGGAGAGAGATTAGACGAGAGCTCTGTATTTATATCCACCATTTGTGTTAATGTTATTGTATTGTCATTTTGATTTTGATTGTTCCTGGATTTATTCTTCACATTTGCTTAATATACAAGTCTGTGTATTTATTACTGACATGTATTTTAGATTCAGAATAAAACTAATACAAATCAATAGATAGTTTTAACTCTGAAAATGGGTGTAGATCTGTAGAATAATGAACTATTATTGTTTGTAATACAGGAAGTAATTCAGGGGGAGAACTCGTCTGATAGCGATGATTCTGACCATTTAGACTCAGAGGAAGATAAAGAGATTGAAAGCAAAACGGTAAGTTGAAATTATTTCAAGGACACAATGTTCGATAAACTATGTCAAATACAAAATACAACTGGTTTAATTCACTGTTAGCCTAGGACATGTACGGTTTAACCTAAGACAAAATTGCAACATAAATGGTTTTTGTTATTGTTTCAAAATGCCCTTCCAAACATTATATTAAAAATCGATAAAGTGTGAAGTTGGGGAAAAATGCTAATTTGCATAACAATATATGGGTACATTTAGCCATATTAGTCGGGTATATACAGGGGTTACCGTGCACCCCACCACCCAGAACTCTCCAACCAACTTTCTTGACTCTTTTCATGGTCCTAAAACATAGTCAGGATGTTACCGAAAAACAATTTCCTGTTATTCAAGATGGCGTCCAAAATTGCCGCCAAAACTGATCAAAAAATAGTGGGATGTATGTATTAGACAACTAGAGACTCATATCTAGTAGTTTTGCTTTGTTAACATACCAAAATCCAAGATGGCCGCCAAAAATTGTAAAATTACATAAAATGGCATATATCAACCAACATGTATGATCAGAGTAAAGTTTTAACAATGGAATGTATGTTAGACCACTAGAAACTAATAGCCAGTATTTTGGCTTTGTTAACATACTTGAAGTCCAAAATGGCCTCCAAAATGGCCCCAAAATGTGAAAATCCATAAAATTGGATGATATCAACCAAAATGTATGTATTAGACCACTTGTAATTCATATCCAGATTTGTTGCTTTGTAATCACATACTTTAAGTCCAAAATGGCTGCCATAATGGCCGTTGTCAATGTAAAAATAGTCTATAAGAGTGTATACTATTGCATCGCATTCACCAAATACAAATATTGTAAATGACCATACTGTATAATACCAATACCAATACCCCAAATATAATGGGACATCATTCACTATTATATGATAAAGCCCTGGGCTGTAGATCTAGTTTGAGTATTTATAAAATATCCGGATTGCTGCAAAACGTTAAAATAAGTTAAAAGCAGTATTAGTTCATTGTTTAAGTGTTACATTATTAATAAATTATTATATCTATAGCTTTTAATCTACTCAGTAAACGTATTTGCATACTCTTTAAGTATATGACAAGGTATGATTGAATGGTATAGACCCCATTTTTACAATGTAATGTTATTAAGATGGCCATCATAATGACCATTAAGATTTTATCGATTTATAATATAATGTTTGGAAGGGCATTTTGAAACAATTACAACAAAAACCATTTATGTTGCAATTTTGTCTAGGTACACCCTTTTATTCGGTTACATGTCCTAGGCTATGTGGTCCAGACTGCACAAGGTCTTTTCTGATTTTACCTTTTGAATATGTTTATCTGGATAGTGATCTATCTATGTGTATACGTTCAGTACAAGGTGATGTTCAATTCAAATGCATTTCATATCTATACTTGGTAGCTAAACATGTATCCTTTTTACACGTTAAATAATATGAAAATGTGTTTGTAAAGAAAATATTGCCTAGTTTCCGTGTTGTCATTCAATGATTTCTGTGTATTCTAACCGTTAGAACATATAGGGCCAGTTGCCCCAATGATGGGGTAACTGGTCCGTGCCAAGTAAAGTTTTCATTTAGTGGTAATTGGCCTTTAATAACATTGATTATATGTTATATGTAAACAATTACATGTTATATGTAAACAATTACATGGGTGATATTTTCATAGCAATTCCATAAATATTTACACAAGCTTTAAGCTTTTACATCATGAAATATGCTTAACCAGACCAGTTGCCCCATCCTCCCCTATACCTAATGAGCAAATATCCTCTCCGTAGTTTGATACCTCATTAAAAAAAATCGAATGGAGACTTTTGAAGTTACGTTGATTTCAATGACCGCGCATAACAACAGCAAAATGCACTGGTTTTCTATGGGATATCATTGATTTGTATGTGATAACGCAGGCACGCGTGGTCCAACGGATTCTCCCTCGCTCCACAATACAAAGATTGTGGGTTCGAGTCCCGTTGCTGCCAGCGTGCTGTGTCCTTGGGCAAGGCACTTTACCGCACTTGCCACGCTTCACCCAGGTGTATAATTGGGTACCGGCATTAATTCATGCTGGGAAGTAAAACAGACTCTATGTGCGGGAGGAGTGGCGAACCCCCCACAGCCAAAAATTACATGGGGTGTTCTGGCCTAAACACTAATGAAAGAGAGATGGGCACTCCGCGCGCGAGCTTAAGAATCTCGGCGCGAGTCTTTACTTTTACTTTTTAACGCAGTGAAAATGTGTGTGTAAAGACTCACAGCTAATCAGTAAAAGAGTTTAATCTTTATAGCTAGTCACATCCTTTATACCGCAATCACTCCAGACCCATTCATCCAGATACCTAGGTGGCTCGTTCAGATAGCACACAGTTATGCCAGTAATCACACTCAAATCAATGATTTCCTATACCTAGTGAAACGTTGCTGTTGTTATGCGCGGTCATTGAAATCGCCATATCTTTAAAAGTATCCATTCGATTTTGTTTGAATGAGGTATCAAACCGCGGAGAAGAAATGTGCTCAATTATTGTATATCTCAGATTTGTGGAACCGATTATCTATTTTGAATAAGCCAACATCAAAGCACCTGGTATGGGACTTTTTGTGCTAGATGTATGTCACGAACGAATGATAACTTTATACATGAACGTACAAAACTCAAACTTTTGAACATGTTCAAACAGTTACATAAACCACAGCGTGCAAACGATGACAACTACCACGAATGTACACCCAAATTTCCAAACGGTCGGGCACACGTTAGCTCTATACGCAACAGGGTTACAGGCACATTAAGGCGGGCCCGAAATCATTATTCAAAATATTTCTTACCAAAATATGAAGGCAATCACCATCACTGGCTAAATAAATAGCTGCATTTATTTACTGTTGTCAGCAAAAAGAATCGCAGCATGTCATGGTGCCGTTGTCCAGATATGACTGTTTTGGTTAAGTTAATGCATTTTGAAACCGAAAAAATATTGAGTTTTGTACTCAACATCGACGCATGATATTTATAATTAAGCGGCTACATACATGAGACCATTATTGCTAATCAATAAGACAAAACAAATGTGCTCAGATATCATTTTCATATATTAAATGCAAAATAATGACAAAACTGTTCGTGAATTCAGCCGATCAAAACAAAAATCAGGCTTTTTTGACGATCGCATTAGAGTGTGCGCCATTATTCAATAGTGCAATTTAAAAGAGCTTGTTAGAGAAATATCATAAATCTTGTTCGTTTTTTTTAAATGCAGACTTCTATATAAAAGGGCATAACACATGTTTTCCTCAACCAATTTTAACCAACTCAAATTATTTTGAAAGCTAATGAGACAGCCTCCTTGCCAGAATAAATAATTAACGAGAAATGTCTGCTTTTTTATTTCTCAATGTTTTAGATCCAGGAGCCTAGTGTGAGTGGAGAACCTATCACAAGTAGTACATCTGGTAAGCTATTGGCCTACTAAGGCATATACAAAGAATTCCTCTTTTTACAATCCTGCTGAATCCTCATTTCATGCTACAGACACAATGAGGACCCTAGTGCTAAAAGAGGGTTAAGTCACATTGAGAAAAATGGCAAAAACTGGGTTTCATTGTGTCCATATGTGGACTTGACCCACTCGGGTTTTACCTCCCATGGATTCTTACACAGCTTTAACGCATGGCTTAACTTAACACTTGAACAGAGGGTGCAGAGATCCTCCTTGTAGCAGAAAACTGATACTAACTACAATTTCACAAGATTGTGACTTAACCCTCTTTTAGATCTAGGGTCCTCAATTTGCAATAGACATTACAGTTGACTAAGTCTCAGTCTACACATTCACCTGGGGCGATCAGTGATGTGCGCCCGGGGGTTGGGGGGGGGGGGGGGGGGGGGCAGTCATGTATAATAATATTGAGCTCCATAAAAAGCTGTTTTAGACCACTAAATTGCTAAATTTGACCATAAAGAGTGATTTTCTTAAAGATGATCGCATTTTCTCACCAAAAAGTGCAGAAAATAGGTAGGTTAGCCTGCTTGATTTTTACACAAAAAACGGCGATAGAGCAGACTACATCTCTGACGAGATTGGAAATGTCACCGTAATTCGCCGATGTTTCCATTAAAAATGCACAAATTTGAATAAAACTCTCAAAATTTACCTAGATGATATTCACATTTTATAGCCTGGGTGTATGTAGGTGATTTCCCATTAATCATAATTAATCAAAAATCCTAGGCATTTTATAAATTACATAATTACTGTCAAGTCTTTGAGGAAATTGAGGATTTTTGCCATGCATACTTTTCAATTGTAGTTTTAAACACCGTCCTTACGGGAAGGGGATACCACATTTACATGGAATAGATATAGTCATGTCTGGATACCTTAGCGGGGTTTGAAAAGGGTTTTGTCGTTACAAACTTCACAAAACGGCCATTTCTGGCACACATATTGGTATGGATATAAGATACAAGAATTTCTCAAGACGCAAAAATGTTGACCCATAATTCGGCTAAAATTTGCATCTTGGGGGAAAAAAGTCATTTTTAAAGATTTTTCTCTATATGATCTACAAAGTAACTCCCTAAAATGCACAAACAATTTTGAAATTCGTGGATAGTTTAGTAATAAAGAAATTATCAAATTTCCATGGTCAAAAACAGTGCACATAATAGCAGAATCACATCTTAAACTAGTCATATTTCGGTTTCATATTGCAAATGCTAACGAGTAAATTAATGCATATTATTTCAAGACTATTCAAATTTATTTATACATTCATGCCGTAATTTACATCACGTCAGAACAATCTTTAACGACATAATAATAATAATTCCTTGAGCTTTAATTTGGGATATGATAGATGCAGCGGCAGAGCTCCGAGCAAGGTAGCTTTGCCTTTGCACATTTGCAAAAGATGCAACCGCGTTCGCTCCTGCATCCGCACTACTTGGTGAGCTCTAATCAAGCCTTGGCATCTTTGGGTCGGGTCATCCATACTGTGTCCAGCGCATGTTCTTAAAGGTCCATCCCACACCTTAAGCAGTTGGTCTAGGGTAATTTGCATCCTGACATGCGATAGTGCCTTGGTATACAAATCGTCTAACGTTCTGTCATTGGAGTACATTTACATATGACTGCTTTCCCGTGTGTGATGTTAATCTCTTTGTTATCCGCAAATGATTCCTCACGAAATATATCTGAGGGTTCTTGCTTGTTGTTTGAATTTCGACGGAAATCTTTCCACTCTGCTCTTGCCTTGGTTCTTCGGCCCACCTTTACTCAAACACCGCTCCCTCTCTGTTCTCTGGCTGATTCCTTGATATTAGCTGCGATGTATCCAATACGATATCAATCCGTCTGGTTTTATGAAGCTCACGCTTAAATGTAAGCTATAAATGCCTGACCATAGGCAGCAAATGTAGGGGCTTCAGACAAGTTTCTTACATTACCTTGAGGAATAAACATTTCTAATTGTAGTTTGTGGTTCAAAATCAAAAAATATATTATATATAACTGCCTGGTGTTAAACATAATCTTCGAAAGCAGATTGTCATTGTTTTCCCCCAAAACATGGATAGCAATTACTTGATTTTGTTAAATCATTTATATAATGACACTACACGTGTCAATGAACCTTTTCAGAATAATTCCGATTAATCATCCGTCATATTATTAACAAATGCACAAATGATGACCATAACAATTTGTTTTAAAATGGTCAATTTTCCCCCTTAAAATGAAGACATTTACATCTAAAAATATGATACTTTAGACATTTTGAATCGATTTTTTTATTTTTTTTTATTTGTTGTAATCGGACGTTGGCCTTGTGAACTAAAGCAGTATGCAGATTACTCAATGTAATTTTACGATGAGACAATAAAAATGTAAAAAAACATATATTTTGGCTTAAAATATGTTTTTAGATAAAAATGTTATTTAACTGATAACAATAGACGTAATTTTTGCGTTTTGAGATTTTATTGCACTACACATACACAAATACGTGTACAACACTTGTTAATTCATGTTGTTTTGAGAAGAAGAAAAAATTCTTCTTTACAACTGATTAATTATCAATTATACATTTTCAATTTATTGTTCCAAAAGTTAAGAAACATAACTAAATAATGATTCGCTTATATATTCTGTAACCTCCATTACACGTTAATGTCTGTAAGAAAACTCGGGCGTAAAAATGTGTTTATTATGTAAAAACACCATAAAAATGAAATATTTACATTTAAAAAAATAAAAATAATCAAATATTTACGGTATTTTACCTTTTTTGAGCTATTTTGGCATTAACAATACACAATTTATTGTAACCAAAACATTTCTGAAGCCTTATCTGTAAAATAAAGTCACTTTTGAAGTTAAGTGATGTCTGAAACTACCTCAAAATATGAAATTAAAAAGTGAGTTTTTCACCTAAAAACACACATTTTTGGCTTAAAACAATGTCTGAGTATCAAACAAAACCTACAATATGTTACAACATTTCCACCGTTTTAAGAAGTGATGAACAAGTTGTACTGTATTCAAATAATGCAAATTTTGATTTTGTTATTTTACACCAAAAAAGGACCAAGATAAACAAAAAAAATTGCGTCTTGAGAAAATCTTATTCCATATATTCATGGTAACCTATGTAGCGAATATGGTCGTTTTGTGAAATCTGTAACGATAATGGCATTATAGGTCCTTTACAAGCCGTACTACCTGCTATCTAATGAAGAAAGCCAAATTAACATAGCAATATTACATTTTGTGAGGACAGCTACCATCCATTTTAAAAGTAATAATTGTCAGTACATCGTTCATCCTTTGAACGAATTTCTTGTTGAATTTCTTGTCTAAATGCGGGGTTTTTTTTTACTTAAAGGGGTAATGCACTGTGTTGTTGTACAAAAATATTTAAAATTGATTCTAAAATGATAACGACGGTGACTTTCCCCATCAATGTTCAAATTTGATTAACCTCATCTATAATGTGAATTGAAACAATTAAGCTGCCTTATGCAAAATCACACAACACTGTTCCAATGCATATTATTCTCGTCACACGCATGCACATAGCAGCTACGTCTAGTGTACCATTCAAAGAGAGACAAACATCGAACCATTTGCGCATTATCTGAAATCAAAAGGCTTTGATATCGTCACCTGTGATTTCGGCCTATGAATAGAATCACAAAGCTGAAAAGATCGAAAGTGATGGACTTTTAACATTTAGCATAATCGTCACCTGTGATTTCGGCATATGAATAGAATCACAAAGCTGAAAAAGATCGAAAGTGATGGACTTTTAACATTTAGCATAATGTAGGAGGCCACATTTAATTTTTATATGCTATCTTGTAATGTTTCCAACAGTAAATAATGTTTATTTTTCAGATTGGCCGGGCCTATAGTAAGATAAAATGGTTGTAAAATGATATGAAACTCCGTATCCCTATTATATGCTCTGTCTGCATGTCCGAATCAATCAGATTTCCTTGTTAAGGGGGCTGTGCACCTTCAGGTACAGCCTCCCTAAAACTGCCGTAACTTCTTTATTATTTATTAAATCTATATAAAAGTATACATTTTTTTGCAGAAAAGGGTTCAATGAATCCAAACATGATCATGAAATTGACCATTTTTGGAGAAAATGATAAAAAACACGTTTTTTGACCCATTTTAGGTTCTGCAAAGATAACTCAAAATATATTTTGTTAAATTTTATCTAACTAGTTTTATTATATTCCTCATGCAATTCCCTAGGAATCATTTTTTATTTTTTTATTTTACTTTATTATTTTTTGAATTATCGACCAAAAAGTGCCAAAAAATATGATTTTTTACCAAAAAACGTGATTTTCACGATTTTGGAGGTTAAAAATCATGGTTTTTTTAGCACTTTTTGGTCTATAATTCAAAAAATAATAAAGTAAAAATTAAAAAAAAAAACGATTCCTAGGGAATTGCATGAGGAATATAATAAAACTAGTATGACACAATTTGGCAAAATATATTTTGAGTTATCTTTGCAGAACCTAAAATGGGTCAAAAAACATGTTTTTTATAATTTTCTCCAAAATGGTCAATTTCATGATCATAGTTGGATTCATTGAACCCTTTCCTGCAAAAAAATGTATACTTTTATTAAGATTAAATGAATAATGAAGAAGTTACGGCAGTTTTACGGAGGCTATTCGAAGGTGCACATCCCCCTTAAGTATAGAAAGAAACAAATACGCTTACAATGATATGGTATCAATATTGAAAGGTACGATTTTTATTTTTCAAACAAATATTATACAATTTGAACGTTGACAAACTAAATAAAGTTTATTTTCTGACTTGTAAAATAAAAGGTTGTCTTCATCGGGGTCTATCACTCTACATGTACCTGTTCATAGAGGCCTGTAGTATAGTAGAGCTTAAAATGGCACCAAATAAGACCATTAAAGATGAGATGCAGCCAGTGCTTGCCAAATTGATTGCATTTTTTGAAATAGAGAAATTGGGAAGGGAAAGCTACCTGTCTTTGCAACGTCAATTAAACTGACTCTCATGGCACAACTTGGGTTATGATGATAAAAGTAGGTGGATAACATAATTATTTTTTATTATGGCCGTTTTTCACTCTACTGATTCCATCAATATTTTTGTCAGAAAATAGCCTCCTCTCCCAGTCAATGGAACGGCTGAGTCACGTGGTTGGAAGATCGGTCTCAGATGGATAGACTGTACCTGTCATGATATGACATAGATAGTTTTTTGAGAGTTAATATTTTTAAGTTGTGAAGAGTTTTGTAAGCCTGCCTGCTGTCTGAAGCACAGAAAATGAATGCGCAAACCATTGCGTGTTTTGTCAGAGCAATTGCTGTACTATACCGACAATATTTTTATTATGAGCTCAAATGACCCCACTCCCCCCCCCCCCCCCCCATTTGTTTTGAGACAAACAAATTGAATTCAATTTGATATGAAATATTAGAAATTTGTAAAATTTATTTATATTTGTGAATGTTTTGGAAAATTATGAAATTGTTTGAAAATTATTGCAATTTTTTGAAATTATTTGAAAATGTTCACAAAATATTGCAAATTTTGAAAGTTTTTGAAAAAAAATATGAAAATTATTGCAATTTTGTGATTTTTTTTAATTTTTTTTAAATATTTTGTGAACATGTATTGCATTTTTTGGAAAAGATTTGGAAATTTTGTAAACATTATTGCAATTTTTTGAAATTGTTTGATTTTTTGAATTATTAACAAAATGGTTATTTTCATTTAAAAGAAATAAATTTAAATATTATGAATTCTTTTACAAATTTAAAAAGGTGAAAATTCACCGAAAATTAATATGCCCGACCGACCGACCGACCCCGTTTTGCCCGTATTATATGCCCGACCGACATAAAGCCGCTCAAACTGTAAATAGCGACAATAGCACTAAATAGCGATAGCGACAATCAATAGCGTCAGTAGCACAGAAGAGCACGGGCGTGTGTGATCGTGCGAGCAGTAAAGCGATAGCGACAATAGCAAAGTAGAGAACAGGCGTGTGCGATAGTGCGAGCATTAAAGCAATCGCATTATGATCATATGATTGCGCTATTTTACGTGATAGCGACAATCAATAGCGTCAGTAGCACAGAAGAGCACGGGTTTGTGCGATAGTGCGAGCAGTATATATATAGCGATTATAGCACAGAAGAGCACGGGCATATGTGATAGTGCGAAGCAATTAGGAGCATATAATCGCGCTATTTTACGCGAGCACATTGTCACTTGCTTTACAATAGCACAAAAGAGGACAGGTGTGTGCGATCTCGAGCAGTAAAGGCAATCGCAGTAGGAGCATATGATCGTGCTATTTTACACTATAGCGACATCAATAGTGAGAATAGCACAAACAGCACGAGTGTGTGCGAGCAGGTATAAGGCAATCGCATTAGGAGCTTATATATTATATAGAGCCCCGCAGGGTTCCGAAAGATACACTAATTTCGACTTTTTTATCATAAATTTGTAGCGGGTAAGTACTTTTGTTATATGTATTTGGTTTATTTTATTTGTTGGCCATATTTTTTTAAAGAAAATATTCCAATTTCGATTCAATGAGAGTTAAGATGGAGTCATTGATAATGGTTCAAATGTGTTGTGTCAAAAATAAGCGTCCAACAAAATGATGATAAAAGAGCGGTCAAAGATGCCCGTGGCCCAATTATGCCCGTGGCCCAAATATGCCCGTGGCCCAAAGATGCCCAATGGTGGGGCGTTCTTTAAAAGCGGTCCTAGGTGCAGTGGACCCTGTTTATATAGAGCCCCGCAGGGTTCCGGAAGATACACTAATCGAAGTCACAATGAATGCTATTTTCATCAGTAGATGACACGCCGGTGCATTTGCAAGTGTTGTGATTTTATTCCTGTACGAATGTCACTGCACTTTTTTTTTTTTAAATGAACAGTCAGGAAATAAACTGATTTTGTCCGAACCTGATAAGCATTTTAAGTGACAATGACAGTCTGTGGACATAATATTCATCAAATCTTGAAAATTTCCGACTTCCCCATCCGTTCACGCTATTTGGAGTGAACGGATGGTGGTGAACATGTCAGACATTTAACGAAATATTGATACGAATATTTTTTTTTTAAAGCGGTCCGAGGTGCAGAGGACCCTGTTGTGCGTAACCGCCCAGAGTGGAGCATGTTTATAGAGCCCCGCAGGGTTCCGGAAGATACACTATTTGAAGTCATACAATTTCAATTTCGACTTTTTTATCATAAATTTATTGTTGTTTCTATATACTTTTAAGTGAAAATTAAATACCTCAAGATGCCCAATGATGTCTTTTTTTAAAGCGGTCCGAAAATATTCAAATTTTTCGGGAGTTGCATATCTAAAAATAAAGCCTGGTTATAGGTGAGTAGGACCTACAATCTTGGAAAAAAGTCCTTGGAACGCGAACGCTGAGCTGAGCACACGTGCTGGGTATTGTGTGCATGTATTGATACTTAGTGTCTTCTGTTATAAATGGAAATTGTTCAAATGAGATTTTTCCTTCCCCACCCCCCCCCCCCCCCCCCCCCCCCCCCCCCCATCGATCAATGTTGGGACACTCTGGCAAGCTGCAGGAGCCACTGGCCTTGGTCAACATTGTACGGAGGAGTGGGGGTGACACTTTTCCGTTAATCACACGCAGGTGTTCCAAGACTTTTTTCCAGGATTGTTTAAGAGGAATGCAAAATATTTGATCTAAATTTCGTTTTTCTATCATAAATCAAAAACCGAATGTCGTATGAATCTCATATTACACACGATTTGAGCAAACAATAGAGGCATCATAAATATTATAAAAATGATGATAGGGAATTAATTTTATTTAGGGAGTGGGCACTGAAAACAATTATTTATGTCATATTTAACTACAATTTGACCCGTTTCTTGATCCCGCGCGCAATAATCTGATGTTTATAAATCAATAAAGCAAAAGTATAAAGTTCTTGCTGAGAAATTAACATTTTTATACTTTTAATAATGTTATCACATTGCCTATTTGTTTGTTATTTGAAATATGAAACTATACATTTACACTTTCCACGCGACAAGCGTCTGCAGACAACAATCCAAAATTGCACAAAATGTTTCAAAAATATCAAAATTATTGAATGTCATTTTACCAATATTTGGAATCACCTTGTGAAATGCATTCAAATAAGTACAAAAACGTGCCTATTATTTGTTCAGTTATCCTTGAGATAGACATAAAAGTTAGACAAATCTGTTTTGTACCGTGGTTAAACCAATAGCCGCGTTGAAAGTGTTAACATTTGCCGAGCATTAAACGTTTATTTGCAATACTATTCCTATCTATTGAAGATAGCTCATAACAGAAAAAAGGACAAAAAGTCACGCCACGAGAGCGACTCGAACCGACGCCAAGCAGGCTATATAAAGGGTGCCAACGAACGCTCCTATCCACTAGGCCAAGCGGTCAGTGCTTACACAAGCGTGGATTTGTTTTATTATACATGTTATAGTAAAGCATTATTGCAAAGTATCACACACTTTACCACACTTTACCATCAGTTTACCATTGGGACATTTTGCTTAAAATAGGCAATTAAACGTTTTTTCATACTGCCTTTGAGTTATCAAGATATGCATATGTATAAGCTATACTAATCATGCATGTTGTAACTCCGAAATATAAGCCGCATGGGTCACATCTACGCATTTTGATAACAGTTTACCATTTAAAATGAAAACAAAATATGTATACTAATATTATACTATAGAAACGACGGTAAAGTGCTCAATGAACACGTGTTTCAAGGCAACACGTTACCATACACTTTACCATACACTTAACCATTACCGTCCCAACTCGTCTGATGATTACTTTGTGAATAAAGCTAAATTCATTTATCGCAGTGCTATTTTAATCAATAAAGAAAATAAAATATACTACTTAAATGGTTTGTTTATGTATTCACGTATATTATATATTACTTAAATGGTTTATGTATTCACTTATTTAGTTGTTTGGGTTATTTTGAGGATGGGATTGAACTGAAGGCCTATAGATGATATTATCGTCGTGCTTACTCATCTGACTCATTAGCTCAGTTGATAGAGCGCTGGTCTATAACCATCCGGAGGTCCCAGGTTCAAATCCTGGATGTGCAATTTCTTTTACTGACTATCATTTATAATTTGTGGAGTAAGAAGAAACATTTACTCATCATCCAACCATGTCCAACTATTGTTTTTCCAATTATTTTCAAATATTTCCAAAAAATAAATACCAACAGTTTTGAAAAAAAGGTGTAAGAAAAAAGTAATATTTGAAAAAAACCATAAAATAATGGTTTGTGAATAACGTGTCGGGAAAAAATACCAGCAATTTCAAAATGTTCAAAATAAATGCCAAAAACTGTAGGCAAAAACTCCCTCTGACAATTTGAGCCAAAAAATGTTGGTTGATAATAATATGTGGAAATGTAGAATTAAATCCAAATGTAGGTTTTTTTTCAAAAAATCTTTTTTAATAAAACAGCCAACAAAGTGTACGTATAGGCTTATGAACATTCGAGCAGAAAAAAAGTGTTTTGAAAAAAGGTGTTTTTCTTGCATTTTTTCTTGGTGACTATTGGGCCGGGGGATTCATCATCCCTTTGCAACACAAGTGATGCAAAACAACGACCGAAAATCAAAAAATACATAATAACAGATGGGCATATGAATAATGTATCTATTATTATATTACAACCCGTTAATGCAATACAAAAGATAGCTGTCGAATCTGTCAGACAGAAGTTACTGCTATCTACTGAAGATAGTTATTTACAAGTAGGCCTAAGTTGTTTTACAATTATTTGTGTTACTTTCAACCCCGTATATAGATTCCGTTACTTTGACTTTTAGACAGACACTCTTTTGCATATCTGACAATACATGAATAAATCTCGTAGGAGTATCTGAAAACGCCACATTATGCATTGCAATAATAGGCAATTATTATACATCTTCGAAATGCATTAGTTAGTATAGGGAATTGTTTTCACTGAACGTTCCCGTATTAAATGAATGTCTTTATAAAAAAAATATTGGGGTTGCCAAGCCTATGGTCCACTGCCAAATACTGTGCAATTTGAGATACATGTGACATTTAGTTTTCGAGATATGATAGAAAAACCAAATTTAGATGATTTTTTTTGCAATCTGCGTATACAATCTTGGAAAATAGTCCTTGGAACGCGAACGCTGAGCTGAGAACACGTGCTGGGTATTGTGTGCATGTATTGATACTTAGTGTCTTCTGTTATAAATGGAAATTGTTCAAATGAGATTTTTCCTTCCCCACCCCCCATCGATCAATGTTGGGACACTCTGGCAAGCTGCAGGAGCCACTGGCCTTGGTCAACATTGTACGGAGGAGTGGGGGTGACACTTTTCCGTTAATCACACGCAGGTGTTCCAAGACTTTTTTCCAGGATTGTTTAAGAGGAATGCAAAATATTTGATCTAAATTTCGTTTTTCTATCATAAATCAAAAACCGAATGTCGTATGAATCTCATATTACACACGATTTGAGCAAACAATAGAGGCATCATAAATATTATAAAAATGATGATAGGGAATTAATTTTATTTAGGGAGTGGGCACTGAAAACAATTATTTATGTCATATTTAACTACAATTTGACCCGTTTCTTGATCCCGCGCGCAATAATCTGATGTTTATAAATCAATAAAGCAAAAGTATAAAGTTCTTGCTGAGAAATTAACATTTTTATACTTTTAATAATGTTATCACATTGCCTATTTGTTTGTTATTTGAAATATGAAACTATACATTTACACTTTCCACGCGACAAGCGTCTGCAGACAACAATCCAAAATTGCACAAAATGTTTCAAAAATGTCAAAATTATTTAATGTCATTTTACCAATATTTGGAATCACCTTGTGAAATGCATTCAAATAAGTACAAAAACGTGCCTATTATTTGTTCAGTTATCCTTGAGATAGACATAAAAGTTAGACAAATCTGTTTTGTACCGTGGTTAAACCAATAGCCGCGTTGAAAGTGTTAACATTTGCCGAGCATTAAACGTTTATTTGCAATACTATTCCTATCTATTGAAGATAGCTCATTACAGAAAAAAGGACAAAAAGTCACGCCACGAGAGCGACTCGAACCGACGCCAAGCAGGCTATATAAAGGGTGCCAACGAACGCTCCTATCCACTAGGCCAAGCGGTCAGTGCTTACACAAGCGTGGATTTGTTTTATTATACATGTTATAGTAAAGCATTATTGCAAAGTATCACACACTTTACCACACTTTACCATCAGTTTACCATTGGGACATTTTGCTTAAAATAGGCAATTAAACGTTTTTTCATACTGCCTTTGAGTTATCAAGATATGCATATGTATAAGCTATACTAATCATGCATGTTGTAACTCCGAAATATAAGCCGCATGGGTCACATCTACGCATTTTGATAACAGTTTACCATTTAAAATGAAAACAAAATATGTATACTAATATTATACTATAGAAACGACGGTAAAGTGCTCAATGAACACGTGTTTCAAGGCAACACTTTACCATACACTTTACCATACACTTAACCATTACCGTCCCAACTCGTCTGATGATTACTTTGTGAATAAAGCTAAATTCATTTATCGCAGTGCTATTTTAATCAATAAATAAAATAAAATATACTACTTAAATGGTTTGTTTATGTATTCACGTATATTATATATTACTTAAATGGTTTATGTATTCACTTATTTAGTTGTTTGGGTTATTTTGAGGATGGGATTGAACTGAAGGCCTATAGATGATATTATCGTCGTGCTTACTCATCTGACTCATTAGCTCAGTTGATAGAGCGCTGGTCTATAACCATCCGGAGGTCCCAGGTTCAAATCCTGGATGTGCAATTTCTTTTACTGACTATCATTTATAATTTGTGGAGTAAGAAGAAACATTTACTCATCATCCAACCATGTTCAACTATTGTTTTTCCAATTATTTTCAAATATTTCCAAAAAATAAATACCAACAGTTTTGAAAAAAAGGTGTAAGAAAAAAGTAATATTTGAAAAAACCCATAAAATAATGGTTTGTGAATAACGTGTCGGGAAAAAATACCAGCAATTTCAAAATGTTCAAAATAAATGCCAAAAACTGTAGGCAAAAACTCCCTCTGACAATTTGAGCCAAAAAATGTTGGTTGATAATAATATGTGGAAATGTAGAATTAAATCCAAATGTAGGTTTTTTTTCAAAAAATCTTTTTTAATAAAACAGCCAACAAAGTGTACGTATAGGCTTATGAACATTCGAGCAGAAAAAAAGTGTTTTGAAAAAAGGTGTTTTTCTTGCATTTTTTCTTGGTGACTATTGGGCCGGGGGATTCATCATCCCTTTGCAACACAAGTGATGCAAAACAACGACCGAAAATCAAAAAATACATAATAACAGATGGGCATATGAATAATGTATCTATTATTATATTACAACCCGTTAATGCAATACAAAAGATAGCTGTCGAATCTGTCAAACAGAAGTTACTGCTATCTACTGAAGATAGTTATTTACAAGTAGGCCTAAGTTGTTTTACAATTATTTGTGTTACTTTCAACCCCATATATAGATTCCGTTACTTTGACTTTTAGACAGACACTCTTTTGCATATCTGACAATACATGAATAAATCTCGTAGGAGTATCTGAAAACGCCACATTATGCATTGCAATAATAGGCAATTATTATACATCTTCGAAATGCATTAGTTAGTATAGGGAATTGTTTTCACTGAACGTTCCCGTATTAAATGAATGTCTTTATAAAAAAAAATATTGGGGTTGCCAAGCCTATGGTCCACTGCCAAATACTGTGCAATTTGAGATACATGTGACATTTAGTTTTCGAGATATGATAGAAAAACCAAATTTAGATGATTTTTTTTTGCAATCTGCGTATACAATCTTGGAAAATAGTCCTTGGAACGCGAACGCTGAGCTGAGCACACGTGCTGGGTATTGTGTGCATGTATTGATACTTAGTGTCTTCTGTTATAAATGGAAATTGTTCAAATGAGATTTTTCCTTCCCCACCCCCCATCGATCAATGTTGGGACACTCTGGCAAGCTGCAGGAGCCACTGGCCTTGGTCAACATTGTACGGGGGAGTGGGGGTGACACTTTTCCATTAATCACACGCAGGTATTCCAAGACTTTTTTCCAGGATTGTAGGTCTACATGAAACATATAATGTTTGCATTTTGTTGTACACGCACCCCGACGTTCCCTGTGACACACCCAGGGGCCAGGTAAAGTAACTGACATTGACGCAACCATTCTTCAATATTTTAACGGAGCAATGGCTGCCCATGACGTACCCTGCGTCAAGAATGTGGTGGTAAATTACGCACCCATGACACACCTATCCCGGAGATCGTACAATGCGTCATACAACTAATGGGCCCCTCACAAAACAACAGAGTCCAACACGGTGAACGATCAGCAAAAAATGTCGACGGCCGCATTGATTTTTTTTTGTCACCGGGTTCATACTGTTCTATACCGGATCCTTATCGGCCTGGAACCGGGCTCATACCACCTCCTCACCTGGTCCTCACCAGCCGAAACGCTTTGGTACCGACCGAACCGCCTTGATAACGTCATCAAACTGCCCTGTATGAGCTGAGCGCTCAAGCTCGCCGCTTCACTCACATTCCGGGAATCTCTGTATTACTCACATGTATCCGTGTGAGCTGGCCGGCCCATTACCGTGTGACAAATTGGTGCAGACGGCGGCACACGATGATGTCACACGGAGGGTCGTTTCCCGTCCGTTGAACACGTTGCCGGGGACATTGCCGGCCATCCGCGCCCGGAAGGAAGTTTGACCGTTCTCAAAACTCCTACCGGGTGAGTAAAAGCGGCGGCAAACGGCGAGAGCCCGGTTTGAGGACGGTATAAAGACGGCGCACCCGTTTCGCGCCCGTTCGCAGGGCGGTAATGGTAATAGACGGCCGACTTACCGTCTAATAGAATAACAACAGAGTCCAAACAATCAACGGGCGCATTGATTTGTTGTTGTGGCCACCGGGTCCATACCGTTATATACCGGGTCTATACCGGGTCCTCACCGGCCGGGTACCGGGGTCACCGTCCTCATAAATTTCTAGCTTACCGTTCTCACCGGGTGCATAACACCTCCTCATCGGGTCCTCGGTCCATACCGTTCTACACCGGGTCTGTACCGGGTTCTCACCGGCCTTGTCCCGGGAAAACAACATGAAAAACAGACGGGTGTGATAATTAGCATTAACAGCTTAGAGAGGATATTGATATGCATACATCATCATTTTAGATAGCGGTAGGCCATGATAAACAGTGGTGGAATTACATTACTTACATATTATGTTGAACATAAGTAGATTGATACTGGGGTAAAATAGCATGACTAGTTTCGGATCTACAGTTTAGTGTGATCCTCATCAGATGCGGCCTTATCGGCGTGGAGTATAGATATAAACAGGTTGAGCATTGACATGAATATGTCGGTTTTAATAAAGCAAAAATTCAACATTACAGTGGATAGGCCTATTGATGTAGGCATAATGTTGGATGCTGCTTAGATTTTAAGTGATGTTACCATAATGAATGCTCATGCTGTTATGTGGGTGATATCTATAATGACTATCTAAATGAGATTGTGTCAGTATGTGATACAATATGTATGTACACTAAGTTAACATTCATAAACACATAATAAATGTTGAATCACTGTGAACAAGATGCAATTATCTTTATCAAATGATGAAAAGTTCATTACGTTATCCATTATCACAGAATGAAGTACCTTGCACGACTCTCTAATCTAGAGATGCACCGTTGGCCAAAACTTATGTTAAACGCTCTAATGAATCTAAACTGCGACATGGACCATATCAGGTACAAATGGTTGTCGTCGGTTAGAGATACGCTTAAAAGATGCGACATGGAATACATTATTAATGATGCCCCCACAAGTCCACGCTGGGTCAACACATTTAAGCGCATTAATAAGATTGTCTATCATAATGTATGGAGTAACAGTGTTAGGGAAAAATCTTCCCTTAGCGACTATTTGCAGTTTAAAAACACCGTTCAATTGGAAGACTATCTTTTAGACAAAACTGATTTCTTTGGTTGTAGTCTAAAATTCAAAGCGCGATCAAACACGCTTCCATTGGAACATAGAATACGCAAATGGTCTTCAAAGAATAAGGATGGTAAATGTATGCTTTGTAATAATGATTCAATGGAAGACTTAAGACATTTCTTATTTACATATAGATCACTGAATGAGATAAGGGTCGAGGAATATCTCAAACTGGAATAAACTATGCAACAATGGTTTTAGTGATGTTTGGCTGGAATTTATTGTCAGTAATCTGGACTCAAAATTGTATATAATGCTCGGTTGTCCAATTAATATCACCACGCCTTACAGACACACTAAAGCTGCCCGTTCTGCATATGTTATCCTTGACCAATTCTGCAAATCATACCTTAAACGTGCGTGGGCTGTTAGATGTAATATTATGAACTCAAAGTGAGTCTAGAGACTATTGTATACATGACTATAATAATTATTAATGTTCTTTAATTTTGTCAATTATTGTATGTATATATTATGAACGCACCGTCGGGTAGACGGGTGCCACTGTTGTAAAAGTGTATGTTCAAATAAATAAATAAATAAATAAATAAATGTAATAGTCTGTATGTTGTCACGTGGTGCACACGACCTGTTGATAGTACGTGGCTTTAGCAACAAAGAATTCAAGCACGGTGCTGTTATGACGACGCGTAACCAAAGTACTCATCTATTGTGTGTAGCTTGAATGGTCAAGTGTTATTCTGGCTCACTAATGATTGTTTGTAATTTCCGTCTTTTACCACCATAAAATGGCGGACCAATAGATATTAGGTCTGAAGACAGCAGATCAAATTATCATTTAAGTTGAAAACCGTTATGAATAAAATGACGCATTAAAGCGATATTCGTATTTGGTAATAATACAAAACAACAAAGTCTTAAAAAACTGCGTGGTATTCGAGCTTGATATGATTTGAATTCAAACCGCATTTTGATGATATGCGATACATGCAGCACCATTTGTAGATAGTTGTTCAAGACCTACAGTGCAACACTATATAACCAGACACTATTAATTTAAGCCCATTTTGGAATACTACATGTACATTGTAGTAGTAGTTATTCAATGATAACTAGGCCTTGGTAGAGCGACATGGTTATTTATGTAGTGTTAAAATAATGAATATATTGGTGATATTCAACTGCTTTAATAGGTTTGTGACGGGAAGGGACGCAATCAGTTTTATGTAGTAATATGCCGTTAAGAAAAAGTAAAACTACACTGTTGGGTATAGGCCCCGTGGGTTGATGATGATGATGCAGTAAAAAGGTGCTGATAATGCAGTATCGGGTGATAGTATTTTGAATACTAGATAGTCGGTAAGACACGGAAACATAGTTTCTATTGCGCAGCAGACTCCCAAACTCGGAACTTTTTTAGGAAAAAAAGGAATAAGCTGGGGGGTGAAACAAAGTATAGTAATCACTAGGACCATTGAGTAATGATGACTCGTTAGCACCTAATGGGGGTCCGCCCAAAACAACATGAAAAACAGACGGGTGTGATAATTAGCATTAACGGCTTAGAGAGGATATTGATATGCATACATCATCATTTTAGATAGCGGTAGGCCATGATAAACAGTGGTGGAATTACATTACTTACATATTATGTTGAACATAAGTAGATTGATACTGGGGTAAAATAGCATGACTAGTTTCGGATCTACAGTTTAGTGTGATCCTCATCAGATGCGGCCTTATCGGCGTGGAGTATAGATATAAACAGGTTGAGCATTGACATGAATATGTCGGTTTTAATAAAGCAAAAATTCAACATTACAGTGGATAGGCCTATTGATGTAGGCATAATGTTGGATGCTGCTTAGATTTTAAGTGATGTTACCATAATGAATGCTCATGCTGTTATGTGGGTGATATCTATAATGACTATCTAATGTAATAGTCTGTATGTTGTCACGTGGTGCACACGACCTGTTGATAGTACGTGGCTTTAGCAACAAAGAATTCAAGCACGGTGCTGTTATGACGACGCGTAACCAAAGTACTCATCTATTGTGTGTAGCTTGAATGGTCAAGTGTTATTCTGGCTCACTAATGATTGTTTGTAATTATAGTAATCACTAGGACCATTGAGTAATGATGACTCGTTAGCACCTAATGGGGGTCCGCCCAAAACAACATGAAAAACAGACGGGTGTGATAATTAGCATTAACAGCTTAGAGAGGATATTGATATGCATACATCATCATTTTAGATAGCGGTAGGCCATGATAAACAGTGGTAGAATTACATTACTATGTTGAACATAAGTAGATTGATACTGGGGTAAAATAGCATGACTAGTTTCGGATCTACAGTTTAGTGTGATCCTCATCAGATGCGGCCTTATCGGCGTGGAGTATAGATATAAACAGGTTGAGCATTGACATGAATATGTCGGTTTTAATAAAGCAAAAATTCAACATTACTGTGGATAGGCCTATTGATGTAGGCATAATGTTGGATGCTGCTTAGATTTTAAGTGATGTTACCATAATGAATGCTCATGCTGTTATGTGGGTGATATCTATAATGACTATCTAATGTAATAGTCTGTATGTTGTCACGTAGTGCACACGACCTGTTGATAGTACGTGGCTTTAGCAACAAAGAATTCAAGCACGGTGCTGTTATGACGACGCGTAAACAAAGTACTCATCTATTGTGTGTAGCTTGAATGGTCAAGTGTTATTCTGGCTCACTAATGATTGTTTGTAATTTCCGTCTTTTACCACCATAAAATGGCGGACCAATAGATATTAGGTCTGAGGACAGCAGATCAAATTATCATTTAAGTTAAAAACCGTTATGAATAAAATGACGCATTAAAGCGATATTCGTATTTGGTAATAATACAAAACAACAAAGTCTTAAAAAACTGCGTGGTATTCGAGCTTGATATGATTTGAATTACACCCGCATTTTGATGATATGCGATACATGCAGAACCATTTGTAGATAGTTGTTCAAGACCTACAGTGCAACACTATATAACCAGACACTATTAATTTAAGCCCATTGCACGACCGTGCGATTTGTTTTTGACCGTGCGATATTTTTTTGACCCCACTCTTACCTAAAATTCACGAGGTGACTGCAAACAAAATTGGGGCTACCTTTTACTATTTTTTTGTTGGTACGTCGGACTGACCAGCTCTCGAACCTTTACAGTTTTCAACATAAATGGCCGCCCCACTTAATACAACATGCCTGCCGAGAGTCCGTTCCGCGAACGGTTACCAGGCTACATGCGGCCGTTCGCAGCCCGTCGCTAAGATTTCACACCACCAAATGGTTTCCCTATGCGTTTACATGTAAAATGGTGGTTACAAAAAGCCCATTTCCTCGCTTATAAAGCGACTGGATGTCTCAATTTGACATTTTCCTTAAATTTCATGATATCTTTGATAATTTAATCAAACAATTATATATGGTCTCCCCGAAAGTTCCGAGAAATTAGCTCCTAGAGTTGGACAACTGGTGTAGCGCCCTCATTTATCAGAAAAAGTTAAAAAATGTTACCAGAACATTTACAATCAAAATGCATCCAAAAACCCTACAAAATGCATTGAAAATATTTCTTTTTGCACTGTGGTATTAGGTTATAGTCCTAAAATCAGGATTAAACTGCAACATGAATCATTTGGGAGCAATAAGTACCATTTCTGATTAATTCTATAATCAATGGGCCACAGGATGCCCAGCTGATAAAAAAAAAAAGTTTGATTGACTTCTGCAATGACTGACATTAATTACTGGTGTGGAATCTAAAGGGACAATTGTTTTAATTTTTATTGTTTTTACTTTCAATTTCAATCCTCACAATGATATAAAAACTATTCTTTTGCAAAAACAATAAGCTACACATGATTTTTTTACCATTAGTAATGGGATGATGTAGTAAGCTTATAAATCAAATCATTTCACTTTGTTACACTGCTATTGATGATGACGACAAGACTGCCGAATTTGGTAGGCTACTTTCATCGTGTAATCTGCCTGTATCGTTTGCTTCTGAAATCATGGTGAAATCGAATATTTTGCCCTATCTTACCATAGTTTTGTAGTGGAATTGTCAAATTGGACCTGATCTCAGTGAATTTCAAGCACTTTGGTAGCAGACTTATCAAAATATCATCAGAAAAAATGAAGCGGACGATATCTACACACCAGCATAGAGCACTCATTCAGATTTCACACCACCAAATGGTTTCCCTATGCGTTTACATGTAAAATGGTGGTTACAAAAAGCCCATTTCCTCGCTTAAAAAGAGACTGGATGTCTCAATTTGACATTTTCCTTAAATTTCATGATATCTTTGATAATTTAATCAAAACAATTATATATGGTCTCCCCGAAAGTTCCGAGAAATTAGCTCCTAGAGTTGGACACCTGGTGTAGCACCCTCATTTATCAGAAAAAGTTGAAAAATGTTACCAGAACATTTACAATCAAAATGCATCCAAAAACCCTACAAAATGCATTGAAAATATTTCTTTTTGCACTGTGGTATTAGGTTATAGTCCTAAAATCAGGATTACTGCAACTTGAATCATTTAGGAGCAATAAGTACCATTTCTGATTAATTCTATAATCAATGGGCCATCTTTTAGTACGAAGTCACCTGCATACGAACTAAGGCAATACTTATTTTTACCCACATTTCAAAATAAGTTTTAAAAATAATAAAAAATCTAAACAAACAAACTATTTATAATGTTTGTTATATTATCATCATGTAACTTGAAACTGTTGCTATCGAAATATATTGTATTTTACGCAGATAATGGTCCTTAAAATCAAACTTTTGATCAAAATAAATAACATAATGGTGTGGGTCAAGGGGTATAATGTGGTTTGTTTAAGATCAAATATGAGAATCTTAAAACTACAAATACGATGGGGATCACTAACAAGATGGACTTGAAGCAAGTCTAGTATAACTGATGATGCTTAAACACTGTAGTAAGCTCCAAACTATGACTATTACAGGTTCGGCTACTGTGATGATCAGTTATCAGTGGGATTCGCAAGAACGTATGCTGGTGTTGAAAGACGAACTTGTTAAGGCAGGCTACCATGTCTGGATGGATACAGAAATAATTAGTATGTATGCCTTTCCTTTCCTCTCCGTTACCATGTCTGGATGGATACATAAATAATTAGTATGTATTCCTCTCCTCTCCTCTCCTCTCCTCTCCTCTCCTCTCCTCTCCTCTCCTCTCCTCTCCTCTCCTCTCCTCTCCTCTCCTCTCCTCTCCCCTCCTCTCCTCTCCTCTCCTCTCCTCTCCTCTTCTCTCCTCTCCTCTCCTCTCCTCTCCTCTCCTCTCCTCTCCTCTCCTCTCCTCTCCTCTCCTCTCCTCTCCTCTCCTCTCCTCTCCTCTCCTCTCCTCTCCTCTCCTCTCCTCTCCTCTCCTCTCCTCTCCTCTCTCCCTCTCCTCTCCTCTCCTCTCCTCTCCTCTCCTCTCCTCTCCTCTCCTCTCCTCTCCTCTCCTCTCCTCTCCTCTCCTCTCCTCTCCTCTCCTCTCCTCTCCTCTCCTCTCCTCTCCTCTCCTCTCCTCTCCTCTCCTCTCCTCTCCTCTCCTCTCCTCTCTCTCCTCTCCTCTCCTCTCCTCTCCTCTCCTCTCCTCTCCTCTCCTCTCCTCTCCTCTCCTCTCCTCTCCTCTCCTCTCCTCTCCTCTCCTCTCCTCTCCTCTCCTCTCCTCTCCTCTCCTCTCCTCTCCTCTCCTCTCCTCTCCTCTCCTCTCCTCTCCTCTCCTCTCCTCTCCTCTCCTCTCCTCTCCTCTCCTCTCCTCTCCTCTCCTCTCCTCTCCTCTCCTCTCCTCTCCTCTCCTCTCCTCTCCTCTCCTCTCCTCTCCTCTCCTCTCCTCTCCTCTCCTCTCCTCTCCTCTCCTCTCCTCTCCTCTCCTCTCCTCTCCTCTCCTCTCCTCTCCTCTCCTCTCCTCTCCTCTCCTCTCCTCTCCTCTCCTCTCCTCTCCTCTCCTCTCCTCTCCTCTCCTCTCCTCTCCTCTCTCTCCTCTCCTCTCCTCTCCTCTCCTCTCCTCTCCTCTCCTCTCCTCTCCTCTCCTCTCCTCTCTCCTCTCCTCTCCTCTCCTCTCCTCTCCTCTCCTCTCCTCTCCTCTCCTCTCCTCTCCTCTGTTTTAGTTTTAGTTTCACTTTCACTTTCACTTTCACTTTTAGTTTCACTTTTAGTTTAATCTGTTTTCATTTTCTTTACATTGTGTTCATTTCCCTTTACATCACATTATATCCCAATTATATTCTCTTGATTTTATTTCAGCGGGTAACATGGACGATCGTACGGCTGAAGCGGTAGAAAACGCGGCCGTGGTTGTGATATGCTACTCGGAAAAATATTATAAGAGTGCACGCTGTCAGACTGGTAAAGCACGTCCTATATACAGGCTGTCCCAAAATGATTAGTACCCATCGATGCCCAAAGTTCAATAATTTTTTTGTCATCATCAAAATCAATGAGATTAGATCCGTTGTTTTTCTATCATATTTGCTATACTCTACCCTTTTATTACAATTTTAGATCATGAATATCGGACTTATTTTATTGAAGTTACACTCCATTGTGTAAGACATGGTGATTTCACCTTTTTGGCAAAGTGCAAAAAAAACCGTGTTTCAAACAGCTTATTTCAAAGAAACTAATACATTATCTCAATCGCTTGTCTGCTAATAGCTTTGGTTATTTTCTATTTTAAACTGCTGTTGTATCATATTGTTGTTCAAACCATTAATACTTCTTCATTTTGATTCAATTTGAAGAGTAAAAATGGATCGTCACGCATGAGCGACCCCAAGCTTTGTTTCTATAATGAGCTAGTTCTGAGGCTAAACTTGAGGGACATTTAAACAGGTAAATACGTGGTCATGGGTAATTAGCAGTGGTGTAGACTTCTTTTTCATATTGGGATGCAATTTCCTACAAACTTGCTGAAAATGATATATAATAGTTCCTTAGTGTTTAATCTCACGAAATCCATTATACAACGTGAAAATGAAATATGGTGATTCACCAAATACCACTTCATTTATGAGTCGCTAAACACTTGTCAAATAAAACAATGCACGGGGTCACTCAAGTGTGACAAACTTCTTTTACCCGTTAAATTGAATTAAGGAATATAATTATTAATGATTTGAACACCCATAACTAATAACAGTATCAACAGAAAGACACACAAGATTATAATTGAGTAGACAAGAAATTATGAGAATACACAAGTTTCTTTCAAACAAGCTGTAATAGCACACACATTTTTTTAGCACTTTGTCAAAAAGGTAAAATCACCATGTTTTACATAATGGGGTGTATTTTAAGTTTGATAAATCCGATATTCATGATCTAAAATTCTAATAAAATAGTACAGTATGACAAAGATGATTTTAAAACAGCGGACCTAATCCCATCGATTTTAATGATGACAAAAATAATTGAACTTTGGGCATCGATGGGTACTAATCATTTTGGGACAGCCTGTATTACATAGATATAAAAAGTTTACATATAACTCTTTAAGACGACAAGGTAGGTTTGAACAGAGTTTACTGTTAAAGTACAAGTCGATCGGTTAACATAGGAAATCCTAAAATCCCATTTTAAACCAAATATGAGACATATTTATTAGGATCACTCTGACCAAATTCAAAAGCAGTGTCATGAAAGATGAGACACGATGAGCATTCATGTTTTGTTTTACCCAATTATGGTAAACATTTGATGATCAGTTTCAGCCATGTTCACTCATTAATAACTTTGATTATCGGTTAAAACAATGAAATCCAAAGACAAAATTGAAATTGCTTATAACATGAATTAGTTCATTTGAATCAGTTTAACAAAAAAACATATTCATCAGTGGACATTGCCCCCAAACGGTGCCGCTTATTAAACGCCCACAGTATTTTTTTTAATTGCAGGAATATGCTTCTCAAACAACCTTTAGCCCTCAACATAAAACATAGCTTGTCTGTGTTGCCCTCTATGTGGGACCTTTAATGGGGGCATTAAATAATACTTCCTCTATGACCTCAAAGTCATTGCTTTGAAGATAAATTAGGTCGCTCACCTTTTCCAATCATAAATAAATGACCTTAATATCGACTACTTACAGAGGCACAGTGTGCCGAAGATCGTAAGAAGATGATCGTTCCTTTGCAATACCAGAATTGTCAATTGTCTGGATGGCTAAGACGTATGG
>CM069442.1:13549763-13580191 GCA_035610835.1 Ophiura sarsii | reverse complement strand
TATGCTTTGATTGAAGAACGACAGTGAATTAACATCATATGCATCAGTAGCGGGGATAAGACTACTCCAACATACAGTACATTTTTAGTCCAGGTTACGTCCTCTATTTTATTCGTATCAACAACCACAAACAACTAAACAAGCAATAAAGCAAGCAAGAACAAGAAGCTTGTAAATATAAACAAAAGATACGAAAGAATACTAAATATTTGATACAATAAACATAGAAACATAATATGAAGCATTTAAAAGTATTATCGTTGTCTTTAAGTCAGAACCATTAATTGATGACAATTTAACATATGCATTGGCAACGTATCTTGAGCGCTATATTCCATTCTTAATTGATATCTTCAATTATGAAAGATGAATTACAATTGATATCTTCAATTATGACAGATATGCATTACAATTGATATCTTCAATTATGAAAGCATTTAACTTATGTGACAGCATTTATAGTAAGGCAACTCCTATATGGCCATGTGTTTTGAACTCACCACCCAAACAGGTTGGTGGCGTTGCATTTTTGGTGACGAATCATCCATCTCTCTCATTTAACTCAACAACTAAATGTGGTAGAGCAATGGTTGAGGTGTCATTTGAAAGCCTATTTATCTAGCTACATTGTGTGAATAAATCAGGTATTTCTATAACTGTTTGGCTGAGATATGATTGATTATATTGTGAATGTCAGGGGTGGTGGTGGTGGCGGTGGCGGTGGTGCTGTGTACAATCTCTATGGGGAATATAGAAAAAGTTCCCAAATTCTACGTTCAATTTACAATAACTCCTCATCCCTAGAAACATAATTTTGCTCTCATTTTATAGATTTTGTTATATTCTATAAGATTCTGTTCCAACAAACGTGACAACTATAATGTAACAATTGTAATCATGAATCGATTGCATTGTCCTTGGCTTTTTCCTTATTCACTACACAGTGAACTTGCCCTAATTCATCGGTTTTACATACATGACTATGGCAAAAATAGGTATTCAACCGATGATAGCAAAGTTATACATTTTTGGAAAGCACTCAAATAGGGGAATCAAAAATTCCGTTTAAATTTATAAAAGTTTGTGCTCATTTACTTCTCGATGTTAACAAGTTACCATTGACAACCATTATGTTCTGATGGGTAACTGCATGAGGAAATAATATGCACAGTAAAATTATGATTGGGATAGGTATAAAAATATTATTGAGCTTAAATCAAAATATGAAAAAAAATCGATATTTTTTTAACATTCTTAATCACAATTCCAATAGCAAATTTAGATTCCTTGTGAGACTACTGTTCAGACAATACAGGGTGAGTCAAAAAGACTGCAATAGTGGAAAGAAGCCATTTTGTTTTCAAAACCAAAATGAATTTTAAAACTTTTTAACGTTGCAAGAATGATGTATTTAATCCTAACTTTGTGTGGAAAAAATGAAGTCGATCGCATTTCCCTTTGTCTTTGGTGAACCTTTTGACCAGTGCACCCATTTTACACGTTTGTCCACGAGATACCCAAAATATGCATCAGATCGCAAAATGTGTCTCTCATTCAAATTTGGAAACTTGAGTCATTTGTGATGTTATTGGAATTTGATGCATCCTTTCTTGTTTACATGTGAGTTAGCATAATCAATTATAATCATTTTTTTTGTTGGCGGGATATTCAAATATGAAAATGCAATGTGTGTCATTTCAAATGAAAATCACTGTGCTCGTGGACAAACAGGTAAATTTGGATGTGCAGCAAAGAGGGTCACCAAATACAAACGAAAAAAGTGATCGACTTCATTTTTTCACACAAAGTTAGGATTAAATACAGCATTCTTGCAACGTTTAAAAAGTTTTAAAATTCATTTTGGTTTTGAAACAAAATGGCTTCTTTCCACTATTGCAGTCTTTTTGCATAAAATTAATGAAAAATGTCATGATCAAAAACAAAATTATTATTTAGTTGTGAGCAAACAAACAAATCAGCGGGAGGGGAGAGGGGATAAAATGTGCAGGAATATTTTAACTTTGTGTACAACTTGCCTAAATTTGCTCTGATTTAGACATTTCCGACAAATTAATCTAGTTTTATCCCAGAATGCACAAAACAAAAGTAGTCCGGTCAAAATCAGAGCATGTCTTAAGTTTTAAAAGAAGAAGAAGAAGAAGAAGAAGAAGAAGAAGAAGAAGAAGAAGAAGAAGAAGAAGAAGAAGAAGAAGAAGAAGAAGAAGAAGAAGAAGAAGAAGAAGAAGAAGAAGAAGAAGAAGAAGAAGAAGAAGAAGAAGAAGAAGAAGAAGAAGAAGAAGAAGAAGAAGAAGAAGAAGAAGAAGAAGAAGAAGAAGAAGAAGAAGAAGAAGAAGAAGAAGAAGAAGGAGGAGAGGAGGAGGAGGAGGAGGAGGAGGAGGAAGGAGAGGAGGAGGAGGAGGAGGAGGAGGAGAGGAGAAGGAGAAGGAGAAGGAGAAGGAGAAGGAGAAGGAGAAGAGAAGAGAGAAGAAGAAGAAGAAGAAGAAGAAGAAGAAGAAGAAGAAGAAGAAGAAGAAGAAGAAGAAGAAGAAGAAGAAGAAGAAGAAGAAGAAGAAGAAGAAGAGAAGAAGAAGAAGAAGAAGAAGAAGAAGAAGAAGAAGGAGGAGAAGGAGAAGGAGAAGGAGAAGGAGAAGGAGAAGGAGGAGAAGAAGAAGAAGAAGAAGAAGAAGAAGAAGAGCTAAAGTGTGATCATAGATCACGGATATTAGTCGTGGATCTTGACCTTTGACCTGCTGATGACAATATACTCTTTTCCGTACGGAACCTCATAACCAATGTTGACAATCATCGGTCATTTTCTCTCGGACTAGTAGCAGTTTGAGTGAATGGAGTAAACATTTTCATGCTGACCCCTAGTGACATTTTTGTGACCATTGTCTTCAATTTTATCGCTGTATAGGTCAATGGCCCCTAGTGACCTCATATGAAATGTCATTTTTTCTCCAAGAGCAACCTAAATGAACATCGATCGAATTCTGACAATCATCGGTCATTTCATCTCGGACAAGTAGTATTTTGAGTAAGTGACCTTTTCGTGACCTTTGACCCCAAAGCCATGATTGACTTTTTTATAAGGTTATCAATGCGTACAAATTGAAACCGATCCGGTCAAAATCAGACGATGTCTTCAATTTTATCGCTGTATAGGTCAATGACCCCTAGTGACCTCATATGAAATGTCACTTTTACTCCAAGAGCAACCAATATGTACATGGATCCAAGGAAACTTTTGACCAATCCTGACAATCATCGGTCATTTCTTCTCGGACAAGTAGTATTTTGAGTGCATAGAGACCCCTAGTGACATTTTCGTGACTTTTTACCCAAAAGTCATGATTGACTTTTTTTCTTACCTTACCAATTCGCACAAAATGAAACAAGTCCGGTCAAAATCAGACGATGTCTTCAATTTTATCGCTGTGTATGTGTAGGTCAATGACCTTTAGTGACCCCATATGACATGTCACTTTTAATCGCTGAATCTTTGACCAATTCTGACAATCATCGGTCATTTGCTCTCGGACAAGTAGTGTTTTGAGTGTATGGAGTTAAAATTATCATTTGACCCCTAGTAGCCCCAAATATGTTTTGATTTTAAAAACCGATTTATTACATATGAATTGGTCAAAAGGAATATGTTGACCAATTCTGACGATCCTAGGTCATTTCACTAAATCGCAAGGCGTTTTAAGTGAAAATCACGTTTTGACCCTTGTGTGACCGTTGACCCCTAATGTTTGAAAACCTGAGTAGTGGTGCGCATATTGGTACTTATGGCCAAATTTGGTCAAAATTGGCCCAAGGGTTACTGAGCCATAGATCTCATGACAGCAGAAGAAGAAACAGGTAGAATACAGACTAATATAAAGAACTAGAGCTAAATTGTGATCATAGATCACGGATATTAGTCGTATATAGATCTTGACCCTTGACCTGCTGATGACAATATACTCCTTTCCGTACGGAATCTCATAACAATGTTGACAATCATCGGTCATTTCCTCTCGGACTAGTAGCATTTGGATTGAATGGAGTGAAAATTTACATTTGGACCCATAGTGACCTTTTTGTTACCTTTGACCCCAACGTCATGATTGACTTTTTTTCTTGGTTTATCAATGCGCACAAAATAAAACAAGTCCGGTCAAAATCAGACGATGCCTTCAATTTTATAGCTTTATCGGTGAATGACCCCCTAGTGACCCCATATGACATGTCACTTTTACTCCAGGAGTAACCTATATGAACATTGATCTAAGGAATCTTTTGTCAAATTCTGACAATCATCGGTCATTTCCTCTTGGACAAGTAGTGTTTTAAGTGTATGGAGTGAAAATTTACATTTTGACCCCTAGTGACCTATTCGTGACCTTTGACCCCAAAGTCATGATAGACTTTTTTCTGAGCTTATCAATGCGCACAAAATGAAACAAGTCCGGTCAAAATCAGACGATGTCTTCAATGTTATCGCTGTTTAGGTCAATGACCCCTAGTGACCCCATATTTTAATCGCTGAACAACCTATATGTACATTGATCCAAGGAATCTTTTGACCAATTCTGACAATCATCGGTCATTTCCTCTCGGACAAGTAGTATTTTGAGTGTATGGAGTGAAAATTTACATTTTGACCCCTAGTGACCCCAAATATTTTTTTGATATTAAAAACCGATTTATCATATATGCGTACGGTCATAAGAAATATGTTGACCAATTCTGACGATTCTAGGTCGTTTCACTAAATTACAAGGGCGTTTTATGTGAAAATCACGTTTATACCCCTAGTGACCCCTGTTTGACCTTTGACCCAAGGGCGTTTTAAGTGAAAATCACGTGAAAATCACCTTTGACCCCTAATGTTTGAAAACCTGAGTAGTGGTGCACATAAAGGTACTTATGACTAAATATGGTCAAAATAGGCCCAATGGTAACGGAGCTATAATAGGTCTCATGACAGCAGAACAATAGAGTATATTAGTCGTTTCCCGACTAATATAAGAAGAAAAAGAAGAACTATAATTGAGGTGTCGTCTCAGACGTCGAATATTAGTCGCGCATTGAAGTTATTAAAAGTCAATAGTGACAAAATTGTTACATGCCTTAAATAAATGAACATTTACATTTTGATCACTAGTGACCTTTTTTGACCTTTGACCCTTACGTTATGATACACTTATGTTTTTGTCTCATCAATGCCCACAAGATGAAACAAGTCCCGTCATAATCGGAGCATGTCTTACATTTTACACGTGTTTAGGTCAATGACCCCTAGTGACCCCATATGTCATGTCAATTTTGATCGCTGAACAACCTATATAAACATTGATCCAAGGATTCTTTTGACCAATTCTGACAATCATCGGTCATTTCCTCTCGGACAAGTAGCATTTTGAGTGAATGGAGCGAACATTTACATTTTGACCCCTAGTGACCTTTTCATGACCTTTGACCCTAACGTTATTATTAACTTTTGTTCTTGTCTCATCAATGCCCACAAGATAAAGCAAGTCTGGTCAAAATCGGAGCATGTATTACATTTTACCCCTGTTTAGGTCATTGACCCCTAGTGACCCCATATGACATGTCAATTTTAATCGCTGAACAACCTATAGGTACATGGATCCAAGGATTCTTTTGACCTATTCTGACAATCATAGGTCATTCTCTCTCAGACAAGTAGCATTTTGAGTGAATGGAGTGAAAATTTACATTTTGACCCCTAGTGACCTTTTCTTGGCCTTTGACCCTAACGTTATAATTAACTTTGTTCTTGTCTCATCAATGCCCACAAGATAAAACAAATTTGGTCAAAATCGGAGCATGTCTTACATTTTACCCCTGTTTAGGGCAATGACCCCTAGTGACCCCATTTGACATGTCTCTTTTAATCACTGAACACCCTATATGGACATGGATCCAAGGAATATTTTGACCAATTGCGACAATCATAGGTCATTTTCTCTCGGACAAGTAGTATTTTGAGTGTATGGAGTGAAAATTTCTATTTTGACCCCTAGTGACCCCAAATATTTTTTGATTTTAAAAACCGAACTATTGTATGTGTGTACGGTCAAAAGGAATATGTTGACTAATTTTGACGATCCTAGGTTATTTCATTAAATTGCAAGGGCGTTTTGACCCCTAGTGACACCTGTGTAAACTTTGACCCCTTATGCTTTACAACCTGAGTAGTAGTGCACACAAGGGTACTTATGACCAAATATGGTTAAAATCGGCTTCATGGTAACGGAGCTACAGGTCGGAGAGCGACAGAAGAAAGAAAGAAACTAGAGATAAATTGTGATCATAGATCACGGATATTAGTCGAGGGCGTGTTGACCTTTGACCTGCTGATGACAGTATGCTCTTATTTGAATGGAACCTTGAGACCATTTTTGCCAATCATCAAGCATTTCCTCTCAGACAAGTAGCATTTTGAGTGAATTGAGTGAAAATTTACATTTTGACCCCTAGTGACCTTTTTTTGACCTTTGACCCTAACTTCATGATTGACTTTTGTTCTTGTCTCATCAATGCCCACAAAATAAAACAAATCCGGTCAAAATCAGAGCATGTCTTACATTTTCCCCCTGTTTAGGTTAATGACCCCTAGTGACATCATTTGACATGTCACTTTTAATCGCTGAACACCCTATGAACATGGATCCAAGGAATCTTTTGACTAATTCTGACAATCAGAGGTCATTTCCTCTCGGACAAGTAGCATTTTGAGTGAATGAAGTGAAAATTTACATTTTGACCCCGAGTGACTTTTTTGACCTTTGACCTTAACAATATGATTAACTTTTGTTCTTGTCTCATCAATACCTACAAAATGAGATATAACCGGTCAATATCGGAGCATGTCTTACATTTTATCCTTGTTTAGGTCAAGGACCTCTAGTGACCCCATTTGACATGTCACTTTTAATCGCTGAACACCCTATATGAACATGGATCTAAGGAATCTTTTGACTAATTCTGATAAGCATAGGTCATTTCCTCTCGGACAAGTAGCATTTTGAGTGAATGAGTGAAAATTTACATTTTGACCTCTAGTAACCTTTTCTTGACCTTCGATCCTAACGTTATGATTGACTTTTGTTCTTGTCTCATCAATGCTCACAAAATAAAACAAATCTTGTCAAAATCGGAGCATGTCTTACATTTTACTTTTGTTTAGGTCAATGACCCCTAGTGACCCCATTTGACATGTCACTTTTAATCGCTGAACACCCTATATGAACATGGATCCAAGGAATCTTTTGACCAATTTTGACAATCATAGGTCATTTCCTCTCGGACAAGTAGCATTTTGAGTGAATGAGTTAAAATTTACATTTTGACCCCTAGTGACCAAACATTTTTCGATTTAAAAAACCAAACTATCATACATGCGTACGGTCATAGGTCATTTCACTAAATTGCAAATGCGTTTTGAGTGAAAATCACGTTTTGACCCCTAGTTACCCTTGTGTGACCTTTGACCCCTTATGCTTTACAACCTGAGTAGTGGTGCACATAAGGGTACTTATGACCAAATATGACAATCATCGGTCATTTCCTCTCAGACAAGTAGCATTTTGAGTGAATGAGTGAAAATTTACATTTTGACCCCTAGTGACCCCAAATATTTTTTGATTTTAAAAACCGAACTATTGTATATGTGTATGGTCAAAAGGAATATGTTGACTAATTCTGACGATCCTAGGTCATTTCACTACATTGCAAGGGCGTTTTAAGTGAAAAACGCGTTTTGACCTTTGCGTGACCTTTGACCCCTATTATTTGAAAACCTGAGTAGTGGTGCACATAAGGGTACTTGTGACCAAATATACTCAAAATAGGCCCAATGGTCTATAGGTCTCATGACGGAAGAAAGAAGAACTAGAGCTAAATTGTGATCATAGATCACGGATATTAGTCGAGGGCGTGTTGACCTTTGACCTGCTGATAACAGTATGCTCTTATTTGTATGGAAGCTTGAGACAATTTTTGCCAATCATCAGTCATTTTTTCTCGGACAAGTAGTATTTTGAGTGTATGGAGTGAAAATTTACATTTTGACCCCTAGTAACCTTTTCTTGACCTTTAACCTTAACGTTATGATTGACTTTTGTTCTTGTCTCATTAATGCCCACAGAATAAAAGAAATCCCGTCAAAATCGGAGCATGCCTAATATTTTCCCCCTGTAAAGTTCAATGACCCCTAGTGACAACGTTTGACATGTCACTTTAAGCACCCTATATGAACATTGGTCCAAGGAATCTTTTGACTAATTCTGAGTATCATCAGTCATTTTCTCTCGGACAAGTAGCATTTTGAGTGAATGGAGTAACAAATTAAATTTTGACCCCTAGTGACCCCAAATATTTTTCGATTTTAAAAACCTAACTATTGTATATGCGTACGGTCAACAGGAATATGTTGGCCAATCCTGACGATCCTAGGTCATTTCACTAAATTGCAACAGCGTTTTAAGTGAAAATCACTTTTTGACCCCTAGTGACCTTTTCTTGACCTTTGACCTTAACGGTATGATTGACTTTTGTTCTTGTCTCAATAATACCCACAAAATAAAAGAAACCCGGTCAGAATCGGAGCATGCTTTATTTTTTTCTTTCTGTAAAGTTCAAAGACCCCTAGTGACCCCGTTTGACATGTCACTTTTAGTGGAGAAGCACCCTCTATGAACATGGTTAAGAGCAATCTTTTGACTAATTCTGACAATCATAGGTCATTTTCTCTCGGACAAGTAGTATTTTGAGTGCGAGGAGTGAAAATGTACATTTTGACCCCTAGTGACCTTTTTTTGACATTTGACCTTAATAGTATGATTGACTTTTGTTCTTGTCTCATCAATGTCCACAAAATAAAAGAAATTCGGTCAAAATCAGAGCATGCCTTATATTTTTCCCCTGTAAAGTTAAATGACCCCTAGTGACCCCGTTTGACATGTCACTTTTAATCGCTGAACACCCTATATGAACATGGATCCAAGGAATCTTTTGACCAATTGCGAAAATCATAGGTCATTTCCTCTCGGACAAGTAGGGTTTTGAGTGAATGGAGAAAAATTTACATTTTGACCCCTAGTGACCCCAAATATTTTTTGATTTTAAAAACCGAACTATTATACATGCGTACGGTCAAAAGGAATATGTTGACCAATCGTCGTTGACAATGGTTGAATAGATTCTTATTCCCCATCTGATCTGTTTGTAGCTAGCTGCAGTCAGATATTGAGTGAGTCTATTGTATACGAAGGGATTTTGCTTTCCTTGAAAAGAGGATGTCGATCTCGTGCAATTCAATATGCCAAAATGTCAGCCTTATACAATGACAACATTAAGGCATTTAAATGTGGTTCAACGCCATGTGACTAGGGGGATTTTCAGTAAGGGGAGCAATAAAATATTAATCCATTATTTTTACATGCTAAAGTCATGTTTGCAGGGACGTTTCTGCTTGAAAATCCCTTTTTCTGAAGTTTTCACATTTAAAATACAATTTAGAACCTGGTTCAATTTGGCTAAAATTTCGTCGAATACTCAATAGTTCACCACTAGTTCATTATTATAGAGAACACATAGACACGTCAGTAAGTAGGTATGGCCGAGCGGTTACGAATATGGACTAGTAATCGAATAGATAGATTCTCCCCTCCTCGGTTCGAATCCTGCTGAATACCGTTTGTTAGAAAAAACGATTTAGTCTCTGTGTGTTGGAAAATGGCGTATATTTTTACCGTAGGTGAATAAAAGTCGTGGCCCTGACCCCTGTGCAAAATGTATTACAAATAAACATATTTTTGATCAAGTTTAATACGTTAGGAACATTTCTTGTGCATAAAGTTTTTGCTATGACGTCTAAAAATCATCAAAAATACGATGTTTACGATCGCATTGAAAATGCATCTTTATCGACTCAAAAATAGTAACAAAAATCGTGTTTTTTATTAAATCGGAAATGACATGTTTCATAAATAGGACTTCCCCTTCAAAATGAGCCTAAGATTATCAAAATTGATGGAGGCAATCCTTCACAATCGCGAGTTGTAAATGACCCGATTTCTATTTTTTTTTTGAAATCTTACTTTACTGGCGGGCCGGGGCGAACAAAATAGACGGTATTTTCATGCCTTGACTTCTGACTGCAACGAAGCTACAAACATGGCAAACAGATAATATGTTGGTACATGCACATGACCGTACAATCATGTAGGCCTAAACATGGGAAATCAGAATATCGATTCAATGACGAAACGATTGACTCTTTTCATAATGGCACAATTGGTCTTTCCCAGATTTAGTTGTGTAACAATGGGGCTAGGGTCTCAATAATTCAATTCACGCAACGCAACGCTGACCGTGAACAAGTAAATGTAGAACTGCATTCAAATTATTGAATTTAGACAATCATTCAAAATCAAATTAAAAGTATGTTGTCCGTGGATTCACAAATATTATGAGGAACGATAAACAAACCCAACATAAAATTACTAAATTTAATATCATACTAACGAAGACAAAAAACATTCTCGGTGGGATTCGAATCCCCGGCCTTTCGATCATTAACCCAATGCTCTTCCGATTGAGCCAACGGCGCACTGTACTGTTGATACAACATAAATAGATTCAAATATCGTTTGTGAACACTATTACTATCCCATAAATTGGAAGTTAATAATGCTTTAATTTATAGTTTTGTATGTTTTTAACATAGGGTTCTCGCTTAAAAATTGATTCGATGCTGCTTCAGATTGTAACTCTGGTTTCATTGACATAAATAGAATGACTGTTAGAAACATTTCAAGACACGGATTTCGTTGACATTTGATGTTTCTAACCACTCTTCGGTATTGCATCATGGGGCTTATATGATACGTGTACGCGGAACTCGGGTATGTAGCGAGTCATGTGACTTTTGCCCGGGGCAAACATTTGAGATTCGGAAGTGCCTTTAAGAATAACATTTTAAAAGCCGTTTTGATCGCGAGATGGCGCCCTGTATATCAGAGATAAAAAGGTGCTATATGGTGATTATCTACGGTATTTCAATGTGTAGCGAATACGGCGGGATTTTGGGTAGCGATGGTGTAGAAGTCCCAAGTATGCAAATGCGCTCACTGAATACAATGCCATGCTCTACCACACATCTACCCAGTACTCAACAACGGAATAAATCTCATTATCCTCATTTGCATACTTGGGACTTACACACCATACCCTTACCGGATTTTGAGGTCGGCCATGTTTGGTGACGTCATTGTGACGTCATGCGTATGAGGTTTATACTTGGTTTGGTATGTATGGATAGAAGGAACCTCTAGCTATACATTGTCACCCAAATAAGCATACACTGCGTTTCGGATTAGATTTGTTTAGGGGTGGTAACAACCCCCAGCCCCTCTCTGGAGTAAACCTTTCTATTCATTGCAAACTGTAAAGTGGCACAACGTCGATTTTAGGTAGCTTTAGTTAATTGGCCATATCTCAAGATTGACATAACCAAATCAGATGAAATAAACGGCATACGAAAGCTAAGCATTTAGTCTATGTATACAGTTGTTACACCAAATTCTAGAAGTTCATGGTCAATAAGTTTAGTAAACACGTGCACGCTTTTTATTGAGACACCCTGTAGGTCGGTTTATTCTCCTTCTAATGGTATCGTCATGTGGGGTCATTTCTCGGCACATGCAGGATTGCAGGGGCATACACACACCTGTATCTCTTGCTGGGCCTTCGTTTACTATCAACTTTAACTGTTGATGTCTCTTATTAACTGTTAGTGAAAGGAAGGGGCATTTGATCCCATAAATTGGTTCTTGATTTGAGCTGTTGTTGTGTTAATTCTTTATTTTTCCCCTCTATGTCTCTAGAATCAGACCCAAAAAGCTTACGCATTGCTTTACTTGGAATGACCGGGACCGGCAAAAGTGCCACGGGTAACAGTATACTTGCATTGACAACAGGGACGATGCAAAATGTCAAGAACGCAATCGGGAACGCAAGAAGCTGGAGACCTTTCGAAAGCAAAATGAGCGGCAGGTCGGTCACAGTGAACTGTGAGCGCGAGGATGGAGTCGTCCTCGGAAGACCAATAAGCATCGTGGATTCACCGGGGTTCTTTGACACGGAGGTGTCCCTGGAGGACACCGTTCATGAGATCATAAAGTGCGTACTGCTCATCGCACCGGGTCCACACGCCATTCTCGCCGTCATCAAAGTCGGGCGATTCACCCACGAGGTTACTGACGCCGTCGAGCAAATGCGACGGATGTTAGGCGAAGGCAGTATCAGGTTTCTCATGTTGGTGTTCACCGGAGTGGATGCGCTAGCACGTGAGGAACAGACGCTGAAGGAGTACGTGGACGACCTGAGTGAAGAATTCCGGAAATTAGTGGAAGATTGCAATAATCGATACATTGGTTTTGATAATACATGTAAAAAAGCATCGGAACAAAACAAGATGCAAGTGGAGAAGCTTCTCAAGATGGCAGAGAAGATCAGATATGACAATGGTGGGCAATGTTACACCAATAATCACCTACGTCTGGCGGAAACATTGGTGCTGGAGCAGAAAGAAAATCAGAAAACGGAAACTGATAGGCGAGAGAAGGAAAACCAAGAGCTGTTGAAAAAGATCAAAGATCTTGAGACAAATCTTAAACAATCTGAACAGCAACAAGCTGCGCAGCAACAAGCTGCGCAGCAACAAGCTGAACAGCATCAAACTGAACTGCAACAAGCTGCGCAGCAACAAGCTAAACAGCATCAAGCTGAACTGCAACAAGCTAAACAGGAACAAGCTGAAAGAGACGAGCAGGCTCGGGCAAAGTATCGGGCTGACATGGATCAACTGACATTGAATCTAAAGCAAGAGTATGACAAATTAATGAAATTAAAAGAAGAAGCGTGCGCATTCCAAGCAGCTGCTGATTCCGAGGCAGGGAAACAACAGGAAGAGGGTGGGTATTTTCATGCATATTTTCTATCACATTTTCAGTCCCGTCCATGTATATACAGGTTGCAAACAAAATAATTCGAATGTGTTAAGCCTTTTGATATTGATCCGCCTTACAGTATATGTGAAACGAAACAGTGAATAATTTCGTCGCTGTTCCGACTATCATTAATAATTCGAAAACTAATCGACCAGAATCGGCACACGGGTTTGTTTCCTCGACATGTGTCACGGCTCCGCTTTTCGGGGGGGATTTTTGTTACCATGGAAATCTCAACTTATTTCCCCTTTAAAACAATAGGAAAATCACTGACATTTGGCACACAGGTTCATGATTACAATAGCTTGACGTAATGCATCACTCGGCAAATGTTGACCGTTCCCAACGGTAACGGGAGCCATTTTTATCGGAAAATTCCCAATTTTCACTGTTTTCCATGGGAATCAGGCATGAACAAAATCTGATGATCTCAAAAGCTATTTATCATACATGTTTAACATCATATATCTAGCATCATGATGCCAGGTTTTGGAGTCAAACATGAAAAATGATTGATTTAGAGCTCATTTTGAGTTAATTTCTTAATAATCTAAAATGTGGTTGTCCCGGGGTAACCCGAAAAGCGACGTCAGACATTTTCAGTAAAACCGAGCTGAATTGAGAATTTGTGGAAACGACACGACACTGAAAATGTCGTTCCAATCGCTCGATTCGATACGAAGATATTGCGCCGACAAGATTTTCTGGGCTTGTTCACAGTCTGCTAATCAATAGGCTTACTTGAGGCAATGTTCGTGGTAACGTAATGTTCGCTTTTACAGCTTAATATGACATCGGCCCAAGCCGATTTTCTTGGAGCGTGCAAGTGTGGGAGCACAGAATACCAAACGCACAAATCAATGTATATATTGCTCACGGATTATGAACGGAATGAAGTGTGCAAAAATTTTAAAAAAATGTTATACTCCGTGTCTAATTTTTGTATTATTACCTTGGGCTACTACTGTGAAGTTTTAGTCAACATCAATCTCAGGTTTTCACAATTAATATCTCATCAACCTGAGGTTGCCAAATTGGGTTTATTTTTAACCTGAGGTTGTTTTATTGAATTTTTTTGACAGAACTTTTTTGACAGATCTTTACTCTGATTAATATATTGAATACACATTTTTGAATTTAGACGTGTTTGATTTTTGTATTACTTCCTTGAGTAACTATGATTTATTTAGGGCTATAATTTAACACGATTCAATCAAAATCAAGTTTTCACATTAAATATCTTGATAACCTGGGGATGTTTAATTGGATTTATTTTCAACCTGGAGTTGTTGTATTGAATATTTTCTCAGCCTCATGTTTATTTATTGCAGTATTCTCATTTATTTATTTACATTTTCCTATATCCTTGGCTACCGAAATGTTTTAAACACAAAAGTGAATACAACCTGAGGTTAGGTAACATGAGGTCGAAAAGTGTATGAGTATTTCCATCTCTGCATATAGATATAGATATATAATATATAAATTAATCACGTTGATTTTATAGCATTATTGCTACCCTGGGTTTCACGCCGAGGTTGTTAACTCAGCGATCATCAGGCTATAATGACTAATATTATGCTATGGATATTTATTTTTTCTTGGAACGGTTGGTTGACTTGCTTTTGCACTTATTGTGGCGACATTTGGATATGAGCTCGCTTCTCTTGTTGAGAAGGGTGGGTTGTTTGTCGCACAGTATAGCTAATTTATCCTCCACGCATAGATTGCATTGCGTTTGTTCGTGTTTGAGGTTGCTAATATACTTCCCATTTGATTGAGTGGTATATGCTTCTTTTTTCAACCCCCATATGTATGCATTTGACAGCTTGTCTGGCGAATGCAAAATTTGCCTTTTGGGACACCCTGTATTTTCGGTTGGTCACACTTTTTGGGGATGAATTGAGAGCATTGTACTTTAAATCACCCCCTTTATCGACCAACTCGCCATATGCGGTTGACTGCCTATGCGTGGCTGTGTACCGAGGTGTATAGTCGTCTGGTTGTGACACCAGCCAATCAAAGGTTCTCTATTCTTTCGCGGTTTATTTCGGTTTTGCGCGTTGCTTGTCACATTTTCGGTTTGAGATCATCAGGGCTAGTTGGTAAATTTCCCTCCCACCCACCCTTTGTGCTTGCATCTGGGGATGGAGGAGGTCATCAGGTATACTGTTGGGCACCTGGTGCTGGTTAGGTTAGGGGGAGTTGGGAGGTATCCCTCATGTGCTATGTTGGAGGGGGTCCTGATTGGTCCTTCATCCTTCCACACCCCCTGCCTGCTTTTGCCGCAATTAGGTCCTTCTTTATAGTCGGTCCCTTGTAAGGCGTGAAGTGGGGTCGGGCGGAGTCGGGGCGGGGCATTTTCCGCGTCACCACTGATTGCGGTGACTGAGTCTTCCGTTGCTGCTAGGCTCATGGGAAATGTTTTCGCCCCGGCTCCCTCCGGCAGCTATTTCTGTCATGTCCACGTTGTGTTCGTCGTGTACACCGCTGTGTTCCTTGTATAGGGAAAGGTAGGGTAATGGCGGACGTGGGGTAATCGCGGACAGGGCTGTATCTAAAGGCAGGTGAAAGAAGGTGGTATTTTGCCACCCTATGATGTTAGGTGCCTCTCCATTGAAATCACACAAAACCTAAATGGGATGGTTGTCTCGCAAATTCTCACGAGAATTACAAAAATCACTTTTTGGGCAAATTGATATTTTGGTGCATTAATTTCTCTTTGAAACTGGTATTTCTACATCAAGGAAAACAAAGTCTTATTATTTTTTTATGTAATGTATGATACCTTCTGATAAAAAAGAAATGAATTCGGAGTCACAATGATGAGCATAATAATAAGAGAGGATGTGCCCATACATTGTACATGGATTGGGGTAATCCCGGACATGTACCGTTTCCATGGTAACCAATATGGGCGTGGTCAATTTAACATCATAAATCGGTAATAGTTGTTGACCATATAAATATGTGACATTGTTCTTTGATTTCTGCTACACTTTTAAAAAGGGTATTTTTTAACTCCCATTGAAATGCTATATTCCAATAAAAAGAGGGCTGCCATTGATAAATAACGTCCGGGATTACCCCCAGAGTGTGGGGTATGCCGGACGACGCCTTTTTTTTTATTGCGTCGTAGCTTCGAATTTCAAAATGATGAGTTGATAAAAACTTGATAAAAGGTAGAACCTTCACAGTGCTTTGTGTTTACATGATTTTTATTGTTATATGACGTATTATATGTGTGTTATACCTCTCTGACAAAATGTGTCCGCCATTACCCCACCTTCCCCTACCGTATGTCATGTCTACCTCGTCTTCGTATATCCTGTTGTCCATAGTAGTAAATGTTATTACTCCTGGCTCTAGTCTAGGGGGTAATTCGTGGCCATCTCATAATTACTCTGTCAACCATGATTTTATTGATGTTCATATCAATACTATCCAGAAAAGTTTGGGTGACAAGCCCAAAAATTGCTAACTTTTTCTACAGAGGGCGTTTTTCAAAATGGCCGCCAATAATTTTATTTCATACAATAACTCAATTTCTGAGGCACCTAGATACCTGATTTTGGTGTCAAAACATATGTTTTCAGGGTCAAGGAAGCTCATAAGACCAATAACTATGACATTTGCTATTTTGGTAAGGGCAGCCATCTTGATTTTCAAAATGGCCACCAATAATCTTATTTTATACAATAACTCAATTTCTGAGGCGCCTAGAGATCTTATTTTGGTGTCAAAACATGTTTTCAGGGTCAAGGAAGCTCACAAGACCAATAACTATGACATTGGCTGTTTCGGTAAGAGCCGCCACCTTGATTTTCAAAATGGCTGCCAATAATCTTATTTTGTATACCATATATCAGTTTCTGAGGTACCTAGAGACCTGATTTTGGGATCTATAGGCCTATCTATGTTTTTAGGATCAATTTCCGGAAACCTAATAATGTCAATATCTATGACACTGGCTACTTTTGTAATGGAAGCCATCTTCATTTTCAAAATGGCTGCCAAGAATTATAGTTATTTAATCAAAATTCAGTCGTTGAAACATATCAAGGCATAATTTTGATGGCTATACCATGTTTTCAGGTTCAAAACACCATGACATCAGGTATAGACATTGTAATTTATCTACTGGCCAATCTTGAGTAGAAGACCAATATTAAGTGCAGCAATATATCCTCAGAATGAAAGAAAAGGTAGAGTCTTGTTACACAAAAGCTGGCTATATTTATACCACATAGTATCATATATGCATAAAGTACTACTAATTTATAATGTATGACCTCATATCAGTTGTAGGGATTTCTACAGTCATGCTCATCCTCTGGCACTTGCAGAACACACTGCATTTTAACAATGCTGTACGACAAGGGCATGTTATGCGAGCACATTTGCCATAATGACACATCACACTCCATCGTGGCTGCAGAGTCTTCCATGATGTAGATGGTAACATATCGCCATTCCAAGTGTAAAGCCATACTCTAGTGGATTTTGGTCTCCTGTAGCAATGTTCAATTGCTTATCCAAGACGTGTTCTGTGATGTATATGGATTGTAGAATGCACAGTAGATGTGGAGTTCAAGGCCTTGACTTGTTGGTGGAAGATTCAGATGAGAGCTTGATTTTGAGAAGTGAAATTGATGTGCTCTTAGATCAATGAAACTGCTGGATTTGTTCCTAGCATCTAACAACATTAATCAAGTACTGCTCTGCATGCTTTATCATTGTTGGAATTAGAGGAGCTGTTGCACCAAATCCTTGCAAGTGGGTCACGGGTTCAGCTTTGAGGGCCCCTTTTTTGGTACCTATCTTACTAGTAATATCACAACCTGTGAGAATTACTAGTGCTGGAAGGATTGCAGGTACATCGCCACCCAATCGTTCATACAAAATGTGATATGAAGAGGCACAAAACGGGTAGTGTTGCCTCTCCCTGCCCTTACCCACAGCTCTTTAAGACCCTTTGAAGAAAGATGGGTACATAAAACAGTAGGGCAACTGTAACATCTGTATCATTAGAGATAACAAAACAGCTGGTCCTATAACCTGCCTGAAGACAATCTAGGAGATGCATGGGTATGTGGAGATCTGCTTCCTCAACCTGGGACTGTAGGAGCTGCATGTAATGTTCTGTACCATTAGTGATCTTAATGCAACGCCATTTACTAGTATCACCACTCTCCATGCACAGCTGGCTGAGAAAGGTAGGCTGTGCATGAATTTGCAGTGACTGTTCACATAAATAATTGTAGATTATCATTTGCTTAATGGCCAAAATGTAGTCATGTCCTTAGGAAGGTGGTTTTCAGTTCAACCGTACTAAGAACTACTGGAGTTGCACTGCATATCCACAATCTTTCAGTGTCCTTAGCTTGTCATTGTATATTATCAATGATATAATCACATCTGCCATAACAGTGGTACACATTGTTCATATGTGTAAACTTTGAAAGCAGATCAGAACAATTTGAGAGTCCAGAAAATACTCTTCGAATTGCTTTTGATGCCATTTTAATATCAGGTTTAATATTTTGTTAACAAAATGATATGTTTAATAACTGTAGTAGGTGTTCTCTTTGGATCCTTTGAATCTGAAAACATGGATATACCAATCAAAATTATGTCTTTATGTGTTTCAATGACCAATTTATGGATAAAAATCATAATTCTTGGCAGCCATTTTAAAAATCAAGATGGCTGCCCTTACTAAAACAGCCAATGTCATAGTTATCGGTCGTATGAGCTTCCTTGACATGGAAAACATATGTTTTGACGCCAAAATCACGTCTCTAGGTGCCTCAGAATTTGAGTTATTGTATTAAATAAGTGTATGGGCGGCCATTTTGAAAATCAAGATGGCTGCTCTTACCAAAACAGCCAATGTCATAGTTATTGGTCTTATGAGCTTCCCTGACCCTGAGAACATATGTGTTGACACCAAAATCAGGTCTCTAGGTACCTCAGACTTTGAATTATTGTATAAAATAAGTGTATGGGCGGCCATTTTGAAAAACGCCCTCTGTAGAAAAAGTTAGCCATTTTTTGGCTTGTCACCTAAACTTTTCTGGATAGTATTGATATGAACATCAATAAAATCATGGTTGACAGAGTAATTTTGAGATGGCCACGAATTACCCCCTAGAGCCTGCAGTAATAAATTAATGTGTAAATGTCATATTAAAGTCGTGGTGATATTTGATGAGTATGTCGTCGTCGTATGTTCTACAATAAAACTGTTCCAATATGGTCTCAGCCAGTCCTGCAAATTCCTATCTCGTATTTGTCTTATTGGTGTTTTACGGGGTGGCATCGAAGGGCAAGTGTTTTGATAGTTCTGTCTCTTTATCGTAGCGTTGGTGCCTGAAGGATTTTGTGTGGTTATGGTATCTGGATTTGAAACACCCCTCCCCCTGCCAACCCAATATAGTGCGCTTTGCCTTGGTTGATTGACACTGTGGCTTGGTATATAATGTCTTTTACCAAGCAGCTTCCACGTAGTGGGAAAGTGTTTTTTGCCTACAGTTGCATGTTTTGTCTGGGGTTTCTTGAACAGCTTTCTTTGTGACTTCGTTGTTGTGCTTTCTGATTATTTGGGTGACCTTCTTCATACAGCTGTAGCTGAGTTTCATATTATTGCTATTAAATATTGTATGCAACTTGTGGCCGCGTGGAAAGTGCTTGGTAATGAGTTTCAGGAAGACACCCCGACATTAGTTTTTACATTTCTACTGTACGGGGGATTATACCATATACACTTTCTTGATCTGTTATTGTTCTTAGGTTTACTGTTCTTTACACTCTCTTTAAATGTCATTTCATGTTCATACCCCGCCCTTTTCAGAGCTTGTTCATATGCAGGGGCGGCATTTTTGAAAATGTTATTGTTGGATGGGAGGGTTGAGATACGTTTGGTATTGGCGTCAGGAATGTTTCGTGTTATGGTTGGGGTATGGTTTGAACGGCTATTGACAAATGTTGGTGTGTCATTGGGTTTTCTGTAGAGCCTGTGCTTACCAGAGAGGAGGTCAAGATTGACAAAGTTACACTACATAATAATGGATTGTCTCTATTTTCATCTATTATAAAACTCCTTATTTAAGTTGAGCACTCAACGAGGTACATCTTGGGTGATTATTTATGTATTTAATGCTCCGTCTCTGACGTTGAGCACTCTACCGAAGAACCTTGGAGACATTTTCATTTGATTATTCCATGAAGAACATTACATGTGCAAAACAAGGAACATACTTACGACGGCTGATTGAGAAGACTGAACAACTCATCAAGAATATGAGATGGCGTGCATTATTTTATCTGAAACCGGAAAATTCGGTGAGTAAAAAAGAAACGTTTGTACCGGGTGGTTCAAAAAAAAGTTGACCCAAGTTCTAGGTAACTTTTCAACTACATTTTATAGTTTCAAAGAATTTGTGTTTACTTGATCTTGATCAGTAGTCAATTTTGAAGTTATCCTGAACAAATGGCGCGTTTAGCTTGTTTGGTTCTTCAGATATGGTCCATTACAGAAAGCATGCACAAAACTGACTTATCCACGGGAGCGTCATTTAGTTTTTATCTTCAATAAAAAAGCATGCTCTAGATTCAGAATTGAAGAGCCCTCCCTTACAAAGTATCCCAATCTCTGTGCTTATGTGCCATTCACATTCAACAAAGAAAAGTAGGTACGTAGGTAGGTAATGTCATGCACCAGGCAGATGTTTCAGATGTCTCCTTTTATCTTTTTCTCCTTTTTTCACAATTTGTGACCAATCGTGTGTAAGTCCACTTTGTGCATTCTATCTCTCTAAAGGACGCTCCCGTGGACAAGGCAGTTTTGTGCATGCTCTCTGTAATGAACCATATCTGAAGAACCAACCAAGCTAAATTTACCATTTGTTCAGGATAATTTCAAAACTTACTGCTGATCAAGACTAAGTAAACACAAATTCTCTGAAACTATAAAATGTAGTTGAAAAGTTGCCTAGAACTTGGGTCAACTTTTTTTTGAACCACCCGGTATTAACGGTCAAAACACCACCGGTGATAGAGGAGATGCGTGTATTTGAAAAGAAAATGACAGACTTAATCCAGAACATCGAATTTGATAATCATTGTAACAATGATTTCCAGCGCCAGTTAAATGATGATGTTAAGCAGATCAACGATGAGCCAAAACTGATAATCAAAGTAGATAAAACAACGGACTTTTTACAAAGTGACGCAGCATGACTACAACTCACTTATCGAGAAAAACATTCAGAAATCGTACAAGAAAATCTCAACACGCAAGTGACTAAAATAAACAGTGAAGCAAAAAGACTCGCTGAGGAGCTCGAACTACAGGGTGTCTCAAAAGAATTACAACGCACCATTAGGCGATCATAACTTACTAATTAAGTATCTGAAATTTACAATTCAAACGGTAAAATAAGGCCAAAAAAGAATTCCTGAACATTGTTGTTGATAGTTTCCCTGCAGGACATGCACTACAGCAAATATTCAACAGGAACACTCTGAAGATATCTTATAGTTGCATGCCTTTGAGCGGTTAATGCAGAGAAACCAACATCATGTACCAGGCCACGGTTGAATCAGGAGGCAGTGAACAAACATACGTCGGGCACACCAGCACCGAATTCAAAGCAAGACTCGCCAACCACCGACAGTCCTTTAAAAAGGAAATACACAAGCACCAAACAGAACTGTCAAAATATGTTTGGAACCTAAAGGACAATCAAGTTGATTTCAATATTAAATGGACAATTCTTGCTCACGCCCAGATGTACTCAAACGTTACTAAGCGATGCAATCCATGTATAGCAGAAAAGCTCTATATATCATTTACCATCAGAATTTGGCCACACTGAATAAGCGTAAAGAACTTATTAGCACGTGTCGGCATGCGAAAATGCTCAAGTTAAAATGCCACAAAAGCGCGAACTAAATACCGCGCACATTTGCGCGAACAAAATACCGCGCGCGTTAACGCCAAACACGTACGCAATCGCATACGTTTGCGCTCTTCCTTGTTTTGTTTACACGCGAATGTTTTTATTTTATTATGTAACCACCATTCCCTGAAGAGAGGAGGTGACATACACCTCCTTGAAACAAGTTTGTCGGTAATAAAGTTACGCTAAAGAATAATGAAATAGTCTCTATTGTCATCTAGTATATGTATACTAGCGGCGTACCCTCGCTACGCTCGGGCACTCGCTAGCTGAGTATTAACTTCTAAATTAGATACCTTCATGATTTGTAGCAAAATGGGCATAGATAATGAGTTCAAAATTGTAGATCCCTGATTTTTTTGTTTTCATTTGAAATAGACTTTGTTCACAGAAATTGAGTTTTGTGATATCTTTGAACCTCGGACCCAATTTCAATACCCCATTTAGGAGGGAAACAATGTTATAGTTACCCCATTTGTTGGAAGTGGCTCTTTTTACTTGAGGCTTTTCTTCCATCTTTTCTAACTTTCATTTCATTCAGCCAGCATGCTTATATAGGCTTTTTAAGCCTGGCCCGAGCATTTTCATTTTGCTTGAGCCTGGTCCCTTCAGGACCCAAGCGTGTGTCCGTACGGACCGACGATCTAAACAAACAAAGAAACAAACAAACCCCCCAAAATGTGCAGTACCAACCCCATACCCCATATAGTGTATACATGGTATAGAAGATAGTGTGGGGTTAGTCGTCAACATGGTCAAAGCGTATAGGCTATTGTGCAATAGCAAGAGGTCCTTAATACTCAGGTGCCCTTAATCCTAATATCGGTGCCACGGCGCCCTTAATAATCCAGGGATCTTAATAAGGTCTACCCAGAAACGCTAAATAGTATTAGGTATCCCATAATAAAACATGAAATAACCACTCTGGTAGGCCCTGCCCCATACATCCTTAAAATCCAATTATCACAGGTTCCCTTAATATTCCATACTCCAGGTACCCAGTGTACCCTTATAATCCAGACAGGCCTACCCACCCCATGTGTTCATACACACGTGTAGGCCTAGATTTCACAACCCCCTTCGCGGACGCCCCCGCCCCCCCCCCCCCCCCTCCCCCCCCCCCCCCCCCCCCCCCTAAAAGTTGCCAAGTCTATCATAGAACACACCGCCGCTGTATTAAATAAATTTAGGTCCGCGACGCCACTGGTTTTATTAAGTTTTATGGTGGGTCTTTCATAGTTGGCGGGAGGCGAGTTCTCACCATGATCACTTTGTGCCCACCCAGTTCAGTGTTAGCCATCCGTTTATCTTATTTTTCGGCCTATTTGACATTAAATTATTTCTCCAGTAGGACTATTTCTGCATGCATATTTTGCTCTAACAGTTCCTTGTTTATATGTTTGGTCTATCCCCCATGTATGGCCCAGCGTATACGCGGCGCGTAGCAATAACGTAGCAACGGGCTAAAAAAGCCCAAATTTCACGAAATCTAACCCAAAATAAGAAAATCAAACATAAACTGGACAATTGTGGGACCCATACACACTCGCACAGAAAATTTGAAGTCAATCGAAGGTGCGGAAAGGGGAGAACATGGACCCATACGCACTCGCACAGAAAATGTGAAGGCAATCGAAGGTGCGGAAAGGGGAGAAGGGGGGAGGTCGAGGGGTCGTGACCCCTAGAGTTCACGAACATTTGTAAAGTCTCCCATAGAACACGTGTATTAAATAGGTCCGTGACGCCATTGGTTTTATTTAGTGGGGTCTTAAGTTTTATGACCTGGGTCTTTTATAGTTGGCGGGAGGCGAGGTCTCACCATCACTTTGTACCCAGTTCAATGAGCCATCCGTTTATTTTATTTTTAGGCCTATTGACATTAAATTATGTATCCAGTAGGCATATGTAGGCCTAAAACGTAAGTGCAATTACCATGCATATTTTGCTTACACCGTTCCTTTATTTAACACTTAAACAGGTCCTTGTTATTATAGGCCTATTAGCGGGGTTTGTAAAGGATTTTATCGTTACAAACTTCACAAAACGGCCATCTTTGGCACACATTTTGGTATGGATATAAGATACAAGAATTTCTCAAGACGCAAAAAAATTGACCCATAATTCGGCTAAAATCTGCATTTTGGGGGAAAAAATAACTTTTTAATGATTTTACTCTATATGATCTACAAAAGTTATTTTCTGAATGCACAAACAATTTTGAAATTAGTAGACAGTTTTGAAATTAAGAAATTATCAAATGTCCATGGTCAAAAACAATACACATAATAGCATCACATCTTAAACTTGTCGTATCTCGATTTCTATCTCGAGTAAATTAATGTATATATTTCAAGACTATTCACATTCAAATACAATCATGCCGCATGCCGTACATTTACTGTTAGCGACATTGCTCATGTGTGTAGGACTCGCATGTATGTGACGTCAAAATAATCTTTAACGACATACTTGAGTTCTGAGCTTCAATTCAGATACATCGTCTTTTCTCACTTTTGCTGAATCCATCTGCCTCTTGAAATCCGTGATGGCAACTTGTGGTGGGTTATCGATGCTTGCATCGCTACAGGGGGTATAGTATACGATTTCGGTAGTGTGGGGCTTATCGTGGAAGTATCAGGCTCAAGTTCAAATCTAGCCGAGTTCCTGATAATTCCGGGATTATCAGCGGATGGGTGTTGAACAAGGTCCCATGGAAAGAACCTTTGCAGAAGAAATTGAATTTTGCTTCAACTACGGGTAAGCCTTTTCGTAGATTAGATGAACATATATACGACATTTACCATCTCATACGGCTTGCACATAGAGATAGCAAGAGAATTCTCAAGTTGATGTACCCGGTTATACGATATACCAATCCCTAACTTTGCAAATTGATCTATTTCAAAATTGCCGCCAACTCACAAGTTGTCGGTAAACCTGAAAGGACATCATGTGCTGCCATTTTTTTGAAATCTGCTATTTTATAAATCCCGTCATTATGGAGCAAATGTTGAAGTCGAAATGCATTAGTTGCTTTTATATATTATATCATCAATGTTTATACTTCACATTAAACATTAAAAACAATAACATAATACCCAATGTTTAGCATTTGGCTCATTTTGGCACATTCAGATAACGACCTATCCTGATCCATGTTCTCAAGCCAGTGGCTGAGCACTAGAACATGGGATTGCTTCAAATTTTGTACCATTGTAAAGATGAACATGTCAGCTTTTCATTGGTATAACACTAAATGATCTTATCCCGAGATATTTGAACATTTTGTGATTGAAAATAAATTCTAACTTTTTTTGAGCAGTGTACATATATATATAAACAAATAATATGTTTTACCAAAACATGTCTTTTGCCGCCCAAACAGTATTATCGGTATTGTCTGTTGTTCAATTTGACAAGTTTTATACCTTTCAGAATAAACATTTCTACTTGTAGTTGGTGGTTCATAATCAGCAGAAACATATAACTGCTTAGTGTAAAACAAAATCTTCGAAACAAATTCTTCGAAAACAGAATCAACTCAAATATATGATTTCATTGTTTTTCAACAAAACAGTGGATAGCAATGACTTAATTTTGTTGTACCATTTAAATAATAACACTACACGTGTCAATGAACCTTTTCATAGTCATCCCGATAACTAATTACGTCATATCATTATATGTTAACAATAAACAAATGATGACCATAACAATTTGTTTTAAATAGTCGAATTTCCCCTTAAAATTAAGACATTTACCTCCAAAAATATGATACTTCAGACTTTTTGACAATCTTTTTTTGTTGTAATTTGTTGTTAGCGGATGTTTGCCTTGTGAACTAGAGCAGTATGCAAATTGCCCAATGTCATTTGATGTTGAGAACAATAAAAATGTAAAAAAACATATATTTTGGCTTAAAAGATGTTTTTAGGTAAAAATGTTATATAACAATGGACGTAATTTTTTAGTTTTGAGATTTTATTGCACTACACATATACACAAATAGTTGTTCAATACTTGGGTGACTAAAACCTATTATTTCATAGCATTTTTGAGAATGATAATCTTTTTCTTTATAACTGATTATTTATCTATTTACATTTTCTATTTATTGTTCTAAAATTTAGGAAACTAGCCAAAAAAGGATTCGTCTATATATTATGTAAACTTTATTACACATTAAAGTCTGTAAGAAAGCGCGGGCGTAAAATTGTGTTTATCATGTAAAAAACCATAAAAAATTAAATATTTAAATTTAAAAAATGAAAATAATCCAATATTTACGTTTTTCTACCTTTTTGAGCTGTTTTAGTATTCATGACACCCGCTTTCTTTTAACCAAAAACTTTTCTGAAGCCTTAATCTTCAAAATAAAGCAACTTCTGAAGTAATGCGATGTCTGAAACTACCTCTAAACATGAAATAAGAAAAATTTAATTTCTACTTAAATCTACAAACCGTACTAATTGCATCATGACAAAAGTGAATTAGGTATCAATTAGCATTTACTATACATGTGTAGCCTATGATCCAGAGCTATTATCATGACAAATGTCATGAGGCTGACATTCATATTAGCGATGTTATGATAGAGGAGGTAGAACTTATTGAATGACCCTCGTATCTATATAATAATACGGAATCGCCGATTTTTGTACGGAGATGTTCTCCCCTTTCCGCACCTTCGATTGACTTCAGGGTATAAGAAACCTTTGAAGAGGGCAAAGGCCGGCGCAAACCGTAGCATAACATCCAGGATAACACAGTTCGCCTAATACAGGGGAAATGCATTATGCCAGTGCCTCAAATCCCATTGCGGACCCACAACGCGGGCCACGACGCAGAAATATGGATAGGCTAGAAAAACCACGATGTCTTTCATAAATGGGTATATAGACGGTTTGTAAAGGACCTAGAATGCCATTATCGTTACAGATTTCACAAAACGCCCCTATTTGCTACATAGGTTAAACTGAATATATGGAATAAGATTTTCTCAGACGCAATTTGATTTAGTTTATCTTCGTCCTTTTTTGGTGTAAAATAACAAAATCACAATTCTCATTATTTGAATACGATACAATTTGTTTATCGCTTCTTAAGATTGTGGAATATTGTAACATGTAGTAGATTTAAGTAGAAATTAAAAAGGGAATTGTTAGATTCTCAGACATTTATTTTAGGCCAAAATGTGTGTTTTTAGGTGAAAAATTCAATTTTTCTTATTTCATGTTTCATGTAGTTTCAGAAATCGCATTACTTCAGAGTTGCTTTATTTTAAAGATAAGGCTTCAGAAAAGTTGTTGGTTAAAAGAAAGCGGGTGTCTTAAATACTAAAACAGCTCAAAAAAGGTAGAAAAACGTAAATATTGGATTATTTTCATTTTTGTTAAATTTAAATATTTAATTTGTTATGGTTTTTTACATGATAAACACAATTTTACGCCCGCGCTTTCTTACAGACTTTAATGTGTAATAAAGTTTACATAATTTATAGACGAATCTTTTTTGGCTATGTTTCCTAAATTTTAGAACAATAAATAAAAAAATGTATATAGATAAATAATCAGTTATAAAGAAAACGATTATCATTCTCAAAAAATGCATGAAATAATAGGTTTTAGTCACCCAAGTGTTGAACAACTCTTTGTGTATATGTGTAGTGCAATAAAATCTCAAAACGCAAAATTACGTCCATTGTTATATAACATTTTTACCTAAAAACATCTTTTTAAGCCAAAATATATGTTTTTTTAACATTTTTATTGTTCTCATCATCAAATGACATTGGGCAATTTGCATACTGCTCTAGTTCACAAGGCAAACATCCGCTAACAACAAATTACAACAAAAAAGATTGTCAAAAAGTCTGAAGTATCATATTTGTGGAGGTAAATGTCTTAATTTTAAGGGGAAATTCGACTATTTAAAACAAATTGTTATGGTCATCATTTGTTTATTGTTAACATATAGTGATATGACGTAATTAGTTATCGGGATGACTATGAAAAGGTTCATTGACACGTGTAGTGTTATTATTTAAATGGTACAACAAATTAAGTCATTGCTATCCACTGTTTTGTTGAAAAACAATGAAATCATATATTTGAGTTGATTCTGTTTTCGAAGAATTTGTTTCGAAGATTTTGTTTTACACTAAGCAGTTATATGTTCTGTTGATTATGAACCACCAACTACAAGTAGAATGTTATTCTGAAAGGTATAAAACTTGTCAAATTGAACAACAGACAATACCGATAATACTGTTTGGGCGGCAAAAGACATGTTTTGGTCAAACATATTATTTGTTTATATATATATGTAAACTGCTCAAAAAAAGTTAGAATTTTTTTTCAATCACAAAATGTTCAAATATCTCGGGATAAGATCATTTAGTGTTATACCAATGAAAAGCTGACATGTTCATCTTTACAATGGTACCATGGTAAGCAATCCATGTTCTAGTGCTCAGCCACTGGCTTGAGAACATGGATCAGGATAGGGCGTTATCTGAATGTGCCAAAATGAGCCAAATGCTAAACATTGGGTATTATGTTATTGTTTTTAATGTTTAATTTGAGTATAAACATTGATGATATAATATATAAAAGCAACTAATGCATTTCGACTTCAACATTTGCTCCATAATGACGGGATTCATAAAATAGCAGATTTCAAAAAAATGGCAGCACATGATGTCCTTTCAGGTTTACCGACAACTTGTGAGTTGGCGGCAATTTTGAATAGATCAATTTGCAAGTTAGGGATGGGTATATCGTATAACCGGGTACATCAACTTGAGAATTCTCTTGCTATCTCTATGTGCAAGCCGTATGAGATGGTAAATGTCGTATATATGTCCATCTATCTACGAAAAGGCTTACCCGTAGTTGAAGCAAAATACAATTTCTTCTGCAAAGGTTCTTTCCATGGGACCTTGTTCAACACCCATCCGCTGATAATCCCGAATTATCAGGAACTCGGCTAGATTTGAACTTGAGCCTGATACTTCCACGATAAGCCCCACACTACCGAAATCGTATACTATACCCCCTGTAGCGATGCAAGCATCGATAACCCACCAGAAGTTGCCATCACGGATTTCAAGAGGCAGATGATTCAGCAAAAGTGAGAAAAGACGATGCATCTGAATTGAAGCTCAGAACTCAAGTATGTCGTTAAAGATTATTTTGACGTCACATACATGCGAGTCCTACACACATGAGCAATGTCGCTAACAGTAAATGTACGGCATGCGGCATGATTGTATTTGAATGTGAATAGTCTTGAAATATATATATTAATTTACTCGAGATAGAAATCGAGATACGACAAGTTTAAGATGTGATGCTATTAGGTGTATTGTTTTTGACCATGGACATTTGATAATTTCTTAATTTCAAAACTGTCTACTAATTTCAAAATTGTTTGTGCATTCAGAAAATAACTTTTGTAGATCATCTAGAGTAAAATCATTAAAAGTTATTTGTTCCCCAAAATGCAGATTTTAGCCGAATTATGGGTCAATTTTTTTGCGTCTTGAGAAATTCTTGTATCTTATATCCATACCAAAATGTGTGCCAAAGATGGCCGTTTTGTGAAGTTTGTAACGATAAAATCCTTTACAAACCCCGCTAAATCAAAGCCAGAGAGAGATTTTGGTCAACGGACACGGAAAATTACCCCAAAGATAAATACATGTTTTCGTTTCTCACCGCATTGTATGATTAGGTATAATCGCCCGATTAATACTGAAAATAGAAAAAAATGGATTCTTTCTGAATATAATGCTATACTATCATGTATAAATCAGATTGTAGCAATGTAATCTTTGTAGCTTGCAAATAGTATAATATCAAATCGAATGCATAGACACGCCTTTAACATACTGGAATACTGATATTCAGTCAAATGTTCGTTGTTACATTAGATTACTAGTCCATAGTCGTAACCGCTCGGCCATAACTACTCATTGACGTGTCTGTGTGTTGTCTATTAATGAACTAGCGGTGAACTATTGAGTATTCGAAGAAATGTTAGCCAAATTGAACCCATTCTCTAAATTGCATTTAAAATGTAAAAACGGTATCGCTGCAAGCTAGGTTTGGATTCAATGTAAAGAGAAATAAATTGATGATTGTAAAAGGTTATTAATTTAAAGCTTTAATGAGACAGGGGTCAGGGCCACGGAAATATACCTATTTTTTCAGTAATGACAAAAAAAATCTTCTTCAGAAAATGACATTTTCAAGCAGAAACGTCCCTGCAACATGAATTTACCATATAAAAATAGTGGATTAATATTTTAATTCCTCCCCTTAGTGAAAATCTCCCTAGTCAAATGGCGTTGAACCACATTTAAATCCCTTAATGTTGGCATTGTATAAGGCTGACTTTTTGGCATATTAAATTGCACGAGATCGACATCCTCTTT
>CM069442.1:13513962-13549663 GCA_035610835.1 Ophiura sarsii | reverse complement strand
ACCATGATCATTAGCTTTTTTCCTATTCGCTACACAGTCAACATAAATAATCATCCTCAATTTACCGGATTTATAAAAATGACTTTAACCGAAAGTTTTTCAACCTATGATAGCAAAAGTATACATTTTTGGAAAGCTTGTAACTAGAGGAATCCAGAAATGCAGTTTAGATCAGGGAAGGGTACATCCTTAAAAGATATTTCTGAAAATTCTCAAAATATATAAAATAAAAATTGGAGATATTCATTAGCCGGTATAGTTACCTTACCGACGTAGTAACCTTTGACAATTATTTATCATCTGATGGGTAATTTCCTGCGAAATTCAAATATGTAAAGTAAATAATGATAGGGGTAGGTATAAAAAAAAAATATGGACCTCAAATTAAATAGTAAAAATTCTGATATTTTGTGAATTGTGAATCATACCATTTTAGTCCTTGGGTGTACTATAACTTCGATGGCATATTCGGTTTTGTCATGCAATTTCCCTTCAGAAAATGTATACTTTTACTACCCCGGGGGGGGGGGGGGGGGGGGGGGGGGGTATACAAGCAAATATAAATGTGTAAAGTTAAAATCATGTCGCGAAAGCCAAAATCCGTGTGTAACGCAAAAGGAGGCGAGCATATAACACATAACCAACTATGATTATGAATTTTTAACTGCTTGTTTATCAACATATTACGCTCCTCTTAGGAATTGAGCACTTTTGATACGGGCAGTGCATCATTTGATAAATATGATGATTGGTCAAAATGACCGTATGGGATTGTCCATGAAACTCAGAGTAGCGATAATATCACGGAAGGGCTATACCTCTCGATTTATATATAATATATGAATCAGTAAAACCGTACCAAGATGCGCTGAAAGAGAGCGGATATGACCATACCCTGAAATACAACCCGACACCTACACGCACCAACCAACCACCAAAACGAAATAGAAAACGCAACATCACTTGGTACAATCCTCCCTACAGCGAGAGTGTGGCGACCAATGTCGGGAAAGAATTCATATCAACACTTGATAAATGCTTCCCTCCGGAACATCCGCTACACAAGATCTTAAACCGCAACACCATCAAGATCAGTTACAGCTGCATGCCAAACATGAAGCGTATCATATCCTCCCACAACAAATCTGTTATGAATGCTGAGCAAACGAAGGATCGCATCGACGACACCCCCTAGCAGCTGTAACTGCAGAAAGAACCAGGCATGTCCTCTCAGTGGTAACTGCTTGACCTCCGAAGTCATCTACCAAGCAACGGTCACAAGGCAAGACAACCTTAAAGAAGAAACTTATATCGGCCTGACCGAAAACAGCTTCAAGACGAGATACAACGGACATACGAGCAGTTTCCGTAATGTGAAACAGAGGAACTCTACAACCCTCAGTCGGAACATTTGGACACTCAATGACAACAATGTTCCATACTGTTCAAAATGGAAGATACTTGCCCACAGTAAGGCCTACTCGACATCTACAAAAAGATGTAACCTTTGTCTGACTGAAAAGTATTTCATAATATGTAAACCTCACTTGTCCACCATTAACAACAGGAATGAGTTGGTTAGCGGTTGCAGGCATACGAAAAAGCATCTGCTATGCAACCTCAGATAAATCTTTGTACTTGGCATTTTAAAATTATACGCATCTTATTTTGTACGCGTGCGTATTCAGCGTAATCCAGCGTATACGCAACACCCGCTTGCGTGCGCATCGCGCTATTCTACTGGTTGTAATCATGTTTATTATTTATTATTCAACTGACGAGTGTGGGCGAAAGCCAACACGAAACAAATTTGTCTTGAATAAAATGTAAAAGTTTACTCTGAATTTTTATACGCTCTACCGTTTACGGTATTGAGCACTTTGTTCAATGGCTAGTCTAACCAGAAACGGTTGTCAATACATATTACGCTCCTGATTTATCAGTTGAGCACTTTTTGATTATCTTTTGATATCTTAATGTGTATAGATCCCCTTTGGAATATTTGTTGCTCTGATCACAAGTTTTAACACCATTGATTGTGTATTCGCATTTTCAATGTGTCAAAAACCTCCGATCAGAGAGACATCTTTCGCCTGACGATTGGACAAAATGACCGTATGGGATTGTCCATGAAACTCAGAGTAGCGATAATATTCCGGATGGTCTATACCTCTGAATTTTTATACGCTCTACCGTTTACGGTATTGAGCACTTTGTTCAATGGCTAGTCTAACCAGAAACGGTTGTCAATACATATTACGCTCCTGATTTATCAGTTGAGCACTTTTTGATTATCTTTTGATATCTTAATGTGTATAGATCCCCTTTGGAATATTTGTTGCTCTGATCGCAAGTTTTAACACCATTGATTGTGTATTCGCATTTCAATGTGTCAAAGACCTCCGATCAGAGAGACATCTTTCGCCTGACGATTGGACAAAATGACCGTATGGGATTGTCCATGAAACTCAGAGTAGCGATAATATTCCGGAAGGTCTATACCTCTGAATTTTTGAATTTTTATATATATATACATAAATAAATAATCACCCAAGATGATCCTCGTAGAGCGCTCAACTTAATTAACACTTTCCACGCGGCTATTATTTTTACACAAAACAGATTTTTCAGAAACCTTTCACAATTTTCAAAGCCTATCTCAAGGATTACTGACCCAATACTAGGCATGTTTGTACTTATGTCAATGCATTTCTCATGGTTATTCTGAATATGTTAATGAAATTCAATAATTTTGACATTTTTTAAACATTTTGTGAAATTTTGGAATGTCGTCTGCAGCCGCCTGCCGCGTGGAAAGTGTTAAGGAGCTTTATAATAGATGAAAATAGAGACTATTTCATTATTCTTTAGTGTAACTTTATTACCAACAAACTACAATTTTGGTCAATTACCCTACCCTAAAGATAAATACATGTGTTTATTCGTTTTCTCTCCCTATTGTATGATTAGATATAACAGCCCGATTTAAATACTGAAAATAGAAAACAATGGATGATTTCTAAATATAATACTGTATTATCATGTATAAATCAGATTGTAGGCAATATTAACCTTTTCGTTGTTACAAGTCAAGCCACAGTGAAGTCTCAAATGTGAAATCTAACATAATAGTAACGTTATGAGTTTTTCTTATATGCAACCTTTAGAATAGTCAATCTGGTACTCAGTGATAGAATAGTATCTCTTCGAGAGACTTGAAATCCCTCCATTTAGTCCAGTATAATGAAGATCTCTTAGTTCTTATGAAAAGCAATTATGACGTTTGCAGTGGTTCTCTATAGGGTAGGGTTTACACGTAGATCAATACCAGTTCTGGTCTATTTCTGGCTAATATGAGGGTATTTTCCCAAGAAGTCATTTAATTTTATTGTTTATATTCTGTTAGAGAGACTTTTGTAATTTAGAACGGTTTTAATTGACCTAGACCAAACATGCCTTGTGATAGCAAGACATAAACTGTTAATACAAAAGTGAATTTTATATGAAAAGTACAACCAAGATTCGTAGCGAAATGCATGGCATGCATGACGCAACACACACCCCCGGGGGGGGGGGGGGGGGGGGGGGGTACTCACGTATATTGGCCATACGGTATGTGCGGCTGTCAAGGACCCTTTTCACGCATTTCGGCCGCTCCTTAAGACCCACTTTTCATCCACTGCAGTTCCATACGACCCCCTTTTCATCCATTGGCAGTACCCTTAGACCCCAAATTCAACCAAAAATTATAAAATGTGTGAAAATCTTATGAATTTGAATTATGTAGCCTCAAATTTTGCCTAAATTCACTTCATAAGGCAAAATTTTGCCTAAAATTCAGTTTATTAGACACCATTTTGTATAAGAATTCAGTTCTCTAAGACCCCAATTTCGGTGACCCTGTTTTGGTGTCCGTTTAGTTCGGTAAGCCCATGTTTTGGTGCCCGTTCAGTTTGGTAAACCCTTGTTTTCAGACTGCTCAGCAACACACCCCTACCCTCTTCAAGATTCGAATAACTAGTTTACCTTGATAGCGCAGATGGTAAAGCAAGGACCCCTTTTCACGCATGGTAATATATGGACCTCAAATTAAATATTAAAAATTCTGATATTTTGTGAATTGTGAATCATACCATTTTAGTCCTTGGGTGTACTATAACTTCGATGGCATATTCGGTTTTGTCATGCAATTTCCCTTCAGAAAATGTATACTTTTACTACCCCGGGGGGGGGGGGGGGGGGGGGGGGGGTATACAAGCAAATATAAATGTGTAAAGTTAAAATCATGTCGCGAAAGCCAAAATCCGTGTGTAACGCAAAAGGAGGCGAGCATATAACACATAACCAACTATGATTATGAATTTTTAACTGCTTGTTTATCAACATATTACGCTCCTCTTAGGAATTGAGCACTTTTGATACGGGCAGTGCATCATTTTGATAAATATGATGATTGGTCAAAATGACCGTATGGGATTGTCCATGAAACTCAGAGTAGCGATAATATCACGGAAGGGCTATACCTCTCGATTTATATATAATATATGAATCAGTAAAACCGTACCAAGATGCGCTGAAAGAGAGCGGATATGACCATACCCTGAAATACAACCCGACACCTACACGCACCAACCAACCACCAAAACGAAATAGAAAACGCAACATCACTTGGTACAATCCTCCCTACAGCGAGAGTGTGGCGACCAATGTCGGGAAAGAATTCATATCAACACTTGATAAATGCTTCCCTCCGGAACATCCGCTACACAAGATCTTAAACCGCAACACCATCAAGATCAGTTACAGCTGCATGCCAAACATGAAGCGTATCATATCCTCCCACAACAAATCTGTTATGAATGCTGAGCAAACGAAGGATCGCATCGACGACACCCCCTAGCAGCTGTAACTGCAGAAAGAACCAGGCATGTCCTCTCAGTGGTAACTGCTTGACCTCCGAAGTCATCTACCAAGCAACGGTCACAAGGCAAGACAACCTTAAAGAAGAAACTTATATCGGCCTGACCGAAAACAGCTTCAAGACGAGATACAACGGACATACGAGCAGTTTCCGTAATGTGAAACAGAGGAACTCTACAACCCTCAGTCAGAACATTTGGACACTCAATGACAACAATGTTCCATACTGTTCAAAATGGAAGATACTTGCCCACAGTAAGGCCTACTCGACATCTACAAAAAGATGTAACCTTTGTCTGACTGAAAAGTATTTCATAATATGTAAACCTCACTTGTCCACCATTAACAACAGGAATGAGTTGGTTAGCGGTTGCAGGCATACGAAAAAGCATCTGCTATGCAACCTCAGATAAATCTTTGTACTTGGCATTTTAAAATTATACGCATCTTATTTTGTACGCGTGCGTATTCAGCGTAATCCAGCGTATACGCAACACCCGCTTGCGTGCGCATCGCGCTATTCTACTGGTTGTAATCATGTTTATTATTTATTATTCAACTGACGAGTGTGGGCGAAAGCCAACACGAAACAAATTTGTCTTGAATAAAATGTAAAAGTTTACTCTGCATTTTTATACGCTCTACCGTTTACGGTATTGAGCACTTTGTTCAATGGCTAGTCTAACCAGAAACGGTTGTCAATACATATTACGCTCCTGATTTATCAGTTGAGCACTTTTTGATTATCTTTTGATATCTTAATGTGTATAGATCCCCTTTGGAATATTTGTTGCTCTGATCACAAGTTTTAACACCATTGATTGTGTATTCGCATTTTCAATGTGTCAAAAACCTCCGATCAGAGAGACATCTTTCGCCTGACGATTGGACAAAATGACCGTATGGGATTGTCCATGAAACTCAGAGTAGCGATAATATTCCGGATGGTCTATACCTCTGAATTTTTATACGCTCTACCGTTTACGGTATTGAGCACTTTGTTCAATGGCTAGTCTAACCAGAAACGGTTGTCAATACATATTACGCTCCTGATTTATCAGTTGAGCACTTTTTGATTATCTTTTGATATCTTAATGTGTATAGATCCCCTTTGGAATATTTGTTGCTCTGATCGCAAGTTTTAACACCATTGATTGTGTATTCGCATTTTCAATGTGTCAAAGACCTCCGATCAGAGAGACATCTTTCGCCTGACGATTGGACAAAATGACCGTATGGGATTGTCCATGAAACTCAGAGTAGCGATAATATTCCGGAAGGTCTATACCTCTGAATTTTTTGAATTTTTATATATATATACATAAATAAATAATCACCCAAGATGATCCTCGTAGAGCGCTCAACTTAATTAACACTTTCCACGCGGCTATTATTTTTACACAAAACAGATTTTTCAGAAACCTTTCACAATTTTCAAAGCCTATCTCAAGGATTACTGACCCAATACTAGGCATGTTTGTACTTATGTCAATGCATTTCTCATGGTTATTCTGAATATGTTAATGAAATTCAATAATTTTGACATTTTTTAAACATTTTGTGAAATTTTGGAATGTCGTCTGCAGCCGCCTGCCGCGTGGAAAGTGTTAAGGAGCTTTATAATAGATGAAAATAGAGACTATTTCATTATTCTTTAGTGTAACTTTATTACCAACAAACTACAATTTTGGTCAATTACCCTACCCTAAAGATAAATACATGTGTTTATTCGTTTTCTCTCCCTATTGTATGATTAGATATAACAGCCCGATTTAAATACTGAAAATAGAAAACAATGGATGATTTCTAAATATAATACTGTATTATCATGTATAAATCAGATTGTAGGCAATATTAACCTTTTCGTTGTTACAAGTCAAGCCACAGTGAAGTCTCAAATGTGAAATCTAACATAATAGTAACGTTATGAGTTTTTCTTATATGCAACCTTTAGAATAGTCAATCTGGTACTCAGTGATAGAATAGTATCTCTTCGAGAGACTTGAAATCCCTCCATTTAGTCCAGTATAATAAAGATCTCTTAGTTCTTATGAAAAGAAATTATGACGTTTGCAGTGGTTCTCTATAGGGTAGGGTTTACATGTAGATCAATACCAGTTCTGGTCTATTTCTGGCTAATATGAGGGTATTTTCCCCAAGAAGTCATTTAATTTTATTGTTTATATTCTGTTAGAGAGACTTTTGTAATTTAGAACGGTTTTAATTGACCTAGACCAAACATGCCTTGTGATAGTGTTAATACAAAAGTGAATTATATATGAAAGTACAACCAAGATTCGTAGCGAAATGCATGGCATGCATGACGCAACACACACCCCCGGGGGGGGGGGGGTACTCACGTATATTGGCCATACGGTATGTGCGGCTGGCAAGGACCCCTTTTCACGCATTTCGGCCGCTCCTTAAGACCCCCTTTTCATCCACTGGCAGTTCCATACGACCCCCTTTTCATCCCATTGGCAGTACCCTTAGACCCCAAATTCAACCAAAAATTATAAAATGTGTGAAAATCTTATGAATTTGAATTATGTAGCCTCAAATTTTGCCTAAATTCACTTCATAAGGCAAAATTTTTGCCTAAAATTCAGTTTATTAGACACCATTTTGTATAAGAATTCAGTTCTCTAAGACCCCAATTTCGGTGACCCTGTTTTGGTGTCCGTTTAGTTCGGTAAAGCCCATGTTTTGGTGCCCGTTCAGTTTGGTAAACCCCTTGTTTTCAGACTGCTCAGCAACACACCCCTACCCTCTTCAAGATTCGAATAACTAGTTTACCTTGATAGCGCAGATGGTTAAAGCGTTCGCTTGAAGAACGGGAGGGTCCGGGGTTCGATTCTGCACAATGCCACGGATTTTTTTTCTCTCATCAAAATCAATTTTGTTGGGTTTTTAATTGATTTATTAATGTTTTATAATGATTTATGATGACCATGTCTCTTACTCGATATTCCGTCTGGGTGCGATTGTGCTCAGGTTATCCCTTCACCCACTCAAATAATTAGTTTCAAAAGACACATACGCATAATTATATGAGGAAAATCAGGTGTAAATGCAGCAAAACATTGTCATGAAAACCATGGGCCGTCCGTGCTCCGTCGTGTGTATATTACATCGCGTCTTTAATACCAGGAAATACAATACAACTTTAAAGTCTCTGATCCCGAGCACTATGCTGATGTTTGTTTTTGCTTAGGGATTATTTATACTATATAGAATGGTGGGGATCTTTTAACTTATGAAAAAGAAATGAACCAAACACAAATGCTATTGTTCAGAGGAGAAGGATCTCCCGTTCTCCAAGCGAACGCTTTACCATCTGAGCTATCAAGGGAAACTAGTTATATCCGTGAGATTTAAACACTTCATCAATTCTGTTTCTAGAGCCACATGAAGCAAAAACATCATTTATTCTGTTTGATAAAAAGGATATCACAGTTATTTAGCTCATAAGTTGAAAAAGATTTCCCTCGAAAGATGTTCCTCCTATGCACATGGCCACAAAGCCGCACAAACATCAAAATATAATGCGATCGCGTATGAATGGACAATGGACAAAATGACAATGGTTCCACATTTTACTCTCTCTTAAAATCTGTTTTTATCGACTTAAATGGTCACGTCGTAAAATCGATTTAGGAAATAATAATGACTAAAACCCTCATTTATCTGAATATGTGACAATTTTGTAATTTCGCTGTTTAAAAGACAGCTGTTTGTCAGATCAATGGAACGCTACTTTTGCAACATTTCACTTTCGATATCGACAAAATTGCAAACTTCCCATGTGAAATACTCTGCTTGTAAATGTCCGAGACTGGTTTTAATAAGTTAGTAAGACATATTCTATAATTAGGAATATTTCAAGACATTAATCTCCAAAAAAAGACTTACATTTGACCTCAAGATCACTCTTGAAAATGATAGTTCAAATTCCGCGGGAGTTTAACTCGGTTTTAGTACCGAAAGTGCGCGGTTCACAATTGCGAAGTTCGTTTCGGTAATAATTGACCTTTTAACGGTTATTCGGCTATTAGCGGCGTTTCGACTGAATCTCAATCACTATGCTTGTTTGGTTGCGGAGTATTTGTTCTTGAGTACTCTCTGGTTATTATTAATGTTTTTTACATGAAAATCTCACTTCGTGTTTTGACATACCGGCATACCACCTGGATCTGCAGTTCTGACATACAGTACAGGCATATCACTGTCATGGCTGTAGGAAGAATTGTTTTCTTCTTTTTCTTACATACTGGTATATGACTTTACGAATGACTCCTAATGAATTATTGCAATTTGTTGTTATATCATTCTCATAACAAACATATAAGTATAGTTTTCTTTGACAACGATTGTGACATTTTATGTTAATGTTCTTCAATGGGTCTTCAAAAATGTGAAAATTTTCAAACGCGATTTTCTGGTAAAAACATGGGTCCAGTTTCCCCCGAAAGTTAGTAAATATTTGGGTCAATTGTTAATTTTGCTGGCGTCACATCCCTAGCAAACAAAATATCCGAGTACACCAACACCCCCCCCCCCCCCCCCCCCCCCTTACCTAAACCAAATAACTGATATAATGTAAAACATGTATTTTTCTGTTTCTTTCTTTCGTTACTGTAGAAATGCGAGCATATATGTCGTCAAAGAAGAGTGGGAGTGGTTGTGTATTGGTATAGCTAGGTTTATTCATAATATAGAGTGAGGTTATACAAAGTGAACCGACAAAGACTTTTAGCGGACTGAAACCTTTTGGGACTTTTGAGATCGGGGGGGGGGGGGGGGGGTTAATGTGGTGTCCCACAAACCAGCGCCAGCGCAAGTAATCGAGCTCGATAAACCGACGGTGCCAATCGCAACCGACACGATCCCTACTTGGACAGAGATAGTCAGGAAATGCATCACGCCTGAGTGATCTAAAACTGGAGACCTTTCAAAGCTATGATCTTGATAAAGATATATGAACCATAGCCTTCTCAGCCGGTCAACTATATTATATCAAGATGAGTTTGGTACGACGACGTCAATATCAATAATTCCAGGTGATCTTTCCGTCTTCACGTGAATCACTTGATTTACGCCACGAAAGGAGAGCAGGGATCTACTGAACGTCCACCGGCTACCACGGTCATATCTAATCAGGTAGCTTAACGATGGCTGGTTTATCAAAAGATATGTTCAGTCGTGGGATTGAGTTGAAGATAATTTGCTGGTGTAAAACAAACTCTGAGATTGAACGGTATAACACTATTTAATCAAATTAGACTTGGTATAGACATTTATGTCACTTAGATATAGTAATTTTAATTATAGTAATTTTAATTATTTTTATATCATGCTCTACACTTGGTGTATCGAGCACTTTTGAACCTTTGACTTTATTGTAATTTTAATTACTATATCTAAATTCGTGTTCAATTGATAAAAGGGTAGTTACATCATTATAGCAGAGACAGTATACAGGGTGAGTCAAAAAAAAGTTTACCCTAATTGAAAAAATTGAAGAAAAAAAATTCTGACCACAAAATCAAGGCAAACAAAACTTTAAATGATTGCGCCATTTCTTTGCTATCATCCGGGGAAAAAATATGACTATTTCTGTACAGGAGCTGTTTTTTCCACCAAAACACGGTTTTTAATGTCAAGCTTAACGAGTTAGGTGCGGTATTACAGTTTTTTTTAAGGGCCTTGGCTATTAGGAGCTATTTATGTGTATATTATATATTCTAACAGTAGCTCTTTTTTGCTAAATGTAACGAGATTTTTGTTACTATTATACATGTATATGTATAGGGATCGTATATTAGCTATCGCTATCAGCTAAAGGGGTACCCCTAACAAAAGTAATGTTTAGCTTATATTAGCTACTCATATCTGCTAATGGGCTATCTTGATTTTATATTTTTTTCCCTGGAAAACGTAGCTATTGAGCTATCAGCTATCACAACCCGTTAGCTTATATTAGCTACCCCTATCTGCTAATGGGCTATCTTGATTTTATATTTTTTCCCCATGAAATCGTAGCTATTGAGCTATCAGCTATAACAACGCGTTAGCTTATATTAGATACCCCTATCTGCTAATGGGCTATCTTGATTTTATATATTTTTTCCCTGGAAAACGTAGCTATTGAGCTATCAGCTATCACAACCCGTTAGCTTATATTAGCTACCCCTATCTGCTAATGGGCTATCTTGATTTTATATTTTTTCCCCTGGAAATCGTAGCTATTGAGCTATCAGCTATCACAACCCGTTAGCTTATATTAGCTACCCCTATCTGCTAATGGGCTATCTTGATTTTATTTTATTTTTTCCCTGGAAATCGTAGCTATTGAGCTATCAGCTATCACAACCCGTTAGCTTATATTAGCTACCCCTATCTGCTAATGGGCTATCTTGATTATATATTTTTTCCCCTGGAAATCGTAGCTATTGAGCTATCAGCTATCACAACGCGTTAGCTTATATTAGCTACCCCTATCTGCTAATGGGCTATCTTGATTTTATATTTTTTTCCCTGGAAAACGTAGCTATTGAGCTATCAGCTATCACAACCCGTTAGCTTATATTAGCTACCCCTATCTGCTAATGGGCTATCTTGATTTTATATTTTTTCCCTGGAAATCGTAGCTATTGAGCTATCAGCTATCACAACCCGTTAGCTTATATTAGCTACCCCTATCTGCTAATGGTCTATCTTGATTTTATTTTATTTTTTCCCTGGAAATCGTAGCTATTGAGCTATCAGCTATCACAACCCGTTAGCTTATATTAGCTACCCCTATCTGCTAATGGGCTATCTTGATTATATATTTTTTCCCCTGGAAATCGTAGCTATTGAGCTATCAGCTATCACAACGCGTTAGCTTTTATTAGCTACCCCTATCTGCTAATGGGCTATCTTGATTTTATTTTTTTTTCCCTGGAAAACGTAGCTATTGAGCTATCAGCTATCACAACCCGTTAGCTTATATTACCTACCCCTATCCGCTAATGGGCTATCTTGATTTTATGTTTTTTTCCCCCTGGAAATCGTAGCTATTGAGCTATCAGCTATCACAACCCGTTAGCTTATATTACCTACCCCTATCTGCTAATGGGCTATCTTGATTTTATATTTTTTCCCCCTGGAAATCGTAGCTATTGAGCTATCAGCTATCACAACCCGTTAGCTTATATTAGCTACCCCTATCTGCTAATGGGCTGTCTTGATTTTATATTTTTCCCCTGGAAATCGTAGCTATTGAGCTATCAGCTATCACAACGCGTTAGCTTATATTAGCTACCCCTATCTGCTAATGGGCTATCTTGATTTTATATATTTTTTCCCTGGAAAACGTAGCTATTGAGCTATCAGCTAATACAACGCGTTAGCATATATTAGCTACCCCTATCTGCTAATGGGCTATCTTGATTTTATATTTTTTTCCCTGGAAATCGTAGCTATTGAGCTATCAGCTATCACAACGCGTTAGCTTATATTAGCTACCACTATCTGCTAATGGGCTATCTTGATTTTATTTTATTTTTTCCCTGGAAATCGTAGCTATTGAGCTATCAGCTATCACAACCCGTTAGCTTATATTAGCTACCCCTATCTGCTAATGGGCTATCTTGATTATATATTTTTTCCCCTGGAAATCGTAGCTATTGAGCTATCAGCTATCACAACGCGTTAGCTTATATTAGCTACCCCTATCTGCTAATGGGCTATCTTGATTTTATTTTTTTTTCCCTGGAAAACGTAGCTATTGAGCTATCAGCTATCACAACCCGTTAGCTTATATTAGCTACCCCTATCTGCTAATGGGCTATCTTGATTTTATATTTTTTTCCCTGGAAATCGTAGCTATTGAGCTATCAGCTATCACAACCCGTTAGCTTATATTAGCTACCCCTATCTGCTAATGGGCTATCTTGATTTTATTTTATTTTTTCCCTGGAAATCGTAGCTATTGAGCTATCAGCTATCACAACCCGTTAGCTTATATTAGCTACCCTATCTGCTAATGGGCTATCTTGATTTTATATTTTTTTCCCCTGGAAATCGTAGCTATTGAGCTATCAGCTATCACAACCCGTTAGCTTATATTAGCTACCCTATCTGCTAATGGGCTATCTTTATTTTATATTTTTTCCCTCGAAAACTGTAGCTATTGAGCTATCAGCTATCACAACCCGTTAGCTTATATTAGCTGCCCCTATCTGCTAATGGGCTAGCTTTATTTTATATTTTTTCCCCCTCGAAAACGTAGCTATTGAGCTATCAGCTATCACAACCCGTTAGCTTATATTAGCTACCCCTATCTGCTAATGGGCTATTTTTATTTTATATTTTTTTCCTCGAAAACTTAGCTATTGAGCTATCAGCTATCACAACCCGTTAGCTTATATTAGCTACCCTTATCTGCTAATGGGCTATCTTTATTTTATATTTTTCCCTCTAAAACGTAGCTATTGAGCTATCAGCTATCACAACCCGTTAGCTTATATTAGCTACCCCTATCTGCTAATAGGCTATTTTTATTTTTTATTTTTTCCCTCGAAAACTTAGCTATTGAGCTATCAGCTATCACAACCCGTTAGCTTATATTAGCTACCCCTATCTGCTAATGGGATATCTTTATTTTATATTTTTTTCCCTCGAAAACGTAGCTATTGAGCTATCAGCTATCACTATATTAGCTACCCCTATCTGCTAATGGGCTAGGCCTATCTTTATTATATATTTTTTCCCTCATTGAAAACTTAGCTATTGCGGCTATCAGCTATCACAACCCCTTAGCTTATATCAGCTACCCCTATCTGCTAATGGGCTATCTTTATTTTATATTTTTTCCTCATTGAAAACTGTTACGAAAGGTTTCCGAAAAATCTGTTGTTCGATAATAATTATGGTAAATTATGGCCGCGTAGAAAGTGTTATCATGCATATTAAGAATTTTAAATTGTATTGGCTTTCTACACCTACACGTTTTAAAGAACGACCAATCGTGTGTTCCGGGATCGATTTGATGTTTTAACGCTTAATAAGGGTTTAAATTTCTATGGCTTCTAACACCAAGTTAAAAACACCAACAATGTGATGTTTAAACTCTTAACATGCTTTTAATACCGGTTTAAACGTCATTGGCTTCCTACACCAAAGTTATATCAAATGTAACCACCTTAAAAGGTGTTTACATTGGCTTTTTTTAAGAACGACCCTTGATGTGTTTGGGAAACGATCAAGTTAATGTTTTATCTTATAATATATTGTTGTAATAGCTAATATCAGCTATAGCTAGGTTTATAATAAAGTAAAAATATAACTACCATTAGCGCATAACCCGATATTAGCTATCAATAGCTGACATTAGCTACCAATAGCTTATATAAGCTACCAATAGCGTATTATTCGATTGTTGTAATAGCTAATAGCTGGTATATCTATGTCTAGAATAAAGAAGAAATCGAACTACCATATCGCATTAGCGAATATTAGCTAGCGCTCTATTAAGCCGATATCAGCTTATGTTAGATAGCAATAGCTTATATGATTGTTATAATAGAAGGTTGTAATAGCTAATATCAGCTATAGCTAGATTTAGAATAAAGTAAGAATCTATGTACCATTATCCTATTAGCCAATATTAGGTATATATTGGCTACCAATAGCTTATATTAGCTACCCGTAGCTTATAATAGATTGTTGTAATAGCTTATATCAGCTATAGCTAGGTTTATAATAACATAAAAATCTAACTATTAGCGCATAACCAGATATTAGCTATCAATAGCTGATATTAGCTACCAATAGCTGATATTAGCTACCAATAGCTTATATTAGCTTCCAATAGCGTATATTAGATTGTTGTAATAGCTAATAGCTGGTATATCTATGTTTACAATAAAGAAGAAATCGAACTATCATATCGCATTAGCGGGTAGTAGCTTATATTAGCTAGCGCTCTAGTTAGCCGATATCAGCTTATATTAGATAGCAATAGCTTATATGATTGTTATAATAGAAGGTTGTAATAGCTAATATCAGCTATAGCTAGATTTAGAATAAAGTAAGAATCTATGTACCATTATCCTATTAGCCAATATTAGGTATCGATAGCTTATATTGGCTACCAATAGCTTATATTAGCTACCCGTAGCTTATAATAGATTGTTGTAATAGCTTATATCAGCTATAGCTAGGTTTATAATAAAATAAAAATCTAACTATTAGCGCATAACCCGATATTAGCTATCAATAGCTGATATTAGCTACCAATAGCTTATATTAGCTTCCAATAGCGTATATTAGATTGTTCTAATAGCTAATAGCTGGTATATCTATGTTTACAATAAAGAAGAAATCGAACTATCATATCGCATTAGCGGGTAGTAGCTTATATTAGCTAGCGCTCTAGTTAGCCGATATCAGCTTATATTAGAAGGCAATAGCTTATATGATTGTGATAATAGAATGTTGTAATAGCTAGTATCAGCTATAGGTAGGTTTGTAACTGATATTAGCTAATACAATAAGCACATTGTAATAGCTAATATCTTATAGCTATAGCTAATATATAATAGCTGATATTAGATGTATTTGAGTACTATACTAATATACCATATTAGCTAGCTATAGCTGATAATAGCTACGGCATTAACGGGTTAATTGTAGTAGCTAATATCTTATTACCTATAGCTAATATCTAATATCCCCCTTTATTACCTAATATCATCCAATATCAGCTACAAGTACTATTAGCTAGTATCCGCAATAGCTGAGGCTATTGGTGGCTATTAGGTTTCTAATGCAGCTAAATGTAATATCGCACCTTAATGAGCTTAACGAGCTTAATAATGTTTACTAGGATTATGACGTAAAGCATTACACATCTTGTTTATTAAAAGAATTAAGTAGACAATAGACTTGTTCAAAATTGTCTCCTAATAGATTAAAACATGAAATATGGATTAAATCGTATCACCACTGTCAGTTAATAAATAATAATTGCAAAGATTAAATAGGCCGCAAGGGATATTCATAAACATGATAAAACTAGATGAAGATATTGAATAAAAATTGTCACCTGTGACTATCTGATAATGTGAATAATAAACGATATAGTATTTTGATAAAATCAATAAACATAATATTGCACTTATTTTTCGTAAATATGTCCGATTAAGTAAACATTATCCTTGAACCAATCAAAAATTGTCAATGTCCACAGTAAGACTAGTAAGTAACAGTCTATCCCTCTCTTTCTCTCTCTCTCTACATGTAAAATTTATTCCTGAAAACAATAATATGAATAGAAACCCACTTGATAATCCAGCATCTTGTTTGGTCTTTCTCCTGATCTTTGAGAGTGTGCTTAGGATGGTTGCACTGAGGGACAATAGACAGCTTTAAGGCCTATTTATGACACAATTACCACACTTTAATCATTTCATAACAAAGGAATTGATCTTTTCGCTGTCGGTATTGTAATTTTTTATTGGTCGTATCTTATGAAATATAATGGTCAAGATCTGGAAGCGTGTTCGGACGTTAAATTGGTCACTTTTATTCAAAACAGCGTAAAATAAGTTTCCCTCAACCAATCTAAATCAGATAAAATTCATATTAAAGCTAATTAATTTGTCTTTATACCGTTGTAAATTGTTTTGAAAACAAAAACTTTTTTTCTACAAAAATCGCTGAAGTTGAGTAAACTTTTTTTTTGACTCGCCCTGTAGATAGACTGTCCCTGTTTTTTATCTTATTGGCGTTATATTTGTTGGTGTGTCTTAATTAGCTATCGATCATATCATTATTGTAATATAAATGTACATATATGCTGTAAACCAACCCTTAGGTGACGACAAAAACCCTGTTCTACGTGCCCAACTGACCAAATCGTTTATTCACTTATGCGCACGCTTAACCGTGAATAAACTATTTGCCATCGCGCCCTCTCTCCCTGTCTTAGCTGTAATATAAACAATTATATGCGACATAAAATTGGGGTACGTCGTTCATCTGCTACGAACTGCGGCCGGACAGGATCGGTGATGGTCGAAGGCCTAATGCTAGGCCGAATTAAGAATAGTCACATACCTCAGAACTTGATAGTAGTTGAATGTATGATGCGCCACCGAATTCCTAAATAATACCTCTCTCCCCTCTCTCTCCTTACGAACTGAGACACCTTTCTAAATATGTACGCCTTTCTTGGTCCACCTTGAAGCACAATCTACTCTAGCTGTCACTTATGTGAGTGAATGCAGATTTTACTAATAGAAAACACTTAGTTCTGACTGTTATACGGGAAAATATGCTAAACCGCATAAGAATTAAATCTAAACAGTCCGAGCTCTATGGAGACGAAACGATCACTGATATGATCACCCGGTGCCCTAGTCAAACTTCCCGCTTGAAGAGCCAGCCATGCATAACTTGCAGACCTTATCCAGGAATTCTGGCTAACGATAGAAAATGCTATTATAAAGTTGTTACAAAACGTTTACGTGCAAATGAATACTGGTGGTGGTGGGTGTTATTGTTGTTTTTTGTTTGTTTTTTTGTTTGTTTGTTTTTTGGGGGGGGGGGGTGTCAACAGGACAGATTTGTCATATGTTTTGTGCCATTTTGAAGGGGGAAAAGGGAAAACGCTGTCCAACCGACTCAACCCGATAGGTAACACTTTTTTCATCACCTTATATTATTGTAGTCTAAATCAATTTATGCAGTTGTAAAAATTGTCAATAAGTGATCAATGTCTTGTCTGAAATATTTAGTTTAAGCCTGTGTGATAGTGGTTCTGCTTTTGGTTTAATCTACTTGTTAAAATTAGCAATACACGATTATTTTAATTAGTCATATTATCATTATATTTGGTTACATTTGCATCGCAGTTGATACGAGAACTTTATATTATATCATTATATTATTATATTATATAATATGTCGTTTACAACAAAAAATGTTGCCGTTTAATATGAATGAAAACTTTAGAAGAATTATAATATATAATAATATAAACATTCATCAACCTAATTATTGTTATGAGTGCACTTTGAAAATGGTGCAAGTGTTGCATGTGAATGTGACAACCAGAATTATGTATATAACTGATTTTTTATAATTAGATTACAATTATATGTGGTTAAAATTACATTGTAGTTGAATATGAGGACTTTATATAATTGTTGGAAATGTTGGAAGTGTTGCGTATCACAACCAAAATTATGTACGTCAATTAAAAAAAAAACCTTGATTATATGATAATTATATGGCGTTTTCAAAATATGTTTAATATGAATGAAAACGTGAGTTTTACATGAATATGATAATATTAACGTTCATTAATACATTTTAAAATTGTGAAAGTGTTCCGTAATTATGAAAATGAGTTGTTGTAATTATATTATATATAATTATATTTAGTTAAAATGATGTTGCAGTTGAATATGATTATTGATAGTGGTGAAAGTATTGCGTATGACAACCATAATTATGTAGGTATATATATAACCCAATCAAATGATTTCTTGATTATATTATACTTATATTTTTTTTAATAATGTTGCAGTGGATTATGATTACTGATAATGATGAAAGTGTTGCGTGTGACAACCAGAATTATGTATACTAATAACAACGAGTTTCTGTAATTATATTATAATTATATTTAGTTAAAATGATGTTGCAGTTGAATATGATTATTGATAATGGTGAAAGTGTTGCGTATGACAACAAGAATTATGTATATAGGTCTATATCCCAATAAAATGATTTCTTGATTATATTATAATTATATTTAGTTCAAATGATGTTGCAGTGGATTATGATTAATGATAATGGTGAAAGTGTTGCGTATGACAACCAGAATTATGTAGGTTTATATAACAATTGAATGATTTCCTGATTATATTATAATTATATTTAGTTCAAATGATGTTGCAGTGGATTATGATTACTAATAATGGTGAAAGTGTTGCGTGTGACAACCAGAATTATGTAGGTTTATATAATAATTGAATGATTTCCTGATTATATTATAATTATATTTGGATTAAATGATGTTGCAGTGGATTATGATTACTAATAATGGTGAAAGTGTTGCGTGTGACAACCAGAATTATGTAGGTTTGTATAATAATTGAATGATTTCCTGATTATATTATAATTATATTTGGATTAAATGATGTTGCAGTGGATTATGATTACTAATAATGGTGAAAGTGTTGCGTGTGACAACCAGAATTATGTAGGTTTATATAATAATTGAATGATTTCCTGATTATATTATAATTATATTTGGATTAAATGATGTTGCAGTGGATTATGATTACTAATAATGGTGAAAGTGTTGCGTATGACAACCAGAATTATGTAGGTTTATATAACAATAAAATGATTTGTTGATAACAAAATAATTATTTTTGGTTAAAATGATATTGCAGTTTAATATGAAGACTTGAGTTTTACATGAATATGATATTAGTGTTCAATAATATATGGGCGACTCCACGGCAACACGCGTTACGTTTTGCATGTTTCCCTTCACTTTCCCTGTCCCTGTCCCTTTCCCTTTCCCTTTCTTCTCCTTTATTTCCGTTTACTTTCCTTTTATTTTTATTTTTTCCTCCTCAAATTTCGTTTTCGATCTCTATTTCCTTTTCTCTTTTCTTTTCCTTTTCCTTTTCCCTCTCCCTTTTCCCTTTTCTTTTAGCTGGAGAGTCAGCCCATCTAAACTCTGTGTACTTGTCAACAAAGTGAAGGTTTTTTTGCTTCCATTGTTCTTTAGAACACTTACACTGAAAAATAAATTGGTGTCACAGCGACACCTTCTTGGAGTCAACTGTAAATGACACTTACAAAGGTGTTATTTTGACTCCAAAATTGGTGTAATCTTCAATGATATGGGTTTGCACATAAATTTACGGTGACACCGTTAAGTGTCCGACGGACACCTTTCAGTGATCATTTAGTGATTTACACCAAAACTGGTGTCAGATTAATTGAAATAACTCCAAGGGCGTCAATAGTTGGCGGGAAAGCTCACGGTTTTTAGAGGTGTCGAAGCAGCATGACACCAATTGGTGTAATTCTGACACCAGTTGGTGTAATTCTGACACCAGTTGGTGTAATTCTGACACCAATTGGTGTAATTCTGACATCAATTGGTGTAATTCTGACATCTATTGGTGTAACACCAAATTGGGCGTCTATCAACATATCAACGCATGCGTTTTCTCGTCGCCATTTTGTCTGCATGTTACGAGCCGGTAAGACTGGTAAGTACCGATCTGCTCCATTTCCAGATATTTTTGATAATAATTATGATACAATTAGCGTAATGTAAGCCTTGTTCATGTTGTTTAATATTGCGCCAACTAACTGATGAAATAAATTACAATTTCATAGTCAGAGACTAGCATTTTGTTGGACTGTGTGTCAGTGCATGGGCCTACTAGTACTATGTGTGTGTTCGTCATGCATGCATACGATGATATGTGCAACTTACATATAGCCCGATTCATCTGGCTCAGTGGTCGTCTTTTTCATACGGACGTCTTACATTACGCTAATTGTATCATAATTATTATCAAAAATGTCTGGAAATGGAGCAGATCGGTACTTACCAGTCTTACCGGCTCCTAAACATGTGCTATCTCAATATGACACTTAAGAGAGTCAATATTACACCCCATTTGGGGTGTAATGGAATTTTTCGAAAATGGGTCATTTCATTTCATTCATTCATAAAAGGTTTATTAACATAATTGTTATAGCAGAATAACATCTGAATTGCAACAATTTTACAATAAAAACATGTATAAATATCAAATTACAATTGCACAAGCCCATTAATAATTATTTAAAAGGTAATATATATCAAGAACAGTTTATAATATCAAGAACAGTTTATAACCAAATAAATGAACCACACATTACATACACACCTCACAACCAATCCACACCCACCTGGCATACCTTCTACACACACCTACATACTCAACCTCCTCCCCCCCCCCCCCCCCCCCCCAACCCCCAACCCCACACCGACAGAAACACCTTGCACCCGACTCTAACCCACCATATCCACATACATTCAAAGCAAACTTATTACTCACATTAAATAAATTTAAATGATCACGATATTATACACAGGTAAAAGGACGACATTTATGCACAGGATAAAAGTTGAATACCAACAAGTGGACAGTTCAATGCACTAAAAGAGCAGTATTGAAAACACTAATGAGTCTTATTCCAGAGATCGGCCATATACAAAAGAGGACTCTTTCTACATCGTATTGTGTTGACCCTTGGGATACTTAATCTGTCAGAGTTCCTAAGATTTCTTTGATGCACTGAGCTTCTGGTAGGTGGGACCCAGGAACAAAATTGCTCAGACTTCATGAGAGAATTCAAGAAGTTTAGACTTAGTTGCTCTCTTCTTTCTCTCAGAGAATCTAAACCACACTCTTGGAGAGCATTATCATAAGATGTGTAATGCTTGCCCATGATGATCTTGCACGCTCTTCTTTGGATTCTTTCCAAGGCAACGGAGTCATGGATCGTGAGACCAGGGTGCCAGATTGGGGCAGCATATTCTGCCAAAGGTCTAACAAAACCTGAGAAAATTGTGACAAGATCATCATGAGGCAAGTTGAAACGTTTGAGTAACTTAAGCATATAGAGTCTACCATTGGCTTTCTTAAGAATTTCAGACACATGAACATTCCATTTCAGGTCCGCACTGATCTTAACACCCAGAATTTTAGCCACCTGAACTTCTTGAAGCGGAATGTTTGATATTGTAAGCGGTGAGTCCGCAGAATCTTTCTTTAAGAATGACACTTTCATTGAGGCACACTTTTTGGGGTTAAGTTTCATATTATTTGCAGCAGCCCATTCTTCAAAATTGCTGAGATGTTCTTGCATACAAGATGGCTTTGAGACTGATCTTGGTTCTATTAGCGTAAGGTCATCAACATATTTTAATGCCACAAATGGAGTGTCTGTAGCAGCGTCATTTGGTATCACAACAAAACCGAGTGGTCCCAATTTGGTACCCTGTGGTACACCACCATTCAATCGCTTCCATTCACTAGTAACACCGCGGTAGCGAACACATTGCTCTCTTCCATCTAGGAAGCTGGCTATCCAAGTAACAACAGATGGTCTGACTCCCATTGTGATGAATTTCCTCATAAGAATGTTATGGTCTACCAGATCGAAGGCTTTACTGAAATCAGTGATTACTACAGTGCTCAGATGACCCGGTCTATCAGGTAACCACCCAAAGGTGTCATAGTTTACACCCATAATGGTGTCAATTTGACACCTTTAGGTGGCCAACTGAAGACACATTTTGTGACACTTGTTTTAGTGTCAAAATGAGACCAAATTATTTGTCAGTGTAGTTATCTTAACATTTCCTTGGCTGATCTTTTCAAATGACTAAACGTTGTAGAGAAATATAAATCGTTAACACTTTCCACGCGGCATGCGTCTGCAGACGACAGTAACAAAAGCTCACAACATTTTTCAAAAATGTCAAAATAATTAAATGTCATTTCGATATTCGGAATCGCCGCGAGAATAACATACAAATAGGAACAAACATGCTTAGTATTATTCCAGTTATTATTGCGATTGAGGCTGTGAAAGTTGGAAAAATGTTTCTGAGATGATTGAACAAATTGCCGCATGGAAAGAGTTACTTATTTAGTAACAAATCTGTAGCTCACTCCATACACGTAACAAAAAAAAGGTATTCACATTATTAAAACTTCCATAACAAGCTACAAGGCACGCATTTGTGATCTTTGATTGAAATGGAGAATTTGTAGAATTGAAACATACTACAGTTAGATCTTTTGTGGAAATGCAAAGCATGGGGCGTGAAACTGGAAATGTGGGTGTACGTTCGTGGTAAGTTGTCATTCGTTCGCACGCTGGGGTTTATGAAGATTTTTAAGCATGTTCAACATTTCGAGCAGGTGACAACGTAGTGATCAATACGCTATGTATACGTTGAGCATTCGCTGCGCGACCATTTCGCACGTTGGGTGTAGGTTGTTTATTCGTCGGCAACGTGCGGAAACGTTCACATACAGACATAGCGAATACTCAACCTATATATAGGGCATTATCGCAACGCATGTTACACGCTCACAATTTTAAGCATGTTGAACATTTAAATAAACCCCAGCGTACCTCTACGAACCGTAGAGTACGAATACAACGTATGCCAAATATGTCACAAAAGAATAACAACTTACATGAACGAACGTACACCCATATTTCCAAAACGTAGGGCACACGTAAGCTCAATACGCAGCAGTGTGACGTCCAGGCCATTAGGGCGGGCCCGAATGCCGCTATCCCTCAAATCGGAGGTATACAAAATGTGGTTGAAAAGGCATTACAAACATAGATATCTATTTTATTGTTCAATGTTTATATCCAGAAGTATGGCCAGAGTGGTAAACATATCCCAAGTAATCAATTTGGTAAGCCATGGGCCTACCATAGGCATATTACAAAGATAACCTGATTAAATAATTCCTCTTTTTACTATATTTATGTATAGAATGCAACAAATTTGGTTTGAATATATCCATACAGAAATAAAATGAGTATACGAGGGTCGTTTAAGTTATACCTCCTCTCTCATAATATCGCTCATATAAATTGTCAAGCCTCATGACATCATCAGTACGGTTCTGTTCCCTGTATATTCTGAGCTTTTTTGACCACGGATATGCTATGGTATCCGGGGTTGTAAATCATGATTCCTTTCCCCCAACTCTTTGAGTTATTGCACCGCTGTTAGTGCATACAGCGCTTTGGGTACCTGCTCTGGCCCTTTGGACAACCCGGTTTTAACCAGGGTGTTTTTGTAGCAAGGCCATCACACTAGTGGGGTCATTGTCAAATTTATTAAATGCAGTTTTTTCTTTATATTCGTGAATTCAAGTACAAAAATGAATACATTATATAAAAATAGCACAGTATGCTTTTTGAACGAGCACAATTGGTTGGATATATCTTGACTTATTAGAAAAGATTTCATGTTCACAATTTTATCATTTGTAATGTTATAAAAATTATACTTTAAACTTCAATTTGTTATAAAATTAGTGCTGATTCAGATTTTGTGAAATAAAAAGTTCAAATTTCGAGAAAAAATACGATTATAGTATTGCTTGAGCAGGTTTTTGTTTTAAAAATGAGCCCAATTTGGACATTGAATAAACCTCATGTAGCAACACTTTTATGCCTTGGTCAAGAGTGGAAGCCCGTAGGCAATATCCACAGCATGTGGGCTTGTCCGTGGACGGTGCAATGAATATACACTGCAAATGTGGTTGGTCAAAAATTGACCAACATGTTGACCAACGTTTAGTCTTATATGAACAATCTAATTTGTTGGTCAAACTTTTGACCAACTGCTTTCATAAAAGTTTTAACCAACAAATGGTTAGAAAGTAACCAACACTGTTGGGCTAAATGTTTCACCAATTGTTGGGCAAAGATAATGATTAAACAGTTGGGTAATATTGACCAACTGTTGGTTTTCTGTAAAACATTTGTTGGTCAATGTAATGAAATTATTTAACCATATGTTGGGCACTCTTTTACTTAATGCCAACAGTTGGTCAAAATATTGCGTCTGGTTAGGGTTAGGATTTCCCGGGGGGAGCACTGGCATTGGAAAAGGGTATAGGTATGTGCCGCCCTGAAGACCCCCTTTTTCACCCTCTTCTGTTGTAAGTCACAATCATAATACTACATGATATGATTCCATCAAGAACGAGTTCAAGTATTCTGTGAATAATTTAGGCTAATTGCATACCTACAAAAAAACCGGTACATTTCCTAATGTATTGATAGTAAGCTTACTATAACATTGGTAAGCTTACATTTCCTAATGTATTGATAGTAAGCTTACTATAACATTGGTAAGCTTACCGTCATGACCGTAGAAAATGAACATTTTTCAAGCCTGCAATTAGAAAATTATTCACGGAATTCTTGAACTCGTTCTTGATGAAATTATATCATGTATATAGCATAATAATTGTGACTTACCTTTGAAAGTGTCTATTATTTACGGAGGAGGGCCCCAAGACCCCAGCAGACGCGATACCGACATGACTTCCACGTTTGCCGTTCTGATGATGAATGATGAATTCGCAAGCAAACGGTGTGGGAATGATGCCCAACTGTTGGGCAGTTCTAGTTTGCAGTGCGCATGATCAGTCGTCTTTGCCCAACAAATTTGACCAACAATTTTGATTTATTAAAAGTTCAAAAGTTTTGACCAGAGTGTTGCGAGTTTTAGTCAAAATAAATGGGCAAAACAAAGGTTTACCCAACTGATGTGATGATATCGGTTTTGTTGGGTAAATCTTGACCAACAAATTAGATAAATGCTTTGCCCAACCGAATGTGTCAAAGATAATGACCAACACATTTGCAGTGTAGGTCTGCCAATTCCTGGTTGAAATAACACACAGCGCCCAAATTGTATGGTATGAGCATGTTTTAGCGTGGTTGTATAAAGAATTTCTAGCTTTGAACATCAATTTGTTATAAAGATTAGTGCTTAGTATTTCAGATTTTATAAAATAAAATGTTCAAATTTTGATACTATTTTAACTAGTAGTCAATCAGTTGGTCAATAGTATAAAATCAACTCTTGGAGAGATTTGAAATCCCTCTATTTAGTCCTATATGGAATATCTCTCATAGGCTAAGAGAACGACTATCATACGACCTCTAAGTTAACGAGATATTTTTTTAAGAGTACTACCAGGAGTTATTGGTATGAAATTAAAGTAGACCGTTTGTAGTTTACTTGAGCGAAGTCTGCGCTATTTAGCATATGAAGAGGTTTTTTGCAAAAGGGCCTTTATCCACTTTGGCTCTTATTGAGAAAAAGTCAAAAAACTGTTTCTAAATATTCAAGTTGAGCAATTGAAAAACTGAATGGATTATGAAAGAGGTACACTACATACTAATTGAAATTGAAATAAATTTAAAATGTGCTAGTTTTCAATTTTTTTAAAATCATGTTTACATTTTGTGAAAATTTGGATGTAGGCCTAGTTTGCAACAAAATTTAAATAAACCCCAGCGTACCTCTACGAACCGTAGAGTACGAATACAACGTATGCCAAATATGTCACGAAAGAATAACAACTTACATGAACGAACGTACACCCATATTTCCAAAACGTAGGGCACACGTAAGCTCAATACGCAGCAGTGTGACGTCCAGGCCATTAGGGCGGGCCCGAATGCCGCTATCCCTCAAATCGGAGGTATACAAAATGTGGTTGAAAAGGCATTACAAACATAGATATCTATTTTATTGTTCAATGTTTATATCCAGAAGTATGGCCAGAGTGGTAAACATATCCCAAGTAATCAATTTGGTAAGCCATGGGCCTACCATAGGCATATTACAAAGATAACCTGATTAAATAATTCCTCTTTTTACTATATTTATGTATAGAATGCAACAAATTTGGTTTGAATATATCCATACAGAAATAAAATGAGTATACGAGGGTCATTTAAGTTATACCTCCTCTCTCATAATATCGCTCATATAAATTGTCAAGCCTCATGACATCATCAGTACGGTTCTGTTCCCTGTATATTCTGAGCTTTTTTGACCACGGATATGCTATGGTATCCGGGGTTGTAAATCATGATTCCTTTTCCCCCAACTCTTTGAGTTATTGCACCGCTGTTAGTGCATACAGCGCTTTGGGTACCTGCTCTGGCCCTTTGGACAACCCGGTTTTAACCAGGGTGTTTTTGTAGCAAGGCCATCACACTAGTGGGGTCATTGTCAAATTTATTAAATGCAGTTTTTTCTTTATATTCGTGAATTCAAGTACAAAAATGAATACATTATATAAAAATAGCACAGTATGCTTTTTGAACGAGCACAATTGGTTGGATATATCTTGACTTATTAGAAAAGATTTCATGTTCACAATATGTCATACTCAGTAGCTGTCTATAAATAGCTTCCAAACTTCAATAATAATTTGGGCGAGCAGCAGCAAGCAAGTTTATCATTTGTAATGTTATAAAAATTATACTTTAAACTTCAATTTGTTATAAAATTAGTGCTGATTCAGATTTTGTGAAATAAAAAGTTCTAATTTCGAGAAAAAATACGATTATAGTATTGCTTGAGCAGGTTTTTGTTTTAAAAAATGAGCCCAATTTGGACATTGAATAAACCTCATGTAGCAACACTTTTATGCCTTGGTCAAGAGTGGAAGCCCGTAGGCAATATCCACAGCATGTGGGCTTGTCCGTGGACGGTGCAATGAATATAGGTCTGCCAATTCCTGGTTGAAATAACACACAGCGCCCAAATTGTATGGTATGAGCATGTTTTAGCGTGGTTGTATAAAGAATTTCTAGCTTTGAACATCAATTTGTTATAAAGATTAGTGCTTAGTATTTCAGATTTTATAAAATAAAATGTTCAAATTTTGATACTATTTTAACTAGTAGTCAATCAGTTGGTCAATAGTATAAAATCAACTCTTGGAGAGATTTGAAATCCCTCTATTTAGTCCTATATGGAATATCTCTCATAGGCTAAGAGAACGACTATCATACGACCTCTAAGTTAACGAGATATTTTTTAAGAGTACTACCAGGAGTTATTGGTATGAAATTAAAGTAGACCGTTTGTAGTTTACTTGAGCGAAGTCTGCGCTATTTAGCATATGAAGAGGTTTTTTGCAAAAGGGCCTTTATCCACTTTGGCTCTTATTGAGAAAAAGTCAAAAAACTGTTTCTAAATATTCAAGTTGAGCAATTGAAAAACTGAATGGATTATGAAAGAGGTACACTACATACTAATTGAAATTGAAATAAATTAAAATGTGCTAGTTTTCAATTTTTTTTAAATCATGTTTACATTTTGTGAAAATTTGGATGTAGGCCCTTTTGCAACAAAACTCCATCTGTTTGTACATAGAGAAAAAATACCACAAAAAAAAATCATTTATTTTAATCATTTAAAAAAATTAAGTTTGATATAGAAATGTATAGGTCACAATCATATGTTTCAAGGAAATAAAGTAATTTGTTACAAAAAGACTACATCTCATTGTAAACAGCAATTGAAGTTGTTGTTTTGTTGCAAAAGGGCCTGTATTCCGATTTAATTCTGGATACAGGCCTTTTTTGCAACAAAACAACAATTTCAATGGCTGTTTACAGTGAGATGTAGGTCTTTTTGAAAAAAATGACTTTGTTTCCTTGAAACATATGACTTTTCCCTATACATTTCTATATCTACTCATTTTTGAAAAAAATGCACCATAGCCCTTTTGCAACAAAGCTCTTCATATGTCGAAAATGCACTTTTTGTCCAATTTATAGTCAATTTAACGGATTTACAATAAATCACCAACGGAAAAGGTTGGGATTTATTGGTTTCCTGGATATTGAAGTGAACAAACAGCTGTATTGAAATAATTCTAATTTCAAATATTATTTGACACATATAATACCTAATTTGCATAATTTATGCACGATAAAGCGGGTTTTGACATTTTGCATCACTTGCAGTTTCAATTGACACGCAGGAATCTGAAGAAACATAGTAATATCTATGTTTAATTGAAAGATGTGAATGTTAGCTATCTTCAGGTGAAATCTGAATAGCATTGATAAAGTAATATCGCGTGTACAAGGCATTATAAATTGTCATAATTTTACCTTATATTGAGAAATAAAGTCATTCAAATGTAATGCGACTCAACCAGTACTGCTACGTGTATACAATACCATGAACTCAGTGTTGTGTCTTTTGTTCAAAAGAAAAAGTTCTATTGATTCAAACTCACGTCGCTCATATATTCGTCGTGTAGTAGTCTTTTAGCCAGTCGGCATTACCATTTACCATGAATATAATAATACTATCACGAAGTCTGTGATGTAATTTAATGGTTATTCGGCAAACAAAAACGATGTTACCCAAGGTTTATAGTTTATGAAATATATATCAAATAAGCTAAATGGATAAATTATGTCGTTTTATTAATTTATTAGGCCTACTAGTACTATTTTTAAAATCTTTTCAAAGATACTTTGATTTGCGTGGAACTGACAGTCTGTGAAGTGATGAACCATTTATAGATGAACCAACACTATTATTTAATAATGTGAAAAAACGGGCTAAGTTGATCCTTGGAGTTACCCTACATAAATACACATGTAGCTATAGATCAGGTTTTGTGACTCTTTAGGTAGGTATGTGAATTGTTGTTTTTTATTAAATTTCGGCGTAGTAACTTGTCAGCGAATGTCTTTGGATCATTGCAAGTCTCTCATGCCTAAAGGATCCAGATGTAAAAGAAACTGCGTCTAATTGTTACATGGAAGTTATTACAGTTATCTCTCTCCGAAAGAGACCGTGATCCTCCCTCATCATTGTTATGATAACCGACAGGTATTTCGATTATACTGCTGTATTAAAGATCGTTACAATATCATGAAATGATAAGTAATATGAACATGTTTTTTGGGGGTCCTCAGGCCTGAAAGTTACTTTTACGTTCATAGAAAAAAAATGGTGACCTTTGTTTTTGTATGATATTCAAACGATAAATTTGATCATAGCATTATTTGTTGGTATTAGTACAGTATTATGAACATGTCTAGAAAGAGTGACCAAATAATATACGTATTCAAATTCCCCAACAACAATTTCATGATAGGACGATATGTGACACAAAATGTATATAACATTTGTGAGGAATATTCTCAAAATCTCTCCTACATGTGTGTTTTCAGATGAAACTGTTAGTTTTCATCACGTTCATGTATTTCAAAATAGTCCATCTCACGTCCATATCAAATTCTAATTCGTTTAACATGGTTTAGGTGGTGGGTCAACTAGCTATCCATTAACTTTTCAAAACTATTCCTGCAAACAAATAATTATCAAATATGGGGTAAGTGTGATGTAATAATTTAGTGGTCCTATTAACAGGGCGTCGTATTAAACATGCAAATTATGCTATGGCTCTAAGACAAACCAACATGTCGATATGTTTACACCATTTTAAGGACTGTTTTAGTAAGGAAAAATAGAAGTCCTGAAAAGATTAAAATACAACCTTTTTAAAATAATTGAATAGCAAACAAAAACCTAAAAAGAATGGGGCGGTAGCCATAACAGCTCTAGAAATCTCGCGAGTATTTTACAATGTGAATTCGGTATTTCAAAATACGCCATCAAAGCGACACACAATAGCGAAACATAATAACATAATTTCTTCTTGAGGTTGATACATTGTCAAATTAAGGTGATGGAAAATATATGATAATGGTGTAAAAAACCAACCTTAACCAAAGTCAAATACTGATAAATTAACACTTGTTATGCTCGGAGCGGAAAGTAGGCCTACATTAAATCAATATCATACCCGCATATACAGGGTGAGTCAAAATATTCATCTCCCGATTTCATTGATTTCTTAAACGAGTGCAAATACAAACATTTATTATGTTTAATGAAATGCACAGCGAGAACACATGGTTATATTATAGCTATAACCTAAATTTTATTTCGTTCATATTGGTTATTCCAAACGAGAGATAATATGAGCTTTCTCCTAAATTCTGTGAAATTCAACTTCTGTTCAAACATCGTCCAAGTATTAAAGGGATTGTTATGAAAGTAAAGGTTTTTGCTGCTTGAGGTGGGACACAAGTTGAACATGTTGAAGGATGAGCTGGACATATTGCATCTAGTTCCAGACCATCACACATATGACATATGAGAGTGATGCACTGTGTCACCGAAAATTATGGTATCTTGTCTTTACTATTAAAAATATGAGATTTAGACAATGTTTGACAGAATATGAATCAATCTTTCGAATGGTCTCATTAAACGAACTTGGAGATGTATAATTTTGCAAAAATGAGGAAAAGAGAATATATTTTACAAACTAGTTTGCTCTATATCTCAAAAGTAGGCCTAAGCTGGCAAGATGAATGACTTGATGTCTCACAATATGCTGTTTTATTATAGTTTCACTCTTAAATGTAAGGGAGTGAACACATATTTATTATGTTATTATTGTTTTTAAATTAAATTTCCAATAAAACCTGATTTATATATATAATACTCTTTGTTGCAATAACAACATGAATGAAATTTAATAAGACAAAAATGTTCCACGCTTGTAATATTATCGCGATGATGTCACTCTGGTATATGCGCGTATTTTATAAGCTTTATACATTTTGCGTCTTCTATAACTGTAGTATCTTGTCTAAAATTATTTTAGCCTGCAATTCTGAAGCCTGTCATTGTAATATTAATTTGTAAATAGTGCAAGTATGATAGTACAACTAATATATTCGAATCCAACAAAGAGTGTCCACGGCTAGATTTTTAGGGTCCAGTTTCAAAATGCTTCGATCTCTTATTCCTTTTCCCCACTCAAAGTCAATATATCAAGCTTGTATGGAAACAAAAGTGCCATCACTAATCTCTCCAATTTACCACGTGGCGGAATGATGAAGTTGAAGGTGCACTTCTCAATGTTACCTACAAATGAAGAGCTTTGTTGCAAAAGGGCCACCAGACCACCCGACATGTTACTCATTTTGCAGTGAATTTGAATACTTTGAAACATGAGGTTGAGTCACTTTGTGTACTTTCACCAAGATGATTTTAATGAACATTTGTTTTCATGTACCTGAAAGAGGAGGAATGACCCTTTCTGTAAAATTTAGAATTTTGAGCGTGCGCCCAAAACCTAAGTACATAGAGGAATGTGGACATTTGGTATTCGAAGGTAACAGTTAATGTATACGTAGGTAAGAGAAGTAAAACTGTAATAAATTAATGTTCTACTTAATCTATGTTACATTCCGGGGTGAAATAATCATGCAGGATTGTTAACAATATTTTAAATAAACATGTTAAAACATGTTTAAATCCTAATATTATGAACATATTCCCAGGAGTTTACTTTAAATAGATACTAGAATATTAATTTAATGTTGAAAAAATATACAATATCTAACTGTCAGTTGTAATTTTGGATAGGTTTATCAAGAACAATATATCAGGCAACATTTTTAAGCATTCCTATAAGAGAAAAACATGTTAAGACTTAAAACACGGTAGCTTACATTGCAATAATCAAAGTATTCGTAGGTAACACATTTGTTCTTAACTTCAACTTCGTTGACTAAGAACAGTTGGATTCGTTGATTTAACATAGGTTTAAGGCAGTAGCGTAGCCAATGGGGGGCAGGGGGCAGGGGCAGACTGCCCCCCCCCCCCGGACACCTAAAATGGGGACGGCGAAGCGGAAAATGGGGACGAGAAGAAGGCGAGAAAAGAGAGAAGAAGGGGGAAGGAGAGGAGAAAGAGAAGAGAAGGGGAAGGAGAGGGAGAAAGAGAAGGGAAAGGGAAGGAGAGGGAGAAAGAGAAGGAAAAGGGGAAGGAGAGGGGAAAGAGAAGAGAAATGGGGACGAACAATTGTTCATGTAGCACCTTTACCGTGCGATTTTTTTTTACTGTGCGATTTTTTTTGTACTGTGCGAAAAAAAAATTGACCTCACCCCCCCCCCCCCCCCCCCCCCCCCCCCCACTTACGTGAAATTCACGAGGTAAGTGACTAGAAAAAAAATTGGGGCAACCTTTACGAAAATGCTTAAAAATAGGGACGATATTGATGTTTGCCCCCCCCCCCCCCCCCACCCCCCTCCCCCCCCCCCCCCCCCTCCGGAATGACAATGCTGCCGCGGCTACGCGCCTGGTTTAAGGGCAAAATTGTACTCGACGTAGTTTTGTATGCCCTGGAATCGCGTGTGAGGGGGAATGTTGTATCAAAATGGTGTCTTACTTGACTTTATAAGTATATTTAAGAATGTGCGCTCAGCGCTGCTTTTACAAAACAATCAGGATTGCGTAATATTCAACATTTGAATAGAACAGCAAGATTAACCAAATAAACATTAAAATAATATAAAACCATGTTCCTATTTCTAAGATATAAAAGAAAACACCCTAAGCATCAATAACCTCACTAGTGATAGACATGTTATACAATTAATTTGGTTAAGGTATATTGAATAGAATTAACCTTTTACATATGATAATTATGGCAGAAAATGTTTTATTAAATGCTAACGTATCTGATCATCCGATTTTGTTAGTGTCTTTCTTGCTTGACTCTCAATTATTAAGAATATACGTTTAACTTCTACAAAACAGTCAGAAGTGTGTAAGTATATTTAATATCTGATTCAAGGCAAGATGATGACAACATACATATTGTACTGGGTTAAAATTTCGTAAAGGTATAGTTAAACAATCAATTAACTCGCTAGTAATAATAATATTATTACTGATCTAATTTGGTAAAAAGCATGTTCATCATTAAAACAAACATGATAACAATTAAGCACATACATGTAGACACATTTTAATAAACATCTGATCATTCAGCCTTGTAATCTCTACTTAACAAGTGTAGTGGTTCTTGTTGTATTCTATGTGTAGTTAGTTCTTTAGGTCTCTCATGTCGCGAGGATGAATTATATCCAATAGAACATTATATAAGACATTCTAGAATGTTAAGAATGATCGTTTCAGTTTCCGTGTGAATCCAAAGTATTGGATCGAATCAACTATTGAATAGTTCACCGAGCCATCTTTAATAGAAAGCGAGCGGTTTCCTTTAAGCAAACAGTTTGATTTGCCTGTAACTCATAGTCTTGAATGTCAGGTTATCTGTTTTAAGCAATAAAACAACCGGTTGCCTTCCTCAATTTGTTCTAAATAAAGGAGGCAAGTAGAAGTTATAATTTTGAATAGCTGTTTTAAACACGAAAGCCAGATCCCTTTTTGATTCATTTAATAATACTTTGAAAAAATTTCATATCAGACCTTATATAATATATAAGTTTAAAATGAGCCGAACATGTTCAAAGTCTAGAACCTTCATATATTTTGCCTTTCAGTCTTCAACGGAATAAAGCACATACAACTTTCAGCAAGACATTCAGATTATAATTAAAATATAATTTCCTAGTTTGTAATTTGTATCATTCTAAATGTCGTACATATTCAGTTTTTATCGAGTTTCAACCGGAGGAAGATTCCGTTTGACATAGAATCACCAATATGATATATTTTGTCAGATGTAGACAAAATAGGAATTTTATGTTTAGAAATTCAATGTTGTTTGATATGCCACGACAGAGATATTGTCGGGCATGTGCCTTTCATTATGATTTTCTTTTAAAATCAACCACTACTTAGTTTAATTTCACTAAGTAATAAATGTCAGAAGCATTATTCATGAGCAATTTTTGATTTGAGACCCTTGATTCCCTCCCACCTTTAAAAATAAAGGAAAAGGTTTTACTAAATTTCTTGTTCACTTAAAATACGTTTCGGTGACATTACACAACCTGCCACAGCAAAAATGAAGCAAGTTATTTTATATTTGTTACACATGAATTCCATTTTCAAATACAACTACAATAATGGCCAATATTATGTACCTCAGTATAGTCACTGCTCTGCAATTCCAGGGGAAATTGGTTAACTACGCATCCATCATATCGACAAGCTGGTTTAAAACAATAATTATTATGCACCAAACAATATTATTCCCGTTTTATACATTCCTACTTCATATTTACATAATATTAGGTGCGAATGAAAGCGACAAACAATACAGGAATTGTACCATGCTCATTAACTAATATATAAGTTACCTACGAATACAAAATGGAATATGAAAATATTGATCATGAAACCGAAAATTCATGGACGTTATGACTAAATGTACCCATTTTAAGACGATCAACGTGTAATCTATGGATATAAATATCATTCATTCACTCTAACACCAACAACAAATATGTTCTCGGCAAAAACAGTGTGATTACACCATTCATTTTATTTGAATCAACACCTCCCATTTTCGTTTAATAAGGGAATATTATTTTTTCCCCTCCAAATATAAATATAATAATATATCCAGTCAGATTGTATGATTGCGCACTGCTTTTATGTAAAATAAGATAGTTTAGGGCCAATATGCACCATGTATAATATTGAACGTTGCCTATACATATACATGTTACCTCCGAATACAACATGAAGTCATGCACGAGATGCTATTACTGAATATTTATATAAACATTAATCACCTATTGCGATTTAAATCAACTGTCAGAGGATGTCTTTGCGTGAATAGCATAAAAAACTACACTAATAGGAGTAATAAGATTGAGACAGAGGGAGGCTATATACAATCAACTTTTAAGACAACAACATATTAGTAATGCACTTGTACACAAAATACAGAATTTTGTGAACAGTTACTTACAAAGGCTGAAAGATTGATGCACAACTTCTCTGTGGCTTGCCGAACGCAGCGCACATTTCTACTTTATTCCAGTTGATACAAGTATGCAACAACAGAGGGAAGTACAACGGTATCGCTATTTGTATTTTGGTAACAGACCATATTTCAAATTTGCCTACATATTAAAATGGCAGTGTTTTAAATAGGTATTCGGAGGTAATGCATTTTTATACCAAACCAATCGTTTCCGCTTTTAAAATTTCTAACAGCTTTATCAAAATATCGACTTGCATGGGGACAATGCATTTAAGTATTTAATTATTAAGACTTCCATACAGCACAAATTACTCTACCTCATGCAAATTCTTCCCCGAAAGTGAGAT
>CM069442.1:13431484-13513862 GCA_035610835.1 Ophiura sarsii | reverse complement strand
CCTTAGCTGGGATGCTTTAAACATGCAATTGTTATTTTAATTTTAGTAAGTGCGCATTTGATATCTACAGAAAACATATAGCGAAACCGCCATTCAGATAAACACGGACTTCAACTGCAAATGATCTACTAAGCGTATCAACGAGCTAATAATTATACGTAATACAATATTTTGAATGACTTATAATTATATTCAAAATTCTCGATATATAATTCACGAGAATGACCCCGTGTGGGGCGTAAAGCACCAGGTGTTAAACCCATGTCTAACAATTTAAAGGTGTATACAATATGTACATTTTAATCAGCTCAAAAATTATATTTTGATTTTAGTTGTTCATGTTATAATTATAATTCACACATGCGAGCGAGTGGTGATGGACATAATTATATATTAGAAATTCCCAATGAATGGACTTACTCGCCAAGTTAAACTTATCCAACTAATACGATACATAAATAGTGTTGGCACTCCCATGAGAAAGCAGTGAACATAACATATTCAGCGAAGGTGTTTGTTTTTCTTTCTTTTTTCTTCTTCTTTCTTTTCACGCCTAGACAGTATTATAAATTACTGTTACCGCTTTTAACGCAAAAACCATACATGTACGATGCACTGACTATTTTAATCTATAAAACAGTGATGGAGAAAGTCAACCCAATTATCATCATAACCTTCAAGCATAATCTCACGACTCATTATTGTTTGGTAACTGATATACTGTACATTAAATGTGCGTTCATACTCACGTCGTTGCGCATCGCGCGACGTCGACGGACAAAAGTTGACATTGCTTCAAGTCGCGCACCGATATTCCGTCGACGTCGACCCGATACGCAACGACGCGAGTATGAACGCACCTTAAAGCCTTCTCCTTATTTGCATAAGAGTATTTAACGATCGTTATACTGCGCCGTAAGAGGAAAATCATCGCGTCCATCGCGTCATGCGATGCAAAAATGCTGCGTAAAACAACCGGACGCAGTGTCGCGTGATGGTGCGTGAATAAGCTTACTTTTATTCAGGAGTTTACCAGCGCAAACTGTTGGAACAGTCTCCACTTTTTGAGCACCCTCGCATAAAAACCTGCGACGTAGAGCAGTCAGCACGCAGGTATCGTTTTTTAATGAGTGACCTCGCAGATTTCTAACCCACGCAAAGATCGATTTCAGGATGTCAACCTTGCGCTAAAACATTAAGGGAAGTTTGTTTCCCTGAATTAATTGAGGTAGGGTTAGCTGGCAGCCATGATGGCGAAGTAGGTGGATTGTTCGTAATTTTCTCTATAATATGATGCCAAATCTGACATAATTGGTCCACAAACAGTGATTTTATCGCTAATTTTAGAATTTAACAACTTTCGTGACTTGCTTCTTGTATCTATTCACTTGACCGGACTAAATTCGTACGATATTTTAAGAGCAATTTCCGTACTAACGGAATCTTAAGCTTTAATTTCATATCAAAAACATTGATGCCCGACTTCTTTTTGATAAGAAAAACCGAGTTTGATTTTCACCGATTTTCGGTCAGAAACGACACTTACGATCCCCCGTTAGGCCTCGCCAACTTGATTTTTAGTTTCCCGTAACACGCCCGCGCTTCATTTTTCATGCCCGCGTTTGAATTCATTATTGAAATTTTTGAAAAAAAAATACCGTTTTTCCAATGAAAACGTCCGAATTCATGCATTTTGTGTGATGAAATTGTGAAATGTTTATTCATTTTGACCAGAATAGCCTTTCTGTAAAAAAAATATCATATGACATTGTGTAGCGCAGAAGGATCGATTTCGAACCCCGGACATCTCGCTCCCAAAGCGAGCTCTCTACCATCTGAGCTATCTAGCAAATCTGAATATAATTGTGAGATTTAAACACTTGATCAACAACCCGTCGACGCTACGAAATGAATTTAGATCGAGACAAGATTCGAGGAGATATTTTATATGCATTCACTTGACCGGACTAAATAATTTTATAAAATTGTAAGCATGTTTCTAGTTACAAAAGACTATGAATATTATGATACGATGGATAAAATTGATGCCTAATTCTTCAGAAGCGACTTTTTTACCGTGAATTTGGCTTTAGTTTCGTCAAGTTTTTCTTGAATTCGGGTTTGTCGGATTGCAATAATTTGCACCGAAAATACAACATGTCATGAAGTTCACAGATAATATTAGATAATATTATTTGCATAATATGCCTTTTTACTATACAATTTCATGGCAAATGTGTTTGAAATGTGTGATTATAATCATGAAAAGAGCTGATTTACATCGTGCTATTACGAGGTCAACTATGACTGCGAAGCGGTATCGCTACGGGTGAGTACTTCCGGGTCGCTTTGCTGGGTTAGAAAAGGAACGACTTTTCGCGTGGTTGCGTACTGACTGTAGAGGCCGTGTGTAAATTGTGAAGATTTAGTCTAGGTGGGAATAAAGATACCCTACTATAAAAATGAATATTATTTCATCAACGTTTTAGAAGAAAACATGTGAAAGAATTGGACTGATAGGTTCGTTCATAAAGAAAACTATTTCATTTTACAAAGTATCGTCGATCGTATCACATACTCAGTACTGCGCTATTCGATGCACCGTAAAATCGCCTCACATACAGTTCTACTCGACACACGGCTACCCTCGGATTTGAATTTGATCTAAATAATTGCTCGATCAAAGGGTTTGTATATCAACAAATACTTGGTATTCTTTTTAAAAGAATTAACATTGATACATGTACTAAACATTTCTATGGGACAATATCTTTTTCTCGAAAAAGTGTTATGTCGAATGGCGCAATATGAGCGTGTTTCTACTGGGGAAGAAACCGCTAATAAACGCTAAGTTTGCATAGTAGAAACAGGCAGAACCCGCTAAGAATCGGTATTTTTGGGTAATCCCAAAAACCTTCACAAACCAGGTTTGTAACCGGCAATAATCTGCAATAAACCCAGTAGCGTTGTTGCGGTGACCGTTGACAATAAATAACGGTAGCTCTTTGGGTGCATTTGTGCTAAAAACATAGTAATGCTGTTTGAGCTTCAATACAAAAGATATGTAAGGTATCAGGCAGGGTCGATCGGTCAGTCGCAGAGTTAGACATTTGAGAGCGAGGGGGGTGGGGGGGGGGGGGGGAAGGGGTTGTATTTGTTATTTATTTGTTTGGAATCTTTTGAGGGGGAATCCGAGATCGGTAACCAAAACTATACGCTAATATTTAATAATTATTTTCAGTCAATTTTCGAAATATTTCCCTAAATTGAAACAATTTCAAATATTGGGGAAAGAGCGTAGCTAGGGTTTTTTTTCGTAAAAGGTTGCCCCAATTTTTTCAAAGTTAACTCGTGAATTTCACGTTTATAGTATTAAGAATCAGGAAATACGATAGAAGCTTACAACCTATTTGTTTTTAATTTCATTATATTTTTTCAAGACATATTACTTGATATCTAGAAAATAGAAAACAGACAAGAAGTATGTTTTGATGCGATGGGTCATTTGCGTAACACCTTCAATTCAAGTTGTTCACAGCTGTGGAAAGGTCTACCCACAATGTATTGCATGCGCAATAAAATAGCAACTATTTTGCTATTGCAGTTTAAAAGAGATTGTGGAAAATGAATGTGCAAATTAATCTACACAACACAAGGCTACACAGAAACAAACTGGAGGCGCGGAAATAATGCACGCAAAGGGCGCGAAAATGTTGCCGTTTTTAAACAATTGCCTGAAATTACCTATTTTTTCTTCTGAATTCAACATTTCTACCGATTTCAATATAATTTTAAGTTATTTTGACATTGACATCCGTTGCAAAAAAAAGCAAATTTGTAATAAATTTATTATGAATTACAATCATCAGGCCATATTCTGCATGTTCAGTATTATATCTATTTTGGTAACTATCTCTTCCAGGGTTGTACAAAGTGCGGGAGCAGGGAGCACCACTCCCGGGAAATAATGAGCAGAATTGGGGAAATAATGCCAAGTGGGAAAACAAATTGGGTGAAAGGATCCAGGATTAAATTTAAGGTGGGGGGGGGGGGGGGGGGGGGGGGGGGGGGGCGGGAGCTGACCCCCAGGGGCGGAAATTTCTTGTTAGGTGTGGGGGGATGATAGGTGTGGGGGGATGATAAGTGCTGCCCCCAACTTAATGAAATTGAGCTGCTGGTACCATCTACACTGTAAAAACAAACGTTTGACTATTTATAAACACTACAACACGTTTATTTTTTGTTGTTTACGTGTAAAGGTATAGGAGGTCGTTTACGATAAACTTGTTGAAACGTTTATTAACTGTTATCAAAAACGTGTTTATACCAGCAATTATAAACACATGATTGCTGATATAAACACGTTTTTGATAACAGTTAATAAACGTATCAACGCGTTGTAGCGTTTATGCAACCCGTTTATCTTTAACAACCTCCTATACCTTTACACGTAAACAACAACAAATAAACGTGTTGTAGTGTTTATCAATAGTCAAACGTTTGTTTTTACAGTGTACACACTAAAAAATCTTAAAAATACGTGGTCAAAATTCAACCACAAAAGGGTCATTTTTTAACCCCGCTTACTGAGTCAACTATGCACCGACTAAAAAAGGGTCAAATTTGACCCCGGTGATCTAGTCAAAAATTTCACCCAAATTGTGGTTAAAAATGACTATCCTTGGGGTCATATGACTATATTTCTCTTTTCTCTCTGACTATATTAGGGTCAAAAAATGACCATATTCAGGGGTCATTTTGATAACGGTATATCCCGATTAGCAAATGACCCCGGAACGTGGTTGAAAATTACTTTATTTAGGGTCATATATATTTAGGGGTCATTCATGACTAGGGTCATTCATGACTATATTTAGGGTCATTTAAATATGACCCTTTTAGGGGTCATTTCAATATGATGCCAAATGACCCCGACAGTGGTTGATTTAACCACGAATAACATATTTCACTGTTCAACAGTTCAAATTTATTAAAACTTGAACGTTTTTGTGAATTAATGTTCTTACTTGCCATTTAATTATGGAATGGTGCATGTTGCAGATCGAATCACTAGATCAAATATATAAATATACAATCCAAAGTGTTATAAAACCAATATAACCCACCCCCGTGCGCATGTGTGGAATAGTGACACCCATGGGAGTTATTCTTACACCAAGTTTAACACAAGAAATTTAACACCATGAGAAGTGTTACATCAGTTATTCCTATGGTGTTGACCTAACACCAACATTAACACTAGGAGCGTAACACCGGCTCAGTGTTGCAGTTTAACACCGGAGTTTTTGCAGTGTAGGGTCAAAAATGACCATATTCAGGGGTCATTTTGATAACGGTATATCCCGATTAGCAAATGACCCCGAAACGTGGTTGAAAATGACTATATTTAGGGTCATATATATTTAGGGTCTTTAATGACTAGGTCATTCATGACTATATTTAGGGTCATTTAAATATGACCCTTTTAGGGGTCATTTCAATATGATGCCAAATGAACCCGACAGTGGTTGATTTAACCACGAATCGGGTTAAATAAAACTGACCCCGTAAGAGGGTCAATATTTTGACCCCGTCGTTTTTAGTGTGTATGCGGTGCGCTATGCTCAGACAGGGTGGTATCTGAGGGGTGATGTGCCCCCCTTAGAAGTAGAAAAAAATTCAATTTTCAAACTCATTTGGTGCGATCTGGTGTATACTTTTGACCAATATTGTATTGAAAATTCATCGCTTCATTTTCAATAAATATTTTGTTTTTTATCAATGTACGAGAGAATTGGAGCATTTTTTTATACTGATATATTCTTGATTTTAGTATAGATGGTTTAAAAGCTCCAACAGGGGGGAGTATGAGGGGACTGAGGGACTGAGTCTGATGTGCCCCCCTCAGAAGTATTTTTTTTTTTTCAATTTTCAAACTCATTTGGTGTGATCTGGTGTATACTTTTAACCAATATTGTATTGAAAAGCCATCGCTTCATTTTCAATAAATATTTTGTTTTTTATCAATGCACGAAAGAAGTTGAGCATTTTTTTATATTGATATATTCTTGATTTTAGTATACTAAAATCAAGAATATATCAGTATGATGGTTTTAAAAATTCGAACTTCTGGGATTCTGAGGGGGATGTGCCCCCCGCTCAGAATTTGATTTTTTTAAATTTTCGAACCCATTTGGTGCGATTTGGTGTGTACTTTTGACCAATATTTTATTGAAAAGCAATCTTTTTTCTGATCAATATTGGCTTTTTAAATAGGCAGATAGGCCTATGCCAGAAAGAAGTTAATTAGTTACCTCCAAAAGATGGATTCTAGGTCAACGTACGTACGTACGCGTATGTATCCTGACCAACGTACAATAAATTCCAAACGTTGTTATGTCCCTCGCATGCCTCCCTATCCGCCTTTCTTTCTCTTTTTCCTTTTTTCCCTCCTTTTCCCCTTTTTTTCCTTTTTTTCTTTTTCTTTTTTACACCTTGTTTCCTTTTTTTGTTGATAGATGTGAAAAATCAGGGGGGATGATTACATTGACCATCCCCCCGGTCAAAAAGTGGGTTGATATATCCCCCCCCCCCCCCCCCCCATCCCCCCGGGATTTACGCCCTTGGCTTCCAAGCCTGTTTTGTCCAGGATAGGTAAATTGGACCAGCAAATCGTAATAGGTGGCCAATTTATTTTGCCGCCAACTCGTGAAATCCTGATAAGTGGGAATGGGGCGGGAGGAGGGTAGCGATGTGGTTTTAAAAAAAAGCATTAGTACAATCTGGGGGGGGGGGTGGGGTGAGGGGGGGGGGGGGGTTACACTTTTAACGTCTAATACTTTACCGTATCAATTAAAATCTTAATCATTTAACGTCAACATAATCCTTTACGGGAGTGATGCAACTTTGTAATCTTTTAACGTCTAATACTTTACCGTAGCTATTCAAATCTTAATCATTTAACGTCAGCATAATCCTTTACGGGAGTGATGCAACTTTGTAATTTTTTAACGTTTAATACTTTACCGTAGCTATTCAAATCTTAATCATTTAACGTCAGCTAGCATAATCCTTTACGGGAGTGATGCAACTTTGTAATCTTTTAACGTCTAATACTTTACCGTAGCTATTCAAATCTTAATCATTTAACGTCAGCATAATCCTTTACGGGAGTGATGCAACTTTGTAATCTTTTAACGTCTAATACTTTACCGTAGCTATTCAAATCTTAATCATTTAACGTCAGCTAGCATAATCCTTTACGGGAGTGATGCAACTTTGTAATCTTTTAACGTTTAATACTTTACCGTACCTATTCAAATCTTAATCTTTTACCGTCAATATAATCCTTTACGGGAGTTACGCAACTTTGTAACCTTTAACGTCTAATCCTTTACCTTACCTATTCAAATCTTAATCTGTTAACGTGACAATAGCATTGGTGACACGAACCCAACGTTTACTGCAAGCTTTTTTGGTGTGCATGTAGGCGCGGCATTTATCGGGGGTTGGGCGGCTCATATTGAAATTGGATATGGCCATTGCGGGGGCCATTGCGGCGCTAGTGTGCCTTATAAACGCCTCTTTAGTATGGTATACAGTCATACATCTGCTGACGCTTCATTGGGACCTTCACTCAACAGCTTTCCCTACGACGCCCTTTTCACCATCATGATAAGAACCCAACGTTTAATGCAAGATTTTATGATGTCCATGTACGCTGCATTTGTATCGCGGTGGGTGGGGTGGGGGGGGGGGGGGGGGGGGGGGGGGGGGGAGGTCTGGGTTCACATTGAAATTCGATATGGCCCATTGCGGCACTAGTGTGCCTTATACGCCTCTTTAGTATGGTACATGTATATATATAAACTGCGCCAATAAAGTATCGAAACACTTACAAATGGTCAGATTTATCAGAACCTGAATTAGTATGCACAAATATAATTAAATAATTCGATTCACAGTTATCTTCTGCGCATTTTGACACCTCTTTTGTTGCGCTATGATGTTGTTTGGCGGATTTATGGGCACTTGAGTGGCTTAAAGTCGAATTCTAAAGTTGTCAATCCTGAGATATACCCATTTTATCAAAGCTACCCAAAATCGATGTTGTGCCACTTTTACAGTAAGAATAATTATGAGCGTCAAAATGATTCTAACATTGGTCTATCCAAGGGCATCAATCGTCTTGAAACATTGGGGTGTGCATTTGACCAGAATTGTTTAAAAGAGGCTGAGGAACAAAAATGATGTCCTTGGCATAATTATGTAGTAAGGGATTTCGACGAGCAGATATTCTGGGATCCCTTTAAGTGCACGCCGCACGTTTTCAATGTGTTACTGTATCCTGCCACTTTTCATATCTTAGTCTTCGAGAATGTTCTTTATTCATATTGGTGCTTGTACCATCTACCAAGTATTTCCAATACTCCTTTGTATAGGTGTATTTCTAGATGGTACGTGAGTGTTTGGGAAATGAATGGCAAACTCTCTGGTGACTTCTGCTGGACTTCTCGTTTCATGATTTTTTAAGACCATGAACACCCTCTTCTAATGAATTGTGGCCCCACCCAACCATATAGACGTCTGTCTTGTTTTGAAAATGTAGGCCCAATAAACAGTTTGTGAAACCTCGTCAAAAGGACTGGTTCGAATCATGTAACAAACATCTTTATTATTCAGTTCTGCTTGGATACACAGGCACTCATTCTATTATTTAAACCTATTTAATCTCAATACAAACATGTTATTTTGCATAACACTGGTGAAGGGCAATCGTACAAGTGGAAGTTGTATCTTAGGAGTAACGCTTTTAAACTGTAAAGTGGCACAACATCGATTCTGGGTAGCTCTAGTTATTTGTCCATATCTCAGGATTGACAAATCTGAATCAGATGAAATAAGCAGCATCTGAAAGCCAGGTGTTTGGTCTTTCAATATATTTTAACATCTTACACCAAGTATTAGAACTTCATGGTCACCAAGTTGGGTAAACACGTGCACCCTTTTTTTAGGGACACCCGGTATATGATCAAATGGGTTGATTTCTATATTAGTCGATTATTTATTTGTTTTTTTGCTGATGTTTTTTTACTTGATTTGTATGCAGTGGCGTAACTATGTAAATGGGGTCATCAATTTGGAGGTGGGGTGGGGATAAGAGGAGATCGACCAGGGAGGGAACATCCGGGGGAACATCCCCCCCCCCCCCCCCCCCCCCCCCCGGTTACCCCACCTTCAGTCCATGGTACGCACAAGGGAGCCCTCAATAGACTCAAAATACATAATAGGTACATGACTCTCGTGAATAATAACAGCATCTTATCTGTATCGGTGATTATTGACAACAATAGCCCAGGTATTTCAAATGGGTATAAAGCCTTTGATACGCTACAGCATTGCCAGGTCATCTTTCCAAGTCATATTGGGCCACTTTTTGGTCATTTTCCCCCGTAAAACTACTACGGTATTAATTTTCGACGGTCACCGCAACAATGCTAGTAGAAACAGAAAGGCGATTAATCTTATCAGTTTGCGCCGTGAACCGTGTCACGCTGGATTATACACATTGTAAAGCAATCTTTTTCAGGTGCGATGTCATTGTATGGTATTACAAAAGGTCAAATGTCGTGGCCCATCGACTAAGATCGATAAACTTAGCGGTAATTTTTCGCGAGTAGAAACAAGGGGGATTAAAAACTTACCGATTAAATCTTAGCGTTTATTAGCGTTTACTTTTTGCAATTCCCCAGTAGAAACACGCTCTATGTGATGTGCCCAACGTTACGTAAGTAGGCGTAAGTAAGCAAAATTGTGTTTTAAAATGAGTGCAGTTCAATTAGAGTGAAATGCTATGGCAAGAATTCAAGCTATTTCACGCGAGCTGTGTCCGGATGCATGATATGCACGAACAACTGTGCATGCATGCGCGTGACGATTTAATGCACGCACGCACAAATTATTGGAAACATGTCAAAAGCATTATGACGATGACTGCACTGCCGCGCAAAAGTATTTCTCCCCTGGAAGCTTGCAAGTTATCACTGTGTTGTAGACAAAGTATTAAACCATCAGACCCAATTACCATTTCATTGTGATCATTGTACATTTTATACCAATACATTCATGTTTCCTATACCAGATAAAAGCTTACTGTGCCTTCAAATTGTAATCAGAAATATTGAAAAATGCTTGAAAAAAAATTGAAAAAATCAATGTGTATAATTATTGTGATATTCAAAATAAAGATATACATGAATGTATCAATCAAAGATGGCTGCCACAACCTCTCTTATTACTGGTATCTTTAGAGCTACTAGATATGTTATTAAAGTAATCGTCACATAATTTCAATGATTCAAGGAAATTTTATGATCAGCTCCTTTTGAAATCCCCACTATTATTGCTTTACATCCCACAACAATTATAATCCCTCCATTGTTAAGGTATATTATTAAGGATTTTGCTAAATAAAAGCATATTTGAGATGGTCCCATCTTGTTTGTATTAAGGAATTTAGATCTAAAAAAGAGTGTCAAACATAGATTATTGTGTGTTCTAACTATGCACCAAGTGTTATCTGTTTCTATGCTCGCATTGCCGAGACACACGCAAATGTTTCAATCAACCCATATTTCAACCTATCCAGCCAAATATCGACCGATTTCAGGGAGTGTACTTACTTTACGCCAGTGGCGTAGCTAGGATCTTTTTCAGGGGGCGACAGATTTCTGAAATTTTCGTATTTTTCTGAAATTTCCAATTTCCTTTTTTTTTCCCTTCCCCCCCCCCCCCCCCCCCTTCCTTCAGGGGGCCATTTGCCCTTCCCCTCCCCTGATCTACGGCACTGTCTTACGCTGATGCTGTTCCTACTTAGACATCCAAAAGTATATTGTTTGAAAGATAAAGGTTCATACTTTGTATTGATCACACTATCTCTCAATAGAATCACTCATGCATCCCATACCATGTTCACTTTCATTACTTACTGACCGACCCTCGTATTAGGAATTAAAATGCCAGTTTTTTTAAGGAAAACAATTACATTAAGGCATGAAAACTCATTTACTGGGTAGCTTATCATGAGTTCGTACACATTTAAGAGTAGATTGAAATAATATAATGTCTCCATTAACAAAATAAACATAGAGGCCTACCAGTTTTGGCTGAGATCAAAATAGGTTCCTCTATGACACATCCATATTTCTTAGAGAAATCTTTCGCCTCAACCAGCACTTTTCCTGGATGATCCGTTTTGATTCCGACAATAAATTGCATTACTAGAAGACGAGAGAAAACCTGTTTTAAAAATGTCATAAGTTAATTGTACTTTTATCTTTGATCAGAGTACACTCCATCTTAGGTCTGTAGGAGAGACCTTCATGGCTGATTTTCTCCATTTCCACGACAAGGACCAGCATTTACCTTACTTGGTACAAAGATGCAACATGAGAACGTTCAGATGTCAATGAGGTCAAAGGTCACATATCAAGTTCAAATGGCATATATCAAGGTCAAAGGTCATATGAGGTCAAGTTTTAAATTAAGACATGAAAACATTAAAAAAAATCATTTCTTGTTCATACAAAACTTGGGTCATGCATGTAACCTATCGAGGCTTTCATACGTCAATGAGGTCAAAATTCACATATCAAGGTCAAGTTGTAAAATAAGATGGACACATCAAAAAATGCAATTCGTTTTTATACAAAAGACCGATTGCAACCAATCTTTGATCATACATGAAACATGACAACCCGCGTGTGTATGTTTGATCTAGTTAGGACGTGGCGGTTGGTGCTTTTTTAAGTTCAATATGACGGGTGGGATTCATTTGGGGTTGTTTGGAACTTGTGTGCCCGAGCGGTTAAAGCTCACATCTCATAAACAGAAGGCCTTGAGATTGAGCCCAACTACGACCAACGAGTTTGTGTCCTTGGGCAAGGCCCTAATGCCGTTTGGCATCTACCCGGACTTGGCAAATACATTACTTTGGAAATAAACATCCACCATCACCTTTATCACTGTGACATTTTTAAATACTTGCTGATCGTAAAGCCACATCTTCCGGACACTTTAACGTTGTTAGGTGATATTACAATCTAAGTGATGATACATTGTCTGCGCCAGCCTGGCTAATGGCAGCAAAAACCAGTGGTTCGGAAATCACGTAGAAATGCTGGTCCCGTGCATCGGAATAAAAAAATCATTCATACGCACAGTTTTCCCCAGTCATTGGGTCTGGCGGACTTAATGCAAGTCTACATAAAGTCCATGCATATTTTCGGCAGGTGTTGACAAATCCCCATCTACCACGTGACCTTATTTTCCTGGTTCTCATAAAGTGGCGCTGTTGTATTAATGACCATAATTAGAAAACGCAAACGTATGCAATATAGGAGTTTTCCTATCCCAGCATGTATAGTATATCTGGTTGACTCCTATGCTGAAATTATTTTATGTTGGTTTATATCTGTTCTTAATGTTAGAGCAAATAAACATGATATACCTTTGACATCTCTGTGTCTATCTTCGGGGTTAACTATCTTGTCTTCAAAATGTTTCAACTTCAAAAGGGATTCCGAATCGTCTACACTATACACGTAGATGGCGGCCACTGCATTCCTGAAGTACGATTCTGTTAGTGTGTAATGACGCTCTACACCCAAGGTGTCCCATCACTGAATCTAGTAAACACAATAGGAATATAATACCGATATTGACATCTCATGAAAATAAAATAACGTGTATTCAATTTCAATTCAATTCAATTTCAATTCAATTCAATTTCAATTCAATTCAATTTATTCAGCAAAAGTAATACAAACAAATAATAATACAATATGAAGTAGAGGCTAGGAACCCAGTGGAAACCCTGGTGGACGGGCTTATATAATGGGGACCCTTGACACAAAACATAGAATGATAGCAAATAGAGCATATTTAATGACGGGAGAACAGAAAACACGAAACAAGATCAAACATAACAGTGTACCTTTAAGGGCTCTTGCCCTTTTACACAGTCCATGCAAATGACCAAATCTGGAAATGGGCTTTATCTGGAAATCGATTGCCTGATCTGGAAATCAATGTTTTGCATGTGATGGTCTGATTCAAAAACTACAAACTTGATTATTACATAGATTTCAGCAATAGTGTATACTTTTTTAGTTTAAAAAAGAAGTGTACATAGCTACAATTAATAAAATAGCAAAAATAATTACCCAACGACAATTTATCCACTAATTAATGCTTAATTTAATTAATTAATTAATCAATTAATTCCTATATATTTAAAACGGCACGATCAATAATTAAGCGCCACGGCGATTATTCAGTGAATTATCTTTTAAACATGATTTACCAAGAATGAGAAAGAATGAGTCAGTCCTTCTTTATAATAACCAGTCCCTGGGCAGAAAACTGCTAATGCTTAAATTCGGGAAAATAATCACCTACAAAAATGGCAGTTTATTTTTAATGATATATATGCTTTTGAATCGCAAAATTGCAAAATGAAAATTTATCACTACATTTTCAGATTTGGAAATATAACCTGATTTCCAGATTTGGTCATTTGCCTGGACTGTTACAGATAGAGGAAAGCTCGAGGAAAGAGCGAGGAAAGCGCGTTCCTTTTTTTTCTATATTGTTAAAAGGGGTGAAAAGGGATTTAACACCTCACTGAATGGGTAAACCATTCAAGTTGAAGTACCCATTCAGTGAGGTGTTAATCACTGACCCTTTGTCACTTCTTTTAACAATATAGAAACAAATAAGCGCGCTTTCTCCGCTCTTTCCTCGAGCTTTCCTCTATCAAGTCTATAGCTGCAATTGACTGCATTTCAAGAATAAACCTGGACGTTCAGATCTATGATCTAATTCTGGTAACATTAAACTAAAACTAAAACTTGTTCTAAAATCTTTAAAAAGACACGGTGATAATATTAGATTTGCGTTATCAAATAGGGATAAAAAATATATCACTGATGAAAAACGCAATATGGCATTGCGTAGTCTAGTAGCTTCTGATTGGATTAATCAAGCTTGGGATTGATCCATTTATCATTTGAGGGGTTAAACCATAATGGGCCGTATTCTCGTACGTAGTTAAACACGGTTTTAAGCTAAAACACGCGTTTAACTTTGACTTTAGACACAGCATTTAACTAAACGCGATTCTCGTACATTTGTTTTGCCTAAAACACGCGTCTAACTCGCTGAAATGTGCCTAACTTTTAACATGGGTACTGGGTAGTTTAGTGCACGTTTAACTAAACTCGCGCACCAACTGTATACCTTTACTGATTACTCAACCGTGCCCGATGCAAGCTGGCGTGTGGATCGTGTAGTTTTTAAAAGTACCGTGTATTTAGGGGCCATATCCAAACTCTCAAGTGATTTTATAGCGTTTTTATACCGATTTTACCCCGGTATTACAACGGTATTTTTCTATTGTTAAAAGCATCGGAAAAGGATCGGTGATTAACTAGAGCCGCCTCTCTCCCCCTCTCTACTTATCTGTCGTTAACAATAGAACTATTGTAGTACTCTCGATGGCTCAATTAGTGTAGCAGACAGATGAAAGCGCGAGGAAGGTTGTGTTATTAAGCTGACCAGTGCTCTAGTTAATCACCGATCTCTTTCCGATGCTTTTAACAATAGAAAAAAATACCGTTTTAATACCGAGGTAAAATCGGTATAAAAACGCTATAAAATCACTTGAGAGTTTGGATATGGCCCCTTAAGGCATTGGGTCGATATCTATTGTAACCCATTAGTGCCACAATGAAATAAATACCTGTATAGCCGTGTGTTTTAAACTCGCCACCCTTACCGTTGCATGTCCAATTTTTTACATTTTACACCATCTAAGATTCGAATAAACATATCGCAATAACTATTTGTTCTACCCCATAAAAAGTATATATTTTCTGAACGGTAAACTCACTCACAAGGAATCCAAATATCTTGGAATTTAGATAAGACCTAATGGTAACATGTTGTGATTAAGAATGTTCAAAAAATATCGATTTTTTTTCTTCATATTTTGATTTAAGCTCAATAATATTTTTATACCTATCCCAATCATAATTTTACTGTGCATATTTAAGTTCCTCATGTAATTACCCATCAGAACATAATAGTTTTAATGGTAAACATGTTGAAATATACTATATATATCGAGAAGTACAAACGTTTAAATTTCATATTTATTAGAGTTTACAAGTTTATTTTGGGGGGTATGCACCCTATCCTGATTTAAACGGCATTTTTAAATTCCCCCCATTTGAGAGCTTTCCAAAAATGTATAATTTTGCTATCATCGGTTAAATATTTCTTTTGTTATTGTCATGTATGTAAAACCGATGAATTAGGGCAAGTTTACTGTGTAGCGAATAGGGAAAAAGCCAAGGACAATGCAATCGATTCATGATTACAATTGTTGCACAATAGTTGTCACATTTGTTGAAACAGAATCTTATAGAATATAATATAATCAATAAAATGAGAGCAAAATCATGTTTGTATCATACAAGGATGAGGATTTATAGTAAATTGAACGTAGAATTGGGAACATTTTCTAAATTCCCATAGAGATTGTACACAGCGCCGCCGCCACCGCCGCCACCACCCCTGATTTTCACAACATAATCAATCATATCTCAGCCAAACATTTATGAAAATACCTGATTTGTTAACACAATGTAGCTCGATAAATAGGCTTTCACATGACACCTCAACCATAGCTCTACCACCACTCTTTTTGGTGGTGAGTTCAAAACACATGGCCGTATACAATCAACGCAGGACCACTCTGGGAACGAGATTTGCAGAGTTTAAAATCGTGTTTTGTTAAATCAATCAATTAAGTCAATCAATCAATCAATCAATCAATCATGTCAGCCTCATGACATGTCTAATTTTCGAGGTTTTGTATGGTTAGATATAAGTGCACAATTTAAAAACTGAAATTGGGAAAAAATGATGATATCTTATTATGATACAGTATTATCATGTATAATAAGAAATTACTTAACCTAGTGTTAATAAATTTCCCTTTGCTACTTGCGTAAATATCGATTTTTCGCGTGCGTTCGAGCGTTTTGGGCTCTTTGTTGACCAGCCAATGAGTGCTCTTGTGGGCTTTTTTTTCTTTCATCCATTCGTTGTCTGTGAGTTGCTTTTTCCATCACAGTTTTTTGATCATTCGCTCCGTGGTTCTTGATGAGAGAACTTGCTCTCGCCAGCTCAGCAAATCTAAATTTCCCACCCACCCTCCCAAAATATGAGGCGTAGGGTTCGCTGGTTGTTCCCATAGCATGTCTCGTTATTAGTTATACATGCCAGTTGGTTTCTCAGTTATTGGGCAGTTTTTGTTTTTTCTTTCATTGTAAAGAAGTACTTTACAATCATTTAAAAATGTAACGATTGATATGCATTATTTATTCAACAAGTAGTTGTACAAAATGTTATGCAAATTGTGCGTTTTCACACAAAGGAGTAAAAATTTCAAGTGTATGTTAAAATGAAGCGGCATCGTGCCCCAAATTAGAAAATGTTAATGTTTAATAACATAATTAAATCTGTCTTCAGCCCTTAATGCAGTTCGATTAAGGATCGGTTGGGCAATATTTTATCCCCTCCGCGACGTAGGTCGGAGATTCGTATTAATTACTGCAAATTATATATTATCGTTTGAATGAAAATATGAGGCGTAGGGTTCGCTGGTTGTTCCCATAGCATGTCTCGTTATTAGTTATACATGCACGGCTGTTTGACAGTCCGATTTATTATGACGTCATCTTAACATTTTCGATAGTTCGATTATCCACGCCAATCCATTTAGTGCATGTACACGGTACGCCATCCATAGATCAACGTGCGTCCTGCATAGCGTATCAAATTTAATCAAAAAATCACACTAATTTTTTCACTTTGCTTATCTCTCATTGAAAATTGGCCACACGGAAGTTCTCGTTAATCACACACTTAATATAAAAAAATCTTGTGCATAATAGATTTTCATTTTTGGAAACGGGCATCAAACATTTCGTTGTATGTTTTAACCCATAGTCAACACACGCAGTGTGTATTTTTCAATGAGAGTTACCAAACAACATTAATTTTGTCGCTTTGCTTATCTCTTACTGAAAATTTGGCCACACGGAATTTATCGTTAATCAAACTATAAATACAAAAGAATCTTGTGCATATTATACTTTCATTTTTGGAAACGGGCACCAAACAGTTCGTTTATAATATCACATCGCACTACACAAGCCGTATTTGTCTTTGGTCATTTTAGGTTCACAAAATGGACGCCGTTATTTTACACGCTACACTGGCGGCGTGACCAGGGTATTAAGGCTTAGCAACAAACCCTGCACTAATTTTATTTTATCCCTTGTGTAATCACATTTTGAGTTACTTATAATGTTTTTTATCAAACCAATCAATCCGCGACACATTTGACGGAATAAATGACGTTCACGTTGAAACCGCAACGAAAAAACTCTTTTTCACAGTGTGGCCTAGGCTCAATAGGGTAAATCTAAAATGTGCCCCCCGATTTGCATTTTGGGATTTTATATCACATTTTGAGTTACGTATAATGTTTTTTTATCGAACTTATCAATCCGCGACACATTTGACGGAATAAATGACGTTCACGTTGAAACCGCAACGAAAAAACTCTTTTTCACAGCGTGGCCTAGGCTCAAAAGGCTGAATCTAAAATGTTCCCCCCGATTTGCTTTTTGGGATATTATATCACATTTTGAGTTACGTATAATGTTTTTTATCGAACTAATCAATCCGCGACACATTTGACGGAATAAATGACGTTCACGTTGAAACCGCAACATAAAAACACTAAATCTGAAAGCGCATCTTAATTTTAAAAAAATATGATAACAATGATGGATTTTAGCAAGTTTTTAAACCTAAACAATTAATTAGAACCACTTAATAGTAAAATCGGGCTTGTATGAATGGCCACCGTCACATATAAATAGCTAAACACTGAGTAAATGAACTAAGACACATAAGAAAATGGATCTAGCAGTGATAACATGTTTTTAAAAGTCCCGTCCTATCTGGTGCATATCCCTTTTATCTATAATCCTTGGTTACCAGCAGCTTGCACGGGAAGCTTTACCGATATATCGATTAGGGATTTACAGAAATATCTGCTGCCCTCTGTTGTTGTAGAATAGTTATAAATCGGACAATTTACACGCGATCAAACAGCCGTGCATGCCAGTTGGTTTTTCAGTTATTGGGCAGTTTTTGTTTTTTCTTTCATTGTAAAGAAGTACTTTACAATCATTTAAAAATGTAACGATTGATATGCATTATTTATTCAACAAGTAGTTGTACAAAATGTTATGCAAATTGTGCGTTTTCACACAAAGGAGTAAAAATTTCAAGTGTATGTTAAAATGAAGCGGCATCGTGCCCCAAATTAGAAAATTGTAATGTTTAATAATATAATTAAATCTGTCTTCAGCCCTTAATGCAGTTCGATTAAGGGTCGGTTAGGCAATATATCATCCCCTCCGCGACGTAGGTCGGAGATTCGTATTAATTACTGCAAATTATATATTATCGTTTGAATTTAACCCATATGACTTCATTTCAAGTGTTTGTTAAAATGAAGCGGCAGCGTGCCCCAAATTAGGAAATGTTAATGTAAGGGCGACAATTGCATGTCAACCCTTTTAAACTGGATATAAATTCGTGGTTCTGTCTCAATAATGCAATGCTCGTTGTGACTATTTCAATTCAATTCAGGTTTGCATGTTGGATATAGAACGGATAGGCATAGTGGATGTGTTATAAATTATAATATAATTAAATCTGTCTTCAGCCCTTAATGCAGTTCGATTAAGGATCGGTTGGGCAATATTTCATCCCCTCCGCGATGTAGGTCGGAGATTCGTATTAATTACTGCAAATTATATATTATTGTTTGAATTGTTTTGGCGTATATAGTCAGTGGAAAATAAATGGCAGACTTGCCTCTCATCATCACGGTGGCATCCGCAAATTTTGGTTTGGTCAGTGTTATACTTTCTGAGCGTCAGGTGGCAAATAAGATTTAAAGTAATCATACATCTTTTAGGCTTGCAAAGTATAATATCAACTCGTAAATATTGCTATATTGCATTTACATACTTGAATAATGTTAATCAGTTATCCCTCCATTTAGTCCTGTATAATAAAGTTCTTTTAGTTCTTATGAAAAGCAACTATGACTTTTGGAGGTTTCTCTAGGGGAGGATTAAACTTAATGGTTGTCCTGATCTGGTTGTAGCTAATCAGAGGGCATGTATGTCGAAAAGCCATATTTATTGTTTATAGATTGTTAAAGAGATATCTGAAATTTAGAACGGTTGTAAATGACCCATAGGTACGTTTCGTCTCTTAGAATCGGTCAAATGAAAAGCATTTAGGAGATGCTGCTATTTTTCATCCGTTTCCGCCACACTAAATGAAGATTTTGTTTGCATTGCATCTCTAGAAAAGTACAACCATTACTAGGACCGATTTACAATGAATTTGTAGATGAAATACCGAGCTTCAATTATGCAATATTTCGTAAGACTTGCTAATATAATAGCAAAATTAGGAGGTAGGAGGTTGAATTTATTGAAATAAACATCCGGACGGTAAAACCCTTCAATAACTGTTTTATTTGGCCTAACAACAGTCGAAACATAACTAAAAGTCCTATTACTTAGAATATATATAGACCAAAGTCTATAGTCTAAACAACCGAATCGGTTCAAACTTACGATAAACAATGCATGATATATACAGTCCTCAAAGGAAGTAACTGACCAGGTAATTAATGCTCTTAACTCCAAAACTATAGCTCTTATGTACAAATATTAGATTATAAAGTTGTAAGGAAATCTCTTTGCTTCAATTTGAGATTGAATGAATATTAACTCAGTAATGTACCCAAAACCAAACCAAAGTCAGTGTTTCATTTTAACATTTTGTTCGTCGACACGCACCCTCAGACTAGCAACTGGCAGATTATTGATTAACTGGTAGCGATAACTCACAGGTTAATAATAAGATGAGGATTGGGGCTAATTCAATTGATCAATGCAGCCCCATACAAATTCTTGTCACACGGTCCTGCGTGTTCAAAACCCAAGTGTGAAAATGTAAACTGCACTTTGTTCTATCCTCATCAATCTAGTGTTCTCAATTATTAACCGATCTTCATGAACAATGTCTCAAATTGAAGAAAAGACATTTCCTTACAACTTTATAATTAAATTTTTGTTCTTCGGACCTATAGTTTTGAAGTTAAGAGTATATTTATTACCTGGTCAGTTACTTATTTTGAGGACTGTATATCATTTGTGCAACGATAACATGGTGAACATATTATATAAAGCCTAGCGATTTGAATTATCAGAGCTATTGATCAAAATGTGATATATTTTTTTATAAAAGTTCAAAAGTCTTAATGATAACAACTTATCAGTCTAAATAAATACCGTATAAACTGAGCAATTCAATAGCCCATACACCGTGTCCGTAACTCATATATCAGGGTGCATATCAAAAAGGCGAATCTATTTTTAAATTGGGTACTGCATACAGGTTTTACGATATGATAACATCACAAACGAATATTATTTTTCATGTATGGCAATATCGATCATGAAATCATCGCTGAAATGACTGTCATATAACAGACCACTCGTTCGCATTTGCTAATCGCGTCTGCCGGTGATGTTCCAACGGACACATCTGAGGATCATTTTGACGGCAGGATGTGGTATGATGTGCAAGAACAACGTAATGCGGATGTCGAACAACGGGCATTTGGTAAGCCTGCACCTACACACTCACAACTCTGCTAATTCAAATTGCATGATATCTTGTACGAGGGACAATTAATAGAAATCTATAAAGTCAAAGGTCACCATTAACATCACGCATGCATTGTATTGTTTGTGTAGCTGACAAATGGATAAACTTTATTAACCGGGTTTTTCTTGGGGCATAGGACGTGGGAATTAGCATATGACCGTGGACAGTCCCCTGGACAAGATATCTAGTTATTTTGGTTAGGCAGGTTTTTAGCAGTGGCGTAGTTAGGTTTTAAATATATGGGGGTGGGGGAGGGGGAGGGGCGTGGCAAAAAAATAGAAGTGAACAGAAAAGGACTTTACCAGACTGTCAACTTTTGGGAATTACCGCCGAGTCAGGGGGCGTTGTGATGTTGCGTCCCCCAAACTGACGTGCGAAATTGTTTGAATAGACGCGCGCACACAAGCGGGCTGGGAAATAATGGGAAAATACGCCGTGCTATGGGAGATGGTTAAGATTTAGACCTTGGGGATGAAATTAGCCGGGAGACGGGTGTAAATCAGTCAGATGCCAACGCCAGTGAGTCTATTGTATACGACGCGATTTTGTTTTCCCTTGAAAAGAGGATGTCGATCTTGTGCAATTTTCAATATGCCAAAATGTCAGCCTTATACAAGGCCAACATTAAGGCATTTAAATGTGGATCAACGCCATGTGACTAGGGGGATTTTCACTAAGGGGAGCAATACAATATTAATCCATTATTTTGATATGCTAAAGTCATGTTTGCAGGGACGTTTCTGCTTGAAAATGCCATTTTCTGAAGAAAATGTTTTTGTCATTACTGAAAAAAATAAAGTATATTTCCCGTGGCCCTGACCCCTGTCTCATTAAAAGCTTTAAATTAATAACCTTTTACGATCATCAATTTATTGCTCTTTACATTGAATCCAAACCTAGCTTGCAGCGATACCGTTTTCACATTTAAAATACAATTTAGAAACTGGGTTCAATTTGGCTAAAATGTCGTCGAATACTCAATAGTTCACCACTAGTTCATTATATAGAGAACACATACAGCGTGTTTTTACTGAAGAAAAAAAGCAGGCATATGACTGCTAACGGATTAAAATCCCCCAGTAAAAACACACCACCACCGGCATTTGCCCGCTCATACCGGTTTTTTTCTCCTGGATTTTAGATGCCTTTTATCCTTCGAAACCAAGGATAATAGTGGTTGAAACCGGTTAGGAAAAGCAGTCTTTCGTCAGTATAAACACGCACGGTTCCAGCTCAGCGCGTTTGCCGATGGTAAGCGGAAATGGGTACATCAGACTAGCGCACTGTAAATGTCGTACGGCAGACGCCATTTTGCTACTGTCAATACCACAATGCATCGCGAGTGACCTGCTTACGACCTTTCACTGGCATTTATTATAATGAGGTCAGCGGCAGCCGGCAAGTTTGTTTATCGTACTGCAATAAAAACACGTCTCTCACACGAGCAACCGGCTTTTATCCTGCTTTTTATAAGACGGGTAAAAGCCGGTTTGCTTAATAAAAACACGCTGATAGACACGTCAATCAGCGTGTTTTTATTAAGCAAACCGGTTTTTACCCGTCTAATAAAAAGCCGGATAAAATCCGGTTGCTCGTGTGAGAGACGTGTTTTTATTGCAGTTCGATAAACAAACTTGCCGGCTGCCGCTGACCTCATTATAATAAATGCCAGCGAAAGGTCATCTGGTTGCGAGTGGAAATAAATTTCGTCTGCGCATTTGTAAACATTTTGTTTTTAAACACAAATTCCAACCTTAATAATTCTTCTTAAAGGTTGAAAATATATTTTAGAATAATCAAAACTTGATAATTGTATTTTGATTGCATTTTCAAAACGATATTATCATTATATGTGACGAATAAAACAAATAAGTTTGCCATCTCTTCGAACGAGCCTAATATAAATACGTCAGCTGATTGAAAATTTGCCGCTACATTTTATACCCGTAATGGCTTCGTTGCTCCATGAAAAAGAACTCGTCTTCTTTAAAAAAAATAGACGACGCAGTGTTGTGTAGTATTTGGTAATTTCTGGGTATAATGGCGGCGTACATGTTTGTGATGGGTTTACAAACTTGCTACGCAAAGGCCATTTAATTGTCAGGTGATCGTGCATCGTGTGCCCACTTCCGCTTTTCCACCGGCAAACGCGCTGAGCTGGAACCATGCGTGTTTATACTGACGAAAGACTGCTTTTCCTAACCGGTTTCAACCGCTATTATCCTTGGTTTCGAAGGATAAAAGGCATCTAAAATCCAGGAGAAAAAAACCGGTATGAGCGGGCAAATGCCGGTGGTGGTGTGTTTTTACTGGGGGATTTTAATCCGTTAGCAGTCATATGCCTGCTTTTTTTCTTCAGTAAAAACACGCTGAATGAGTAGTTATGGCCGAGCGGTTATGACTATGGACTACTAATCTACAATGGATTCTCCCCTCCTCGGTTCGAATCCTGCTGAATACCTTTTGTTAGAAAAAACGGTTTAGTCTCTGTGTGTTGGAAAATGGCGTATATTTTTTACTGAAGGTAAATAAAAGTCGTGGCCCTGACCCCTGTCCAAAAATGTATTACAAATAAACATATTTTTGATAAAGTTTAATACGTTAGGAACATTTCTTGTGCACAAAGTTTTTGCTGCGACGTCTAAACATCAACAAAATTACGATGTTTACGATCGCATTGAAAATGCATCTTTATCGACTCAACAAAAGTAACGAAAATCATGTTTTTTATTACATCGAAAATAATGTCCTAACTAATTAGGACTTCCTCTTTAAAATGAGCCTAATATGATTAAAATTGATAGAGGCAATCCGTCACAATCGCGAAATTACCCGATTTCTATTTGTTTTCTTGAAATCTCGCTTTACTGGCGGGCCGGGGCGAACAAAATAGAGGGTCCAAAAATTTCGCACGGTCAAAAAAAATCGCACAGTACATGTACTATATGTACAATTTTGCCTTATATTTGACTATTTGGGCTGAATATGCCCACACATAACCTATACCCCGCACGCAATCTCGGTCTTTTAGCATTTTTTTCACTATTTTTTTTTTTTTTCCTTATTAATTTTTTTTAGAGGGGTGGGGGGCACAAATAGGTTTTGGGGGCGGGGGCACAAATGGTTTTTTTCCCGTCAGGGGGGCATTTGCCCCCCTGCCCCCCCCCCCCGAGCTACGCCACTGTAACCGATATGCCACGGGGCGGGGTGGGCGGGGAGAGGGCGGGGGAGTGACGGATGGGTACGGGAGATGGTTAAGGTCTTTTTTAATTGAAATTTGAAAACTTTTTATTTAAAACAAAACCTTTTGATTTAAAAGTGTTCACGTAAACTTGACGAAAGTAAATTTCTTTGAAAAGCCTAAATGTTGATTATTATTATTTGAATTTATTTATTTGTTTCAATTCTCAATAAATAAATCGAATAATATCAACTGTATCTCATATTTATTGTACATTACTGATTAATATTAAATTCTGTATTATATTTATTTATTTATTATTATTTATTTCCTTCTACAGAGATTGGAAGAGACCTCCTAGCAGCATTAAAGGACGACACTTCAAAAGATTTCGTGTTCAAATATATACAAACAAACATCACAGAAAGTATACAATGTCTTATGTTTCCACCAGAACCTGACAGACGCCAATACTATACGGACGTTAATAATAAATTACACAAGATACGGAAACAGTTACTACCGGCAGCGTGTGCACGAGGAGATAAAGACTTGGTATCTTTACTGCTTCAACGTGATGCAGATCCATATCTGAGAGGAGATCAGGCAAGATAAAAAAAAAATTAAGCTTTTGAATGCGTATTGGCTACACTGACTGAGTGTATATAACATATGTGTCGTCCCAGTGCAACGAATTGGCGTAACGCCATTAATGGGAGTAAGCTACCTCGTTAGTAATTATTTATTTATTTATTTATTTATAACAATTAGGCTGAAGAGCCAGGACAAACCCAATAGTGACTTAAGCACTAAATTAAAGGGATGCCCGATGTGTGTGTGCGTACAGATACAGACCCGAGATGATCCTCTACTCTTTACGAAGGAGTCTGACCTTTTAACGTTTTGGGGATAGCTCTTCTGATGCGCGGGACCACCATTTCTACGTGACTTCCGAACCACGAGGCAATTGAGACTAAGTACCTTGCCCAAGATACAAAACATGTTGGCGGTAGCGGGGCTAGAACTCACAACCTTTGTATTGTGAGACCTGCATTCTATCCACTAGACCGCACATGCTCTAACTGCAGTGTAAATTGTAATTTTGCGAGCAAAGCTGGAGATCGGAATAGAAACTAGCGAGATACATTTTTATCTATTTGATTATTTCTACAATTTCCTTAAATGTTTCATAATATTTTTTTAATTGCATGATTATAATGTCCTATTCAGTACATCGTATTTTTATTGAAACAGGGGACTCCATTGGAAATGGCTACTAGTAGAGGCAGTGTCGATATCATCGACTTATTGGTCGCATTTGAACAAGGTAAATTATTTACCATATATATATCAAGTGTGTCGTTCTTGTTCTTGTTCTTGTTCTTGTTCTTGTTCTTGTTCTTGTTCTTGTTCTTGTTCTTGTTCTTGTTCTTGTTCTTGTTCTTGTTCTTGTTCTTGTGCTTGTTCTTGTTCTTGTTCTTGTTCTTGTTCTTGTTCTTGTTCTTGTTCTTGTTCTTGTTCTTGTTCTTGTTCTTGTTCTTGTTCTTGTTCTTGTTCTTGTTCTTGTTCTTGTTCTTGTTTTGTCGTTTTTTGTTCTTGTTCTTGTTCTTGTTCTTGTTCTTGTTCTTGTTCTTGTTCTTGTTCTTGTTCTTGTTCTTGTTCTTGTTCTTGGTCTTGTTCTTGGTCTTGGTCTTGGTCTTGGTCTTGTTCTTCTTCTTGTTTTTGTTTTTGTTTTTGTTTTTGTTCTTGTTCTTGTTCTTGTTTTTGTTTTTGTTTTTGTTCTTGTTCTTGTTCATGTTGTTGTTCTTGTTTTTATCTTGTTGTTTTTGTTTTGTTTTGTTTTTTTGGTTTTTTTAAATGTGCAACATAATACATCAAAATACATATTAAGCTACATGTAACTTAAATGATACCTGTAATGATATATTACAAATTTATATTAACACAATAGACAATGTACATTTAAATAAGACAAGTATAAGACAATACACGACAATACAAGACAATACAAGACAAGACAAGACATGACATGAAATCACATGACATGACATGACATGAAATAACATGACATGAATTGACATGAAATCACATGACATGACATGACATGAAATAACATGACATGACATGACATGAAATAACATGACATGAATTGACATGAAATAACATGACATGAATTGACATGACATGACATGACCCGACATGACACGACACGACACAACGCGACACGACATGACAGTCTGGTCACTTCAGGACCCAAGCGTGTGTCTGTACGGACCGACCGTGTAAACAAACAAACAAACAAACACGACAATATGACACGACATTATATGACACGATATGACACGACATGACATGACATGACATGCCGCGACATGACATGCCACGACATGACACGACAAGACAAGACAAATGGGACAGAGATCGTTTCTTATATCACTTGTTTAGAATTATACATGTATACACTTTGACATGAGTACATACAATCATACTATCTTATACATTTATATTTAGAAGTACAGTTTCATCATTAAATAAATCCTTTTTCATTTGTTTTCAAATTTGCTCACTTGATTTGTTTGGTAGAAATAGCTTTTTTCATCTTTAATCTTTGAGTCAATGATACCTTTTAATAGCTCAATATCAGGTTTGCTTTTAATAGACCTATTTTGAAACAAATAATACTTAGTACAGTATAACACATAATTAATCACTTCATATTTTGAGTGGTTCGAAAAACTTAAAAAGACATCCTATTGTATTGTAACTTTTATGTTGATTGTCAGTGTATCATTTATCCATAATGCAACACTTTTCCAAAAATCTATTTATTATAGGGCATAGCCGAAACATTTGTTCAATAGTTTCTCTCTCTAGGCATAAATGCAATTCTCATCATCAATAATTTGTACAGTTTTTTAGAAAAGAATCACTCGGAATAATACGATGTAGCAGCTTAAATTGAAATTTTTCCTCAATCGTTACTTATCTTGTTCTTGTTCTTGTTTTTGTTCCTATTCCTGTTCCTGTTCCTGTTCCTGTTCCTGTTCCTGTTCCTATAACCAATGGCAAAAAATAGCAATATTGCCTGATTCGGCAATATATTTTCAGATTCGAAATCACTTCACAATGACTGATTAAGTTAAGCTATCCCTAAATATGAAGCAGACGTGTTTCCTAGATTTAATATATATTATAAGCTCTACAGTTTTTTGGGGACACGCTGTATTTGACAAACCTTTTTCCATTATTAACTCAAGTGGCATGACCTTAAGATTTTTCTGTAATCAATATGAAATTGACCGTTTTTGTACAATGCAGACCTCCTGGAAAATACAGAACAGCTTCAATCGTGTCTAAATCTTGCATGTCGTTGGGGACATACCAAATTGGTAGACTACTGGATAAAGCAACTTAAGGTCAACATACATCCAAATACATTTTCCGACTTGGACTTTGCTGATAGATATCATCCAGTGTGTGCAGCACGTGAAGGTGAATTTATATTTACAGATAAGGAAGTGGTTCATTAATAGTATTTGCAAAAGTCAGATAACGGCAGTTGGTGCTCAAATTAATATACATTTAATGCTAGGAACTTTTCTCTTTCGACATCTTGGCTCATGTAAGCACAACCCAAGTGTACTTCTGCTATAGGTAGGCTGTCCTGCCTAAATGAGGGCCAGACAGTGGTTGCGCGCTTAACTTGGTTTCGATATAAGCTAAAGCAAGCCGTCATGAATTGATATATGACCGCCGTTGTCTGGTAACTACAGATTAAAACGGCCACAATTCAGAAGATTTATATGATTTGACCAAACAAACGAATAGAACAAACAACTACATGAACAATGTTATTTTAAATTATAAATTGCTTGATTATTTAATTTTTGTAATTGTATAGGTGGACATGCTGAAATAATAAAGAAGCTACTGAGGGAAGAATGGGTTGAGGACGAGACTCAAAAATATCGAGATCAGGTACGTGCAACGATTTTTCAAACTTTCCATTTTTAAAAGAACATTTTGGGGACTTGTTTACAATTATTGATTTTTTTCTCTAGATTTTCGAATTTCGAATTTGAAAAATTGCTGAAAATTTACAAACAACGTATGCACTTACGTTGGCCAAACGTCAAAAAATGACGTTGGACCAACGTAATTTTGTCCGGCAAGCCAACGTTGGCACAACGTCAGTTGTTTGACGTTGGCACAACGTCAGTTGTTTGACGTTGGCACAACGTTGGCCCAACATTGGCCCAACGCTCCCAGATAGTAAGACCACGTTGGGCCAACGTTGGGCCAACTTATGCACTTATGTTGGGCCAACGTCACCAAGTGACGTTGGGCCAACGTAATTTTGTCCGGCAAGCCAACGTTGGCACACCGTCAGTTGGTTGACGCTGGCACAACGTTGGCACAACGTTAGTACAACGTTGGCAAAATGTTAGCCCAATCGTTATACACCACACCCACCGGTATAGACTGTCGGGTGACTGCATAAAGAGAGAGAGTGTTGGTAGATAATAGACCTGCTTAAGTGTTTCTAGAACTTCGATTCGAGATCTAAAACACGGGGTGGGCAAATAATAGGAATTCTGGGCGATGCAGCAGAGCTACATACATCACTTCTTCTCGGTAGTGAACCAATAACTTGTATTGGGAATTCTGGGCGATGCAGCAGAGCTACATACATCATTACCGATCTGTAACTTTTATTAACATGTTATTAGACTATATAATATATCTTACATCTCTTATCATTGGTGTTTTTAATGTGGTTGGGCAAACGTTGGCTTGCCGACAGTCGCCTACCGACCAATTGCCAACGTCATTTTGACGTTGATTTACCAACCATTTACCGACATAAAATCCTGTTAAAACTCGACATTGGCTTTCCGACCGCGACCTTGCCGACCATTGCCGACGTTGGCCCAACGTAGTCTTGCTATCTGGGACAGCATTTGTATTTATTGTACATGTATTTTGTCTATGTGCATTATTTTCTGAATCCCTTTCCCACTGTACGGCATTCCCCCCGTACGTAGGCAATGCCTAATACAAAGATTCTCATATGAACGCTGCCTCTAAATCACTGTAGGCCCTCTCGTTATCGCTTGTAATGAGTACTGTTCACATAAACATAATGGCCGAGGTGTCCTACGCATCTACATATACAGGTCTCAAAATAATTAACTGACCAGGTAATTAATATGCTATCAACTGCAAAACTAATAGCTCTTACGTCAAAATATTAAATAATATGTTGTAAGGAAATCTCTCTTCTTCAATTTGAGATATTACACGTGAAGATTGAATGAATATTACCTCAGTTATGTGCCCAAAACCAAAACAAAGTCAGTTTGTTATTATAACATTTTATTCGTCGACCTGCAGCCTCGGACTAGCATCCGAGAGATTATTGATTAACTGGTAGCGATAACTCACGGGTTGATAGTTATATGAGGATTAGGGGTTCTTCAATTGATCTATGTAGCCCATACACATACCTGTCACACGGTCCTGCGTGTTCAAAACCTAATTGTGAAAATGTAAACTGCACTTTGTTCTATCCTTATCAATGTAGTGTTCTCAATTATTAACGAATCTCATTTTGAGCAGCTTGGTGCTAAGCATAGATGAAAGGAACCGACAATTTGGAACCCGGTAGTATATATTTTACGGAATAAATCGTATTGGAAACTGAAAACCAATGACTTAACACCAAGCTGCCGGAAGCTGGATTCATTATTAACCGAGCTTCATAATCAATGTCTCAAATTTCAAATTGAAGATGGGAGATTTCCTTACTACCTTAATAATTTAATATGTTTACGTAGGAGCTACAGTTTTGGAGTTTATAGAGTATTTTTAATACCTGGTCAGTAACTTATTTTGAGGACTATACGGTATCCATAGGCTCACGTTGTTCAGATCAATTCAATGCACGACCTTCAATACAAGTGTTACTGTTCAAAGAATGATATACATTTGGCGTGTTTTGAACGAGTATCCATCGACAAGTGTGTTGGTCACATACACCTAGCACAACAATTCCCTGACCAGGTGCTTTGATGTTGGCTAATCCAAAATCAATAATCGGTACCAATCATCTGAGACATGGCCATGTGTTTTCGTTGCATGTCCAGATTTTTACATTTTACACCATCTAAGTTTCGAATTAGCATATCGCAATAACTACTTGTTCTACCCCATGGAATTCAGATATGACCTATAGTAGATTCATAAACTCTGGCGCATCAGTATCGATTTTGGACTTCGTCCATTGGGCGTTAGAGGAACCCATTTTGACCAATGATGAAACAGCGGTACTTTTATAGATGTCATTATCATGATTTTTTGCGCTCCATAATCAAATGCTATTCATGATAGTGTGGCGTTATGAATAGGGCTGATCAATTAGCTTTACAATCACGACAACCAAAAACTTAATCCAGCAGCTTCAAATGTGTTATCCCTTTGGAAGCGGTTACCACAATAAAAACAAATCGACCATCATCGACCGTTACAGGATTCGAAAGAAAAATATTATGTATGTCATTTTACCTATTCATAATTTAGTGGATACTTTTTATTATTTTACGTTTTTATTATGCACATGGAATAAAGGAAACATTAAAATGAAAATAACAGTTCTACGTATTTGTTTGCGAGAATAAACCGGAAAATAATTCAATAATCATTTTTATATACCTAGGTACAAAACCATTTGTCCTAATTAAATGGAAAAACAGTTATATCAACCAAGATACGGATTATAAACGTAACGTTAAGTATTTCTGGCTATGAGACCCCCTTTATCAATTTATCTGAATAACAATACATTTTCTTTATCGTTATGCCGATAATCCAACCGCAAGTTCCCTGTCACTAGGTACATAGTGGTGAATACATCACCATGATCACAGTAGTACATGCACACGAAGCCACGGTATTACCCTTGCATATTACGATTAAATTCGAGTGCCGCCCCATCTTTTGCTTCTGTTACCTCTTTACTGAAATGGTATATCGCTAAAATCGGCCAATGTCTGCGAATCGACTATAATGCTAACATGCTGTGATTAAAAATGTTTAAAAAAATATCGTGTTTTGTCATATTTTGATTAAACCTCAATAATATTTTTATACCAATCCCAATCAAAATGTTACCGTGCATATTAGTTCCTCATGCAGTCACCCATCAGAACATAATCGTTGTCAAGGGTAACTTGTTGAAATTAACTATATCGGGAAGTGAATAAGCACAAACGTTTAAATTTCATATTTATTGGAGTTTACAAATATATTTTTGGGGGTATGCACCCTATCCTGATTTAAACGCCATTTTTGAATTCCCCTATTTGAGAGCTTTCCAAAAATGTATGATTTTGCTATCATCGGTTGAATACTTTTTTTGTTATAGTCATGTATGTAAAACCGATGAATTAGGGCAAGTTTAATGTGTAGCGAATAGGGAGAAAGCCATGGACAATGCAATCGATTCATGATTACAATTGTTACATAATAGTTGACACGTTTGTTGAAACAGAAACTTATAGAATATAAAACAATATATAAAATTAGAGCAAAATAATGTTTGTACCACACAGGGAGTTATTGTAACTTAAACGTAGAATTGGAAACATTTTCTATATTCCCCATAGAGAATCTGCACAGCGCCGCCGCCACCGCCACCACCCCTAATCAATAATATCTCAGCCAAACAGTTATAGAATTACCTGATTTATTCACACAATGTAGTTAGGCTTTCGAATGACACCTAAACCATACCACATTTAGTTGTTGAGTTAATAGAGAGACATGGATGATTCGTCACCAAAAATGCAACGCCACTACCCTTTTTGGGTGGTGAGTTCAATAATACACATGGCCATATAAATGGGCAAATGTCTTCTCTGTCGTTTTTATACCTCAATCATAAAGATAAAGTTATGATGATTTCAATAACCACTAGTAATGACAACAAAGTTGCACTAGAATTGGTTTCATATGGGATATCATTGTTTTGTCCACTGTGTGCTGTCTCAACCAGTCAGGTATGGGATGAATGGGTAACAGGCATCGACAGGGAGTCGGTACGCACACATTTTCAATGCGTTATCACACATTAAGCAAGGATATCCCATTGAAACCAAATGTTAGTGCAAGAATTGTGTTGGTTTATTGGTCAACAATATCCACTCGATTGTTATTAATGAGGTATTAAACTACGGAGAAGAAATTTGCTCATGCAATGTATATGGTCACGCGTTATGAACTCGCCTCCTAATAGGATGGTACTGTTACACTTTTTAGTTTCATGCTGTCATATTCCTTAAATTTTTAAAACCACAAAAGCTATCTCTAAAACTGAAACTGAAACTGATCTCAACAAATTTGGTATTATTTTAACTGCCTGCAAAATGACATTGGTATAGTAGCTAATACAGAAAGGGAGCTACATCTGTTTGAAGTTTGGAGACCAGGGGTTGTGCCGGAAGGGGTGGGGCCTATACAAACTCAATGGAGATAATCCCATGCTTCTTCTTTTTACCATTACTAGTCATCCCCTAATGTTACAAACACCATTCTGGTCCCATTTTAAAGGATATTTAGTAGTCTTTAAGTATGTGGTTCAACAGACTTGTCAACTTTATGTAACAACTAATTAATTATGGATAAGACAATGATCATCAGCTTTCTTCCTATTCGCTACACAGTCAACATGAATAATCAGCCTCAATTTACCGGATTTATAAAAATGACTATAACAGAAAAAGTTTTCAACCTATGATAGCAAAAGTATACATTTTTTGAAAGCTTGGAACTAGAGGAATTCAGAAATACAGTTTAGATCAGGGAAGGGTAGGGTAAAGTCGCCTATTTTCGGTCAGCGCCTATTTTCGGTCACTTGGCCCAAATCGTGTAATAAAAATGACTTCGTCGTTATAATCTGACGATTAAAAAACCTCTGCATAGTTGATGCCCGGTATTGCTTTTAAAATGGCGACGACCGATGCAATTACACGATTTTGACCAGTGACCGAAAATAGGCGCTGACCGAAAATAGGCGACTTTACCCTACATCCTTAAAAAAAATATTTCTGAAAATTCTAAAAATATATAAAATGACTAAAATGGGAAATATTCACTAGCCGGTATAATTACCTTACCGACGCAGTAACCTTTGACAATTATATATCATATGATGGGTAACTACATGAGGAATTCAAATATGTAAAGTAAAAAGGGGTAGGTATAAATAGGGGTAGGTATAAAAAGTATATGGATCTCAAATTAAAAATTAAAAATTCTGATATTTTCCGAACATTTTGAAACATACCATTTTAGTCCTTGGTCGTACTATAATTTCAATGGCATATTTGGTTTTCTCATGCAAATTCCCTTCAGAAAATGTATACTTTCACTACCTCAGGGGGGGAGTACAAGCAAACATAAATGTGTAAAGTTATAAAACCATGTCGCGAAAGCCAAAATCCGTGTGTAACGCGAAAGGAGGCGAGCTTATAACACATGACCATATCTCAGATTTCTGGTATCGATTATTGATTTTGGATTAGCCAACATCAAAGCACCTGGTCAGGGACTTTTTTGTGCCAGGTGAATTTAGATATCTGTGGTGTGGGTATTTTTATACTCTAAAACAGAGTTCAGTGCCTGCAAATATGGGCGACACTCGGGTGGCGTATGGTGTCGGATGCGTATGGTGTTCTAGTAAATGTACAGGCAGAATAGTTAGGGCCCAGTATGTCAGTTATGCTTATACCGACGATGTTGATGATGATACGGGATCATTATTCGTGAAATGAAGTAATGTTGTATTGCACTTGTAACTGTTTCAGTCAATTGATTGAATAAGTATAGGCCTACGTCCATTTGATGAGGTTTTTTCACTGTAAAACTGTTTTAGTTTACAACCAAAGAGCCTATTATACATGTTGTTATAATTTCAGCTACCATTTTAATAATGAAATCCCTAACCATTATCTAACAACGTATACATAGGTTTTCAGAAAGAAAGATTATATCTCATGTTTTTGTTAATTAAAATCTGTCTTAATTGGTGCTTGAATACAGTCACAGAATTCTGCCACCAAATCTGAACACATAAGGAAAGAGGCCAAATGGAGCAACCTAAATCTCCACACACTTGATCCCGGATGCCTTCGGCTTTCTAATCCGAGAGATGTTCTTACCAGCATAGATTTATCGGATAACAAGGATCTTTGCGACATTCCTGGGGATTTGCTCTGGGGTCTGCCAACTCTGGAGACGTTAAGATTTTACCGCTGCAAGTTGACTGAGATTCCAAAGATCAAATCCGATCACTATATTGATAATCTGAGGTACCATGCAATTAGTAGGAGCCCCATACCTCAAATGTAGGAGTTAACCCATGACCTCCGAACATACTCTTAAATGTACCCTTTTATGACAACTACACATCCTACCTACAAGAATAATAAGTCTTACTCTTGAGATTCTCTTCCAAACCTATATGCTATGGCGATTATAATATTTCCCTATGTATTCACAATAGGCTATAGCATCATGCTCTATATCTTTCACTATTGTTGTCCATCTCTGGGCAGAACATGAAATTAGTGTTTAAACATTTCTTAATTAGGACCTAATTAATTATGCAAATGGAAATTAGACAAAAGCTAACGTACGTTTTTAGATCTTCAAGTATTCTAGCCATGTACCAAGTTACATCATCATAGCTCTTCTCATTAGTCCACAAACTTTACTTTGCATATTTCATGCATACATAATTAGCCATAATTAGGACATTACATGGCAACTGGAATTGGAAAAAACAAAGAAAATAAAAAGAAAGTTGTTGCCAAAGATGTTGATATTATGCCTCTTTGACCTACCATATCTCGGCAACCGAATGTCCGATTGAAATAAAATTTTCAGTTCCAGAATCGTTAGACCAAGGGCTAGAACATATCAGATTTTAAAGGAAATTTTTCATCGGCCAATAGAGCCACCTTAATAGTATTCATCGTTGTGTTTGAACTGGTTAAACAAAATAAGTGCAAGCCAGGACGTGAATATTCTGACTCACCCTGTACAAAATAACACACCAAACACTCAAAATCTATGTTGCGTTTTAACACGAAATACGAATACACAACAAGTCCATAGGGACACCAACACCTTTGTACAGTGTAATCAACTATTCGTTTACTCTGGTTTATTTTGACCAATCAGTTTCAGCATAGTTATCATGTCCCCAATTGTGATATGATTGTAGGGTTTTTAATTTTATTTTAAAGACTTGAACTACTGGATATCTCTCATAACCAATTGCATACGGTACCAGCGCAATTGTTTAAGATAGCATCGTTGAAACACCTTCATCTGAATGACAACTGCATTACTTCTATATGCACTGGGACAAGAGGTAGGTGCAATGAGTTTATTTTATCAAAGATCTTCAATGATTTTATTTAGCCTAAAGTAGGCCTATTAACTTAACGTCAGTACGTTTTTCGTGTGGGGTTTCGTGCGGAAGATCAAAATTGACCAATTGCAGACATGATAAATAGAAATTCCAGGGATGTATATACCGTCTTCTTCGAATTTTGAGATAATTCAAAATGCCGATATTCTAGCATTGTATAGCTCATGGTCTAAAATTGTAGCTTTCGGAATAAGCCTTGACATTGGTCCTCGCTCAAAATATTTTCCTCAGCGAAATATCTACATTTCCGCATATGTGACTTTTTCCATGCTATTTCCTATCCTTCAATATCGCGTAGTAAAAAGCCGTTATACGTCCGAACATGGACAGATAATTTGATCGTTTTTTACGATAAACTATACACAGCTACAGAAATATCACTTTCACCTGTTTCGACATGTACAGGCGTCAAATTCAATATTAACGCGTTATTATGGGGGTGATACCATCGTCACGTCAATTATTGATCAAAAGCATCGTCCCCAGTGTGCTTTTAAGCACACTGCGCTTTAAAAAGCGCTTTACTAATAATAATAATATAATAATAATAATAATAATAATAATAATAATAATAATAATAATAATAATAATAATAATAATAATAATAATAATAATAATAATAATAATAATAATAATAATAATAATAATAATAATAATAATAATAATAATAATAATAATAATAATAATAATAATAATAATAATAATAATAATAATAATAATAATAATAATAATAATAATAATAATAATAATAATAATAATAATAATAATAATAATAATAATAATAATAATAATAATAATAATAATAACACTAATAATAATAATAATAATAATAATACAACGACTCTTGTATAGCGCTTTACACCGAAGTCCCATAGCGCTTACAAATAACAAAAGAAAGCAACAAAAGAACAGAGAAAACATATGAAAGACACAATATACCAGGAAACTAAAGATACTGCGCTTTAAAAAAGCACTTTACTGCGCTTTAAAAAAGCGCAGTACTTTTGTCAATTTAATGACAGTATATCGTGTTTGGCGCGGTTTTCGGATGGGAGAAGTTTTTGGCATAGCGAGGGTATCAGAGGGTGTTGTTCGATTGGGTGACCATGGTGACAGAGAAATTACACACTGTATACGAAGTAGAATATTATTCACCTGATTACCGGATGAACACATTGATACCAGTCTAGTTTATTGCACATGGTAGGCGGATGAACATGTTACCACGCCAATGTAGGTGTCAAGCATGCTCCTTTTGTCTCACCCATTGTGTATATCGAAAGGTACCAGATAGTTAATGACCAAAAGCGTTTTTGCGGTAAGACCTAAGAGGGTTATGATGAGTGATTACACTGATTAAACTCTTAATAGAACAATTATGGTAAAAAAACACTGCTGTTGCCTAATCACTAAGGTTCGAGATACTAGACGCATGGGAAGCATTTGAGTGAGAACTACATATTCATATGTCTTTTGAGTTGATCGTTCCGATCCAGTGTCAACGGAAGGACTCATACGTTTAGCATGGCTAAATCAATGTATTGGGTTCTAAATGCTCAGGCCAATAACAGTGACCAGTTATAATACTCGTAAGTTAAGGTCAGACTGTTAATTGATATAGATGAGCGCCTGTCATATTGTCATTAAAAGAGAATGATGTTTAGATTATTTTGTCGACATTTTCCTGAACATAGAGGTCTTCCGGTGACTTTATATAAAGAGTATGAACGAGAACAGCGAGGCTGGGGGAGGGGGCACATGACTTACACCTAACGTATGTGTACCCCAAATATAGGAGTCCCCCAAACGCAAGATCCGTTGTTAATCGTGTACTGATCTGAAGTTGGGTAACCTGGAGTTACGAACATCTTAGGTAAGGTAGAGATGCGGTTACTTCGAGTTACTTTGGGTGAAGAATATTGATACGAAAGCTATGCATTAAGAGTATACCATGTGTTGTAGGTGTTATGCTAGTGTAATGCGATATTTTGATATACCTGTTTCCAGAACACCCACTGTTACCACCAAAGATGAGTGAACCACATGGATACGCAGTATGGCGTTGTTCAAATTTGGAGACTCTGTGTTTAACCCGAAACCATCTAACGGGAATTCCTGATGCGATTGCAGGCGCAACGAAATTAAAACACCTCCAAGTTGCGCATAACAAATTAAAGACGTTGCCGCGCACATGGCAATGTCCAATGGTAATAGGTTTGATATCGTATTTATTTATAGCTTTCATGTTTCGCCGCGCAACCAATGCCACGAATTTAACAGCTAACCTCAAACTCCCCCTATTTTTTACCTAGGTCCTAGCCTGTATAACTGACTAAAAATAAGAATGATTTCTGAAATTGAATTAATTAAACTTAACGAATGGTAGGTAGATGCCTCTGTAGTTATTACAGTTGTTACAGCTCGCTTCTCTAACCCGTTTGCCTGTCCCTCATGCCCAGTGGCGTTTCTGAGATCACTTGTCGGGGGCTAATTAAAGTATTTTTTTGTTTAAACGGGCTTCCTCATGTTTGCTGAAGCATATCTCCCGTTCTAAATAACCAATTGGATCGCAATAAAATGCAAATAAAAGCTTATTTACTCAGCTTTCATAATACATCAAGATTAGACCCGTGTGTTTCTGTCCTTTTAAGATATCTTATGTGCCCGGAGTGTTAACATTTGTTTGGGTCACCCTGTATAACATTCCAAAAGTTCACAACATTTTTCAAAAATGTTAAAATTATTTAATTTCATTACCATATTTGTAATCAAAATGAAAAATGCATTGAAATAAGTACAAACATGTCTAGTATTGGTTCAGTAATCCTTGAGATGATACAGCGCGCAGGGCGCGAAATGTTGCTATTTTTTATATTGTCCATCAAGTCGGGCAAGAGGAACACTGTCAATTAGATGGGCATTAAGTATATATAGTTAAGTGTTCTACTGGGGATTTCATCCACAATGGTAGCTAAGGATGTGGGATAACCGATGACACGCAGACTTTCACACTATATTATAATATCTACAGGAACGTATAGACGCGAGTAATAACGAGCTTGAAATCCTTCAGGATATGGACGTGTGCTGGAGACGTACACTGACACATCTGGATCTTGCCAATAACATGTTAAAAGAGATTCCCCCTACAATTTGCAAATTAGTTGCGCTTAAAGATCTCAACCTGTCAAACAACAAGATCAGAAAACTTCCCAACCACCAACCATGGGAGACATCCTCTCTTGCAACGCTGAACCTGGCAGGGAACCTGCTGACATTTGTTGACGACGATGTTCGAGAAAGGTATCGTAGTAATTTGTTGTTTGTCATTAATATATTTTTATCTATGTAATGGCACAAATGACGTCACGATCACCACCACCACGTCTACCACCACTACCCCCTTCCAAACAAATAACATAAATAAATAAATACCATCACCAACACGTCATGACACCAACAAGATTACCTGCACCGCCACCACATAACAACAGCAGCATCCATAACAACAACAACAACAACCACTGACAACAACAACAACAAAAACAAAAACAACAAAAACACCAGCAACAGCAACAACGACGACAACAACAACAGCAACATCAAGAGCAACACCACCACCACCACCACCACCAACAACAACAACAACATCAACAACACCAGCACCAACAACAACAACAACAACAATAACAACAACAACATCAACAACACCAACAACAACATCAACATCAATATCAATATCAACATCAACATCGACATCGACATCAACAGCACCAGCAACATCATCATCAACATCAACATCAACAATAAAATCAAAATCAAAATCAACATCAACATCAACATCAACATCAACATCAACATCAACATCAACATCAACATCAACATCAACATCAACATCAACATCAACATCAACATCAACATCAACATCAACATAAGCAGCAACAACTTGCCCGATTTTCGTTTTCTATTTTACATGAAAGGTCAGCCTTAAGATTGTCGCATTCCAAAGTTTGAGTTGCATAACTCTAATGTTTCTTATTTTAGAAACACAGTGTCACAAGAAACTTGCCCATTGGGGGTAGTGCACACACTGGCTGGTAATTAAACACCTTTGGTAATAAGTCACCACATTTTAACCTATAATTTCTAAATTGAACATTTCTGGCCTCAATGAGAAAAATAAAATATGGGATATCTTTAACATATTAAAAAAAATCAGTTGATATATTACAGGCTTCAGAAGGATGAATCTGATGCTTCTCTTCGAAAGTTTTGGACTAAACACACTGGATGTAAAGAAGCACCGGATTGGCTACTGTCGACAAACGCCAAACAAATCGTGAAGGCTAATCAGCTTGTGTTTCCATCACAATTATCCATGGAGCTGCAATCTTTGAATCTGAGTTCAAATCTGTTACAATGTGTTCCTGATACCATCTGTGATATGCGAAAGCTTCAAATCGTAAACCTGTCCAGGTATGCATTTGTTGAATACGGTTGAGTGATCCTTGTTCTAGGTTTCAAAGTGCGTTTATTAGTTCAGATAAAAAATGATTGCTTCTGTTTTCAACTATTAGTGTGATACATATATTCTAGAAGTGAGCCTTTTCTGCCAGTTTGCACATATAAACAAAACATATTTCAATAGGCATATATGTTTATGCCTTTTGTAATTATACAAAGTTGAGTACCATTTTCTAATACCCTTTATTTCATTACAGTAACAAAAGCATTAGTAAACTGCCCTTGAGACTGGGCGTACTAAGATCGCTTGTTTCCTTGAAACTTGATGAGGTCGTTATTACTGATCCACCAGCAGTCGCTAACATATTAAAGGCAACCAGAGTTGATACAACGAAACAAGTTGACACACCAGCGGTATTAAAAACACTTCGAGAAGACTTTCTCGACTACAAGCCATACAGAGGGATCAAGCTTATGGTCATCGGTCCAATGGTAAACAAAACAACAAGTTATTTCAGAATAAACAAAACATTTTTATCATATGCACACTTAGATCTTTAAAGAAAATCGTAATTTACTTGTCTAATTCATGAAAAACTTACACCAAACGGGTACAACAATCCCTAATCGTAAAGAGTCTCCGTTAAAAATAATGATAAAGTTGCAATTAATTAAATCAGTTGCGAGTAATAAAACACAGGCGGAATTAATATCCCAGATAACAAATTATTTAACAAGCTTTCGGACTAGCCGTCTTTTGTCAAGACGTCAAGTCCGGAAGATGAAAGACAGGAAGCTTGTTATCTGGAATATTATTTCCGCATCTGTTTTATTCCATACAACTGTATATTATTATATTTGTTTTATTATTATTCAATTTGTTAAAGGGTAGCGGAAAAACAGCTCTCGTGAATCGTCTACTAGGCATCAACCCGCCCGCAGCGAACAAAATAGTAACCGTTACGGAATGGGCACGGAGTAAGATAAATATATCGAAGGTTCGTTTAGAGATTGTACGATGGAAATTGGGGGATAATGATAAAAATCACCAACTCATTAAAAATGCATTCGTTATACCGGGGGTTTCAGAAAAAAGTTGACCCAAGTTCAAAGTAATTTTTCAACCACATTTATAGTTTCAAAGAATTTGTGTTTACTTAGTCTTGATCAGCAGTAAGTTTTGAAATTATCCTGCACAACTGGTACGTTTAGCTTGTTTGGTTCTTCAGATATGGTTCATTATAGAAAGCATGCGCAAAACTGATTTGTCCACGGGAGGGTCATTTAGTTTTTGCCTTCCACAAAACAGCATGCTCTAGATTCAGAATTGAAAAGCCCGCAATGGCAAAGTATCATAATCTGTATGGTTATATGCCATTCACGAAAACGTAGGTATGTAAGTAGGCCTAGGTGATGTCAAGCACCAAACAGATGTTTTGGATGTCTCCTTAAGTCCACTTTGTGCATTCCATCCCTACTTAATGACGCTCCCGTTGACGAGGCTGTTACATGTTTTCTGTAATGAATCATATCTGAAGAACCAGCCAAGCTAAATGTACCATATTTTCAAGATAATTTTGAAACTTACTGTTGATCAAGACTAAGTAAACACAAATTCTCTGAAACTATAAATGTGGTTGAAAGGTTACCTTGAACTTCGGTCAACTTTTTTTCAAACCGCACCGTATTTCTATAATTGTTTCATGACAAACATTTACCATATTTTTAGTTTTGAACGCCCTGTATATAATATAGCTGAATATCGCCATTCGCCATCCTATTTCTAAGGCTTATACCGAGAACAATATGAAACCTGAGGATTTTATAATGGAACATTTGTATTTTTAGAATTTGGTCAACCTTATCAATAACTATGCTATAATTTGTCGGTGGTATTTCATACTGGCGAAAAGTGCGTAAAACAACATTCTTATGAGCTTTTCTGTACACCAAATATATGTTCATAATAACCAATTAACTAATTAATGTTTGGCTTTGGGATTTCGTAAAAATAATTAAGAACACGATATTTCAAAATAATAGATTAAAATTTACCGTGCGTCACACTGTATTACCACCCACCATACGACACTATACTACTGACCATACGACACTATACTACTGACCATACGTCACTATGTAATACCACTAATCATACGTCCCTAGTTAACACCATCAACGATATATCACTATGTAATACCACCGACAATACGTCACTATGCAAAATACTGCCAACCATACACCACTGTGTAATACCACCGACCATACGTCACTATGTATTACCACCGACTATACAATACTAGGTAATATCACCTAGTGTATGTGATATTTTTATATAATGTTTTGTTTAAATGGAAATACATTCTGATATTCATATATTTTTTTAATAACAATACAATCTTAATTCTCTTTTTATGATTTCGCTTTTGTTTATAGGCAAATGAGAATATAGTGTTTACCGTCTGGGACATTAAAGGAGGTTCTTCTAACAGCACAATCAGTCAGGCATTATTCACCCCTAACACTATATACTTACTGGTCTGGGATGCAGCTAAAGGTGACATTGAAGAGATACCGTCATGGCTACTTAACATCAAGGTATGGTCAATATCCTTCCTCAAATAGGTCTCCAATACGGAATGACACGACAAGGCAGCAATTGTTTTACGGTTTATTTACACTGTGAACTACATACCTGCCTTAGGCTTTATTCCGTGTTGGAGATATGTTTGATGTATTGCACGATATCAATATTAGTTATAGACTTGCTGCAAGTCCTTGGGCAGCAAAGATACTCTTACATACAGATAATCTCGCAATATTAAACCTCTACTCTCCATAAGAAAAAATACTGATTTTTAGATTGATTATCCCTACCACCACTACATGTCCACTTATGTCGTGTGCCACAACTGTACAACACACCACATCACTGTACATGTACTGACAGTCACTGGGTATCTAAACTCGCACATGGCCGGGTTGTCATAATACGAAATTGCAACATTCCGAAAACCGAATTCGCCCCGAGAACCGAATCGCCCGAAGACTTGCTGCAAGTCCTTGGGCAGCAAAGATACTCTTACATACAGATAATCTCGCAATATTAAACCTCTACTCTCCCTAAGAAAAAATACTGATTTTTAGATTGATTATCCCTACCACCACTACATGTCCACTTATGTCGCATGCCACAACTGTACAACACACCACATCACTGTACATGCAATGACAGTCACTGGGTATCTGAACTCGCACATGGTCGGGCTGTCATAATACGAAATTGCAACATTCCAAAAACCGAATTCGCCCCGAGAACCGAATCGCCCAACACTGGAAAATTAAAAGTATCGACAAGTTTAAACACAGGTGGATATGGGGATGACAGAGAGGTACGGGTCTATTCTAGTACTAGTATTATTTGTATAGGCTATATATAAAGTGACATCCAGCAATTGCGCCATGAATCATTGCAACACTGGAAAATTAAAAGTATCGACAAGTTTAAACACAGGTGGATATGGGGATGACAGAGAGGTATTGGTCTTTTCTAGTACTAGTATTCTAGTATTATTTGTATAGGCTATATATAAAGTGACATCCAGCAATTGCGCCATGAATCAAGGCTATATTAGTTACGGCAATATTGGTTCAAGCTGCTTATTCTGGGTACCCAGAGGGTCTGTGGCATCCAATAGCATACCTGTGTATACATGAATACTATTCCTAAGTTCTTTCACCTAACAAGTTAAGGGGTACTTAGAGATGTGTTGAAGGCTGCGCCCTCAATTAGGATAAAAACCGGGATTTCTACATGTTTGCAATTGTATATATTACATACACAAACTTACAGCTGTAAGGATTAAGAAAAATCAGCCGTGTTTGTGACACGGCTAACAAACACGTGTTTGTGCAATAAAACGTCGTTTCAAAATATTCCATCCCCGGCTCGGACAGCATTTTATGGTAAACAGCGTTACGCTATTTTCTTCTTTTCGATTCAAATTACATACGATATTACAAAGAGAGCGTTTTTAAACAAGAGTTTCAATAAATAGCGATGATATTTCAACATATCTAAACATTGTTTTAATTAAGTTGTGCTGCTTTCTTTGTGAGTAGAAACAACACTAATTGTCAATTATAATGATTATCTTTAATATCAAGTACATTTTGTAAAAAATAAAACTTAAACATCTCTTAGTACACCTTTAAATGAAAATAATATTTGTTGGGGAGCGTAGCCATCTATATTTAATAAATGGCGCTTAAAATAAATACATTTCAACTGATTTCTGGAACTACATCTTGAAAAACTCATGATTAAGAAATTAGATATCTGTATCTGATTGCTGTGGAGGCCATTGTTGGTGTCTATAAAAGGCTATGCTGATTGAGCTAGTGTTTGTGGTCTGTAAAAATTATTTGGTATTTCGTCTCTGCCCCTTTCCTCCTGGAAACAGGTAGTTCCTTTTTTTGATTCAACAACAAATATATTCGGCTGAGTGCACATAATTGGCGTAACATAATAGGGAGGTAAGCTACTTCCCTAGTAGTTATGCCCTAACTGTAGCGTGACTTACTAACGACGTAATTCTGAGAGCATAACTGGCAAGTAACACCAGAATAGTAACTTAGCAAAGTAAATATCCACATTAATCAGCATCGTCCCCTTACAAAATTAATTGTATTAATGGTATTGACAAACTTCTAGTATTTATTCATTATTTATCAATTGATTTATTAAATGTGTATGTATTATATGAATAATAATTATTTATTCATCTTTTTATTAACTTTTAATGTATATATTAATTTATTTATAATATTTAATTACTCATTCTTTCATAACTAGGCATATGTGTTTATTTATTTATTTATGTATTCGTTTATTTCAATAGTATTTGATTTCATGTTAATTGATTAATTAATTAATTTGATTGATTGGTTGGTTGACTGATTGTTTGAAATTATTTGTACATTTTATATGCATCATTGTGGATAGATTTAAGATATTTTATAATAAATTGGTCATAAATGTATCATTGAATAAATAATGTATACATTGATAATGAAATGTATGATAGAAATCTCCCATTTATCATGATATCTATGAAATCAGAAATTATCATTAAGTTACAGCATAAACTGTTATGCTTCAACTTACTATTGGGTCCCGTCAGGTATAAGATTTAGCGTAAATTACTCGCAAGTTACTAGCCTAGTAGCTTACCCCGGTTTGGTGCTCTCAAAATTTTGGATTACGCCTCAGTTACTAGGTAGCGCTATTCTTCAGCTACCCGTCATTGGTGCACTCGGACGATTATCTCATTGACTATGGTTTAACAGTTTAAATGACGGAAGTTAAAATCTATTACGTCGTCATTTCAAATTCATAACTGAAATCTAAATTCAATTTTGAAATTAATAATTTCAGCTCATGCTTCAAGATAGTCCGGTAATTGCGGTAGCAAGTCACGTTGACGCCCTTACCAGAAGTGGCACTAAGCCACCGGGGGAACCAATGCTTTTTGTGCCTCGATCTAAACGTCAAGCTGGTGATAATTAAAAACTAATTTGTTTCCAAAATACTAATTTATTTGTCTTTGTATAACTTGTGTATATATTTTCTTTATATTTGTCTTGTATATAATACTGTTTGATATTGTGTCACGTATGAATAATTGATTTTCTGTTCAACTACGCGTTTTAAAGTGTGAGCTTTAAACATATACTCGTATTTGATAAGTTACGATTAACTATATGTTTCAAAAAAGATCTTCGCTATATGCAATTTAACCTATCCAATTCACTTAATATAATAAAGCACGTAAACTTGTTTAAGTCACATTCAATCATTACGACTGTGTACGACTGGATACTTAGGTACCGAAGGCCTTTTTAGATATGAGAGTGAAACTGACAGAGGGTCTTGCAGGACAACATACTAAAGGTGGCAAACGACCAAACTTCATAACAACAGGGGATTTAGAATCACATCTTTGTAAGATTGATATGGGAGAATATGTCATCAGTAATCGGATAATCATTGATGGATGTAAGTATCTATTGCACTTGCATGTAACACAAGATTACAGATAAGATGACAATTCTGCCTATATTCATAATTAGTATTTGTTTTTAAACACAAGTTCGTCCCTTGTTTTTTGAGATTAGCATACGAATCAACAGGGCTACACAATTCGCGGGAACGTCGCGTCGTTCCCAGAAAGAAATCATGGGTCGTAGAAGAAAAAAATTCCATGACCAAATGTTGTTATGAAATTATAAAATGAGTAAGATGTTATGTATCCGCAATTTACTAGTGGACCGAATGAATGTGTTAACAAGAGGTGTCACCATTCACTTTCAAAATGTTTGAATATTCATACAGTTCTTGCTTCATTGTTTGCTTAATCGCGTGTCGTAACTCTTATATTGATGGCGTTATGTATGAACCAATTCCTTAAGGCATGCCCAGATACGGAGATTCACCCGCCTGCAGCGTCCTACAAGAAATGAGAATTCAAGTACGACCACGGCTCCAGCGAAAGTGTAGCCAGGTTTAAACATCGCGGCCTAAATCATGATTACAAAAAAATATCTAGAATAATGTAAACATTTGCGTCACAACAATGCCAACCCAATTCATTTCAGTGATTCAGTTCCTGACAGATACTGGGAGCTTCGTCCACATTAGTGACCACACGTATCAATTGGCCAACGTGTATTTCCTGGATCCTGATCGGCTCTGTCAGTCATTGTCTGCAGCTAGTGATCAACGCGGAAACATAAAGGTAGCTAAGGACGAGCTGAAGGTCCACGCAGAAGAATATGGTTTCGATGAGTCACAGTTCGGGGTATATTTACAGTTGTTAGGTCGCTTTGAGATCGCTTTGAAAGCGTCAGAGGACAGGTACGTGGATCTTATTACATTTATTGTAATCTCTAATGCATTAAATAACATTTTAACATGAACACCTGGGCATATTATGTGTATTACGAATTATTACCTTTATTGTTGATTTCGGTGTTGTTTCATTCTTATTTATATATTTATTTTTAGCTTCATACTGCCTTTGCTGCTGACCGACAAACAGCCTTATGTGGAAGGTATCAAACCAATTATATCCGATATATTCCGGCATGTCGTTATGCGATGGTATATACTGCCGTTTGTTCCCACTGGCTTCATGACTAGATTTGTATGTAGGATTATGGTCGACATAAATCGTACGATGGCTTCTCAATCTAATCCAAGGTAAAGTCGCCATATACATTGGTTAACACTTTCCACGCGGCAGTCATCTTCAGACGACATTCCAAAATGTCATTACCATAATACCGTTAAACTTCATCTATAAGCACCCATTGACTAATAGTTAATAAGCAGAGAATAGATAAAAAGGTATGAGCGCCCTCTTTTGATTATAATTGAATGGCTATTATTAAATCAATTTATTTCCAATAAGATAGAGGGCCGTCCATTTATACCGACCCATCAATCATACATGTAGTTATAAAACAGTATCTGACATAGCAGTCCCGTTTAGATCAATTGGTAAAGCCGAAGTTTGGCTAGGGCAATTGTGATCGCAGGTTCCAGATGACAATACCTGGTTCGAATCTCACTTGCTGACTTCTTCTTTTGGAAAGTTTACAAATATTTACGGTGTATATCAAATTCTTAACTTTGTTTTTACCATGAATAAATAGTGAATCTGTCTTTGTCTTTAATGTGGGTTTTCCCTCTTTTTTTCTCTCTTTCTACTATTTTTAATTTTAATTTTAATGTTTTAAATCACAATCGTTTATAAATAGTACAAACATTTAAATCAACCTCAACGACTTAGTATTTTTGTGAAGACATGCATGGATGGAGTACAATGAGACAATACGTTGATTATACAATTCACTGCTTTTCAGTTCTGCTACTTATGGTCTTTTGTTAAGTTGTGGTTTTTGTCGGAGTAGTTGGCCATTGTTGGTTCTAGATGACAATTCCTGATTCGAGTTTTTAGAGACACCATGTATACATGTACATGTACATGTATATGGTTCACAGTTGATCGATACAAGCATGTAGCATGTCTGTAGAATTTGGGGCAGAGCACTTATCAAACTGCTTTGTGCATTTCACGGACATAAATTATGCTAATGAGCTCATTAAATGACGTCACTCACATCATCGATATTTTCGTAACGCCAAAATTGTAGGGTTGAAATTCTAGGTCGAGTAAAATGATGTGAGCTTTTGTGAATTTTTTCCCGTATTGGAATATTTTTTTATTGAAAATAGACAGTTCAAATTAAACGTTGGTTCCAAGTTCAACTGACAACTGCAATATGCAGGCAACATTTGAGAAAAAACGATGCCCGACTTTGCAAGAAAGTGTACGGGGAAGTGTACGGGTGAACATGACAAACCAAAACAGTCTAGTAAGTAACCGCCTCCGTGGCGCAATTGGTAAGCGCGTTCGGCTGTTAACCGAAAGGTTGGTGGTTCGAGGCCAGCCGGGGGCGTTGTTTCTTTTTGCATTTAATGCAGATCGACAAATCACATCACAGTAAAAATTTAATGTTGACAAAATCACAGACCACTTACACAAAAATCGCATCTGCGCATACTCCTGTCGTGATCGAAATCCAACACACAAGCAATGGGCGAGTTTTATAAGTGCAGAGGACTTCTTTAGTGATATAGACACAGTTTCGTAATCCTAAAACTAATCCGTTATAAATCAATAACACGTGGCCACTATACTACCATTTACATGAATGTAATGCATGACCTTCAATACCACGTGAGCTGCTCAAACTACGACATGTTCATTAGGCGTGCAATTTAAAGGCAATCCGTCAAACGTGTGTATTATAGTTCCGAAAAACTTAAACAGACTTAAAAAGATGGATGGTGCCGTAAATCAGTCCTTCGCGTGATTTCTTTTATTATTTCCACTCAGTTTTGTTTTATTTGTTTTGTGCTTTGTGTTTCTCCAAGAATAGGTATGGCACAAACGTGTAATATCGCGTTTCGAATCAATGAGGACAACAGGCAAACAGTCAAAACGTTTTTGACTGGCCATGTCCTAGCGTGTCCAGTTTGATTAAATTTGGTTTCATTTAAAAAAATAAAATAAAAAACCAACGAAAAAGATAGATTCCTTGTTCATTCATGATAAAAATAAAACACTGTCAAGAATTTGAAAATTATGACCTTTCCAAAAGAAGAAGTCTTGAAGTGAGATTCGAACCAGGAATTGTCATCTGGAACCTGCAATCACAATTGCCCTACATGTAGCCCAAACTGTCGGCTTTACCAATTGATCTAAACGGGACTGCTATGTCAGATACTGTTTTATAACTACATGTATGATTGATGGGTCGGTATAAATGGACGGCCCTCTATCTTATTGGAAATAAATTGATTTAATAATAGCCATTCAATTATAATCAAAAGAGGGCGCTCATACCTTTTTATCTATTCTCTGCTTATTAACTATTAGTCAATGGGTGCTTATAGATGAAGTTTAACGGTATTTGGAATCACAACGAGAAATGCATTAAATTAAGTATGACAGACTAGCCTAGTATTGGTTCAGTAATCCTTGCGATAGCCTTAGAAAGTTTGGAAAGGTTTCTAATAAATCTGTTTTGCATGGTAAAACTAATAGCCGCGTGGAAAGTGTTATTCGTTGGAATATTCCATGGGAAGAAATCTTGATATCTTACTTCAAGATTTATGCGGGTAAACGTATAAAAAAAAATTTAAAAAAAGAAACTGTTTGAATGTTAACGAGTAGCTTACCACTGACCTTTTGAATCTATAGAAGGTTTCATTATCTCCAGATGACTTCGCTGAGTTGTGTTTAGAAATAAACTACTGTGGAAAGCATCGAAATATACACATGGAAAACAGTATCGCACCACTGCTTTTTTTGTTGAAAAGTGCAAATGTGGCCTCACATTTTGCCGATCATTTGTTTGCGTAACTGAGCTGTCCAACAAAATGTTATGCAATAAAAGGGCCGCATTTTAGTTTGTGACGTAATTGATGTAATGTTTTTCAATGCCAAGGGGAAATGCATGTTTTGTCCAAAAGCATGCACGAAACAAGTTTGGGTATAACGCGATATTGAATAGACTTTAAAAACTTAAAATAGAGTCCTTCAACTCTATTCATACTTAACTATTCATGCCTACCTGTTCTGATCGCTATACACTCTATCATGATTATAGTACCCTTTGATTGCAAATCATTGTATATTTGGTTAACTATCTCGCTTTTTTATGTTTTGACTTATCCTCCCCATGTACCGCAATGCATAATACTGGATATATCTACTGTACATAACATTCTTTCATTCACTGTCTCCATTGACATAATATACTACTCTGTACAGTTGGTAAAATCATCCTTTACGTGCCGTTAAAAGGCCTTGGTATTTATTTGTTCATACTATGTATACATGGTTTTTTTCTTAAATTGGATATTCCTCCCATAGGTTTGCTTGGCTCTCTATCATTCTATGTACTTGTCAATGTATGTCATCTATCATCTACTGCGTATTTGATAATTTGACTTTGCTTATGAATTCTCCTTCCTATGTACCGTATATTACAATGTAAATACTGGATATATCTACTGTACATGACACTACATTCTGTCTCCATTGACATATTCCTCTACTCTGTACAATTGGTATTCATCCTTTACGTGCCCTTATGTACGCTCTGATGTGTATGTATTCATACTATGTATACATGGTTCCTTAATGTGGATATTCCTCTCATAGACTCGCTTGGCTTCTCTATCATTCAATGTCAATGTACTTGACATGATGTATGTCATCTATCATCATCTACTGTGTATTTTATAATTTGACTTTGCTTTATGAATTCTCTCCAATGTACCGTATATTACAATGTAAATACTGGATATATCTACTGTACATGACACTACATTCTGTCTCCACTGACATATTCCACTACTCTGTACAATTGGTATTCATCCTTTACGTGCCCTTATACGCTCTGATGTGTATGTATTCATACTATGTATACATGGTTCCTTAATTTGGATATTCCTCTCATAGGCTCGCTTGGCTTTTATATCATTCTATGTACTTGTCAATGTATGTCATCTATCATCATCTACTGTGTATTTGATAATTTGACTTTGCTTATGAATTCTCCTTCCTATGTACCGTATACTACAATGTAAATACTGGATATATATCTACTGTTCATGTCACTACATTCTGTCTCCACTGACATATTCCACTACTCTGTACAATTGGTATTCATCCTTTACGTGCCTTTATACGCTCTGATGTGTAGATGTGTGCTCATACTATATATATACATGGTTCCTTAATTTGGATATTCCTCTCATAGAGTATAGCATCGCTCGGCTTTTTTATCATGCTATGTACTAGTTCAATGTATGTCATCTATCATCTACTGTGTATTTGATAATTTGACTTTGCTTATGAATTCTCCTGCCTATGTACCGTATATTACAATGTAAATACTGGATATATCTACTGTACATGACACTACATTCTGTCTCCACTGACATATTCCACTACTCTGTACAATTGGTATTCATCCTTTACGTGCCCTTATACGCTCTGATGTGTATGTATTCATACTATGTATACATGGTTCCTTAATGTGGATATTCCTCTCATAGACTCGCTTGGCTTCTCTATCATTCAATGTACTTGACATGATGTATGTCATCTATCATCATCTACTGTGTATTTGATAATTTGACTTTGCTTATGAATTCTCCTTCCTATGTACCGTATACTACAATGTAAATACTGGATATATCTACTGTACATGACACCACATTCTGTCTCCATTGACATATTACACTACTCTGTACAATTGGTATTCATCCTTTACGTGCCTTTATACGATTTGATGTGTAGATGTGTGTTCATACTATGTATACATGGTTCCTTAATTTGGATATTCCTCTCATATAGTATAGCCTCGCTTGGCTTTTTAATCATGCTATGTACTAGTTCAATGTTAGTCTACTCGTATGCCTTGTATAATTTCACTGTCACACAATCGAACAACACCCCCTGATACTTCCCATCCGAGAACCGACCAAATACAAGGTCTACTGGCATTGGATTTACAAAAGAACTGTGCTTTAAGCACACTAGGGATTACTAGGGACGATGCTTTTTATGCGTCACGATAGTATCACACCCCTTCATAACGCGCTAATATTGAATTTGCTGTTTGTACATCTAGAAACGCGTGAAGGTGGTATTTCTGTGACTGTGTAAGAGTTTCTATAGTTATCGTAAACAATTATCAAATTATTTGTTTCTGTTTGGACGTAAAAAGGTTTTTTATTACACGATATTGAAAGATAGGAAATAGCATGGAAATAGTCACATATGCGGAAATGTAGCTATATCTCCGACGAAGATATTTTGGGCGAGGACCAATGTCAAAGATAACCCCCTAAAGTGTGATTTTAGACCGAAACGGCGGCTATACAGTGCCAGAAAATCGACATTTTGAATTTATCAAAGTGAACAAGATTCTTCTCTCTGCGAAGACGGTATATAAATATTCATATAATTCGTATTTATCGTGTCTGCCATTGGTCAATTTTGAACCCCACGCGAACAAATTGCTCATTACATATGCGTCCAATTTTTGGACTAGCACTAGTGTAAAGGTATACGGAGGTCAGCAAGGTCAATCCAATGCAAGTAGACCTTTTTTTCCGGGGGTGAGATCAGAGGATGGGGAGCGGTCCATGGGGAGTGAGCCCTCTATCGGTACAAGGAAAAAGGTATACTAAAGCAGACTAGTTCAATGTATGTCATCTATCATCTACTGTGTATTTAATAATTTGACTTTGCTTATGAATTCTCCTTCCTATGTACCGTATATTACAATGTAAATGCCTACTGTACATGACACCACATTCTGTCTCCATTGACATATTCCACTTCTCTGTACAATTGGTATTCATCCTTTACGTGCCCTTATACGCTCTGATGTGTATGTATTCATACATGGTTCCTTACTTTAGATATTCCTCTCATAGACTCGCTTGGCTTCTCTATCATTCCATGTACTTGACAATGTATGTCATCTATCATCATCTACTGTGTATTTGAAAATTTTACTTTGCTTATGATGTCTCCTTCCTACATGTATGTTCCGTATACTACAATGTAAATACTGGATATATCTACTGTACATGACACCACATTCAGTGTCTCCATTGACATATTCCACTACTCTGTACAATTGGTATTCATCCTTTACGTGCCTTTATACGCTCTGATTTGTTCATACTATGTATACATGGATCTTTAATTTGGATATTCCTCTCATATAGCCACGCTTGGCTTCTTAATCATGCTATGGTACTAGTCAATGTTTGTCACCTATCATCGACTGTGTATTTGATAATTTGACTTTGCTTTATGAATTCTCTCCAATGTACCGTATATTACAATGTAAATACTGGATATATCTACTGTTTATGTCACTACATTCGGTCTCCATTGACATTATTACACTACTCTGTTCAATTAGTTTTCATCCTTTACGTGCCTTTATACACTATGATGTGTATTTGTTCATACTACGCAAACATGGTTTCTTAATTTAGATATTCTTCTCATATATAGACCCGCTTGGCTTCTAAATCATTCTATTGTACTAGTCAATGTATGTCATCTATCATCTACTGTGTATTTGATAATGTGACTTTGCTTCATCATTTCTCCCTCCTATGTACCGTACATTTCAATATTATACTGGATATATATATATCTACTGTACATGACACCACATTCTACTCTGTACAATTGGTATCCATCCTTTACGTGCCTTGATAATAATACTATATACAGACAAACCAACACGCGTTACAACTAAATCAGCCACTCTTATTGACAATATCTTCACTAACGTGCTAAACCTTAATATAACACCAGGTATCCTCTTCTCAGACATCAGTGACCACTTTCCGATCTTTCAAGTACTTAATGCCCCAAATAATACTAGCAGAAGTAACTCTAAACAAGTATTCATTAATAAACGTCTGATCAATAAAAAGTCAATTGCTTCACTGGGCATTGCTCTTAATAAATCAAATTGGGAAGTAGTGCAAAATCTGAAAGATGCGGAGATTGCTTACGATACCTTCATAGATAAATTTTCATCAATTTACAATAAATCTCTGCCTAAACAAAGCCCTAAAATAAATAAACGTAAACAAAATAAACCATGGATTACTAAAGGTATTATCAGATCCATTAATATCAGAAACAAGCGTTATAAAACTTTCATGAAAAGGCCCAATGAATATAACAAGAATTCCTATGTTAAATATAGAAATAAAATCACTCATCTTATACGTACTTCACGCACTAAATATTATAAAGAAAAATTCGATAGCTATAAAAATAATACTAATAAAACTTGGCGTACCATTAATGAAATAATTGGTAAAAATAATATGAAGAAACCCCCAAACTACTTCTTTGATGGCGATTCCAAAATTTCCAACAAGGCTGAGATTGCGAATAAATTCAACAAATTCTTTGCTGAAATCGGTCCTAATTTGGCTCGCAAGATTAATTCTCAGCGTCCCTATTCTGACTTCCTTTCGACACCTTTTGATAAGTCAATTTTTCTAAATCCTGTCTCAGATAAGGAGATTCTGAAGATCACTGGTACTTTTAAGAACGGCAAAAGTTCTGGCTTTGATGACATTGACCCCGGCATCATCAAACAAATAGCCCCTTTTATCGCTCGGCCCCTGGCCCATATCTTTAACCTTTCCATCATGACTGGTGTGTTTCCATCTGCTCTCAAGATCGCCAAAGTTATTCCCATCTACAAAAAAGACGACCCCCATACCTTCTCCAACTACCGACCCATCTCAGTTCTGCCATGCTTCTCAAAAATTCTTGAACGCCTAATCTACAACCGTCTTTATGATTTCCTTTCTTCATACGATCTCCTTCACGACAACCAGTATGGTTTCAGGAAAAACCACTCAACCGATCTAGCACTTGTTGACATTTATAACAAACTTTCTTCTGCTCTCTCCAAAAAACATCACACGATTGGCCTATTTCTAGACCTGTCAAAGGCTTTCGACACTATTGACCACTCAATCCTTCTCTCTAAACTAACTCACTACGGTATCCGAGGTACGCCGCTAGCCTTGCTCTCTAACTATCTTCATAATCGAAAGCAGTTTACGTCCTTTAACTCGCACTCTTCAAATCTCCTACCTGTTCAATGCGGCGTGCCCCAAGGCTCTATACTCGGACCCCTTCTATTCCTGATCTATGTGAATGACATTCCAAATGCTTCAAAGAAATTATCATATGTTCTTTTCGCTGATGACACCAACATTTTTATGTCACACCCTGATTTTACTACTTTAATTTCTACCTTTAATGTTGAGCTACAACATGTGTCGAACTGGTTCAAGGCTAATAAACTTTCCCTTAACGTTAGCAAGACCAATTATATTCTATTCGGCTCTAATCGGCATACCTCCGTACATTCTGCTACCATTTCTATTGATTCTACCCCTATTTCACCTGTTAACCATACCAAATTCCTCGGCGTTATCATTGATAAACATCTAAACTGGAAACTTCACATCGCTAATACATGTACTCGGGTGTCTAGAAGTATCGGCATACTCCGGCGATTACGCTATGACCTTCCCTCTTCTATTCTGCTTACTCTTTATAATACACTTGTCTTGCCATACATATCTTATTGCAACATTGCATGGGCAATTACTCTATCAAAACATATATCCCTAAGTCCATGGTCGAGCACGGATATGACAAAAATCGACAAATTATTTATCTGTCAAAAGAAGGCTTTGCGTATCTGCGCTGGTTCATCATATGACTCGCATTCAATGCCTCTATTTCACAACTTTAATACTCCTAATATCTTCGATATCAACAAACTTCAAACTGCTTTATTTATGTTCCGTTTCAATAATAACGCTCTCCCAAATTCTTTTGGGGGTTTCTTCTCTAAACATAAAGATCTTCACAATTATAACACTAGAAATGCTAATAACTTTATTATTGATAATATTAAATCTAAAGTACTTCGTCATTCAATAATCTATAATGGACCTAAAATCTGGAACTCGCTTGACTCTAACTAACTAGTTGTACACAAATAAACCGCTTCAAAAATAGTTATAAAAAGAAATTGATCTCTGAGTATCTCTGAGTTTGTTTGTTTCACATTTGTTCTGTTATGTCGTTACCTACATTTCCGGCCCACTGTCATTGTACTCTTTTCACTTCATCAAACCATCTCCCTACTTATCATAACAACCTCCCATAGTAGTAGTATATACGTTGTTTTTTAATTCTTGATATTCACAGCGGTGGAGCCAAACTTAAAGCCTTCCAGGCTTAATGGCTTCTCCGCACACTTTCCAACATCACCTCTCTGGACCACTCTCATCGCCTGATATTTTATATATATTATTAGCTTATCCTTTGTATCATTCTTTTCACTTTATATCGTCTAGATTTATCTCTTTCATGATATCATACCATTCCTGAATATATATCTGTTTTCTTGATGTTATATTTTGTTATATTGTTATATTTGTATGTTGTTGGACTGTGTAAATAAATCTTATGAATGAATGAATGAATGAATGAATGAATAGTCATTATATTAGTTCTGTATTTGGCGCAAGATATGTTCCATTTAGACGTTATAGGCTACATGCAGTGAATGAGTCCAAACATGCCATTTTTTGTTGCTCATAAATTCAGCATATACGAAAAGATCACCGTTGATTTTTTTTCTGTTTATTTGACCTAGGTCAACACTGGCTTTTGTCATTTGAACTTATATAAAATTTGACCTATTTTGACCTTTGACCCCATAACCGTTGGGTGCACAAAAAAGGGAGTTTTTTTCATGTTTGAGGACAATCGGGCAACTTTTGAAATTTGACCTGGACCTTTGACCTTGGAAGACTTGAATGTGTTTCCAAGGATTGCAACTATAGAGATTAATCATCGGGCCTCTCAATATCGCGTTATACCCAAACTTGTTTCATGCATTTTCCCCTTGGCCTTGAAAAACATTACATCGATTACGTCACAAACTCAAAATAAAATGTGGCCCTTTTATTGCATACGGAAATTATATGCCTGTTTCTTCTAGAATATAAATACTGAATTGATATTCAAAGTGGTCAACATTATTACAATCTTAATGAACCGAGTGTTAGTAGTAAGGGTTGGATATACATTCCAAGCCCTTACATATACAAATACGTCTGAACTTCGTCACTTCCTTGTCTTCGAGCTCAACAATATAATCTATTTATTAAATCAATCAAGACATTCTTGAAGTGTATAATGTTGATTTGTATCGGAATACTATGATTGCAGACAACCGTACGCCCATGTAACAGCTTGGAAAAAAGGGATTGTACTAGCTGGTGATAGTCAGCAGACTAACGTTGAATTACTGTACCTGTTATAGACGGATCTCCTTGTATTTGCCTATCGATACAGAGCAATAAAAAGGAACTCCTGAGAAAAAGCGTCGGCTTTTTTGTCGATCGCATTGAATATCTCGTAGAGGAATGGTATGCAGGTAATATATGACAATTTTGAGTAATAACTATATTATTATTTAATATCGTATGAAGCAAAGTAATAACATATCTGCAATTGTTGTGACTCTGTTTCCAGGAGGTCACAGGAGCGCTGTTTGAGGTCCCCTTTATAATAGAGTATACTTTTAGCCAATCGACCTAGGTATTTCGCAGTCACATACCGCAGGCGTTGTTCGTGGACATGCAGGTCAGCACTGCTTTGTTGCTCCGGAGATCATCGCAAACAAAGCTTTCGATGAAAAGGTAAAGTGGCTGTAGAGAAATGTATTTTTTTTTACAGTGCAATATAAGGACACCACATTATTGTTGTTGAAATATCCGGGATAAAAAAATATGTTTGTTTATAATGGATTATAATTATCATAATTCCATAATAATACCTCAAATAAGTTTATCTACCTCCTTGCAAATAGATGTATTCAGAATTAATATCAATATGCATTAATCATTTGACTTAAAACCACCAAATTCTCTGACTTCAACCCTAAAATGTTGAAATACTTTCAATACCTTTTGCCATACATATTATAGAGCTTCAAACAATAATTTTGTATCGCATAGGTTGACATATTTTCCGCTGGAATGATACTCTACCACGTCATATCTGGACTGTATCCAGACGAAAACAAACTCAACTCAAGCAGTCGAGATAATCCCTCAACAAGTAGTATTCAACCTGACTTTACATTTCCGGATTATACTATGCACCCTGACTTCAAAGGTTTAGAACGGGTGATGGAAGAATGCTGGCATAAGAATCCAGATGCGAGGAGGTCAGCCACGGAGATTCTTAGATTGATGAGAAAACCAGGTTTCCTGTGCTTGCAGAGTGTCCGAGTATTAGAAGATGTAGATACGGATGCATGTTTCCCAAAGCAATACAAAGAGGTATTTATTTAATGGAAACATTAAATTAAATTCTTATCATTAACATATTAATCCGCATATGCTATATGGTCAAGGCATCGGTGACGTTTGGATCATTTAATCCAACTGTATTAGATTATTTCGAAAGAAGATTTGAATGTTTTGATGTGGACTTGGTACTGTAAGCATATGCAAAAATGTGTTAATTGCATATGATGTCACTAATTCTTAACGCGGCGTTTGAGTCTTCGAATCTTTTGTTGCCTTTTACCAGACCGTGCTGGATGGCAATGTCGTCATCGAGCGCAATCGCGTGTTTTCTGCGTTCTGCATCCACTTCACAGCGATGCATACAGGTTGCGACGTGCGGGTCTGTTTGACGCGGTACACACGCGCGGTCAAAAGCCAGCGTATCGCGGACAAAAAGAAGAAAACAACTTAATGGGTTCGTTTATTTTATAAGTGGTTCAGATTTCTGTTAATGCGTTGTAGATTAAATTACACAAATATTTACGTGAAAAATCATTTTAGAGTGAGCTATAGGCCTAATTATGATACTATGCATTTGAACCTGCACATTTATTATCGCACCATAGTACGGCAACTAGAATGTCCATATTTCATTCTCTAAATAAAGTTCATGAGAGTGTCTATGTTTTATAGCACAAACGCTAATTTGCCTGAATGCAGTAAAAGATCCCGGTTTCTGATGGCTGTGGTTAAGCATGTGTCTTTATGACGAAATTTAGGCATCAACACAGGAAATATATGTGAACTTGTTTTGGTATCAAATATCAAACACTACCAAAAGCACCACAGTGTTGAGAATAGAATATAATCTGTTATAAAGACATTCTACTGTACGTCGATGGGGTAGGTTGCAACCGAACTTCTCCGGATGACGTGTATAAAAATAACACTCGGATATTTCTTTTTTTAAAGAGATCAGTACTGAGAATCAATCAAAGGCCGATGACAGACCATATCCGTAAAAATTACTGCGTGATTACGAGCTGAGACATGCTGCTGATGCGGCAGCTTTAGTCACAATGGTATTATAATATCGGACATGGCTATCCACTCAGCACTTTCGACACGCGAATTTCAAATAATCACAGGTTGAGGATGTGCAGTTTAAATTCGTTGTATTGAATATTATAATTCCGTGTTCTATACAAAATAATGGTCAATATACATTAAATAATGATTGTCCTACCATAAAATGCTTTAGTTTAATAAATAGTACTGTTCTCCATTACTACAACAGGATGGAAGTCTGAACGCATGCATCATTGGTTGTTGGTCAGGGGATAACGGGGAGAGCGGTCTCACGGAAATCCATGTCGACAGCCTAATACAAGAGCCAAAGATACGTCTGAGTGGATCAAAGGTGTTATGCAGTACATTGGCCGACAATCTGTATATCACAGGAACAGATGTAAATATTAACTCTCCGATTTCTCATTTGTCATGCTTGTTAACACTTTTCATACGGCTATTATTTTTACAATACACAAAACATATTTTAGAAACCTTTCCCAACTTTCAAATCTCAAGGATTACTGAATCAATACTAGGCATGTTTGTACATGGTGATTCCAAATAATGGTAATGCAATTTAAGAATTTCGACATTTTTGAAACATTTTCGGAAATGTTGTCATGTCGTCTGCAGACGCCTGCCGCATGGAAAGTGTTAAGATATTAAGTGTCATATGCTCAAAGAAGGCTTGTTATGAAAATCGAGCATGCGTTAGTGTTACTTCTACAAAAAGAAATAACAATAATATACGATAGCATTCCTATGGAAACTAAAGCGGTTCGCGGGGTTTCGCGGTTTTCGGATTTGGGTTTCGTGGTTTTTGGTTGTGAGGTTTTGGTAGACATGGTTTGTGGTTGGTACAGTAGGATCCCAGCAGAACCATATTCGATGACAGCCGCATTGTTGGTGATGTGTTTCGTGTATTTGCTAATTTGCTATTGTAATGTACCCCAGTGTTAGCGTTGTGTCTTTTATCATGGATAGTACGATGGTAATATTTATTCAAATATGATGTCTTAGGTATTTCTAGACACGTGTTTACTACAAAGAGTTGTTACATTGTTGTGGTAACAAATTATATCATAACAGTGTAGCAGGCAGCAAATATGTTTTTTTTTATCATGTGACGTGCGTCCATTGTGAGCATATCAACATTTGCGCAAGTGTAATGATTTTTCTAATTTTTCGAGAAACAAAACATCATTCTTATTGACGGTTTCCTCGTTCAGAATACTGCTTATCATCCCTAGTGGGAATACCGTGGGATGCTGCTGTCTCGTATATTAGCTTTGTATGGTTTATGAGGTTTGGTTTGTATATACAAAGAGAAGAATCCTAACTAAATTTACTTAATATATTTTTAATAATTCTTTTAATCATTTGACGGGTTACACCGAACAAAAAAGCAAACTGAGGCACATTTTAAGTTGGGGTATCTGTACTTTTTGAGCCTAAATCAGCAGCGAACAAACAAAATATTTGTGATTGTGACCGTATTGGGAAAATGTTAGGGTATCCGTCATATTTGAGGCTAAATCGTTTTTCCTTGGCGATTTCAATGCGAATGTCATTTGTTTCGTCAAATGTGTTGCGGTTCGACTGATTTGTTACACCGACCTTATACGTAGCTCAAAATGTGAAATTGTTTTCAAAAAATTAAATCGCGACACATTTTGGGGTATCCGTCATTTTTGAGCCTAAAAGGCTAAATCGGCAGCAATTTAGTTTTTTCCTTGTCGATTTCAATGCGAACGTCATTTGTTCCGTCAAATGTTTAGCGGTTTGACCGGTTAGTTACAACGAACATACGTAGCTCAAAATTTGAAACCATATCCAAAAAATCAAATTGGGGCACATTTTAGGGTAAATAACCTTATAAATATAGTATACCAAGCACCAACCTATTATGCCAGTGAGAAGAATGACAGGAAAATGATGATGAAATACAATAAATGCGAACACAAACCACATTTTAATTACATGTACTTCGGGGTCTACTTCTTTATGTATGCGAGGAGACTCTCGTAGGGGCACATCACTGTTCATCCTAACACATTACTTAATCGCACGCAAAAGATTCTGGCCTTAAATTATTCTCCTGGAACATGGTCGGTACGTTTTTCTGTCATGACTGACAGCTCGTGACTTTGGTGATGACATGCCACTTCCGTCGGTCAGCAGCAAGTCGATAAATGACTGAAGTAGGATGCCCAACCAGAAATTTTATTCTGTCGAACCATCTTGACCTTGGCCGGCCTCGTCCGCGTGCACCCTCAATCTTGCCCTGCATTATCACCTTCTCTAAACAGTTTCCTTGGCGCCTGGCAATATGACCGAAGTAAGAGAGAGTTTGGGAATTGATCGGCCCAAGTAGCCTTGTCTTCACACCAACCTCCTGAAGCACACTCACATTGGTTCTCTTCATGACCCAAGTGATCCCTAACATCCGGCGCCAACATATTCTGGCCTTCCATTATGCTCCTGAGACACATTACGCAGTATCAAACGCGATATATAATAATAGCCATATGAGCATAAAATAGGCCTAAATGTCTATATCGCCATGGTTTAGCGTGAGACCTAATGTGAATCAGAAACGTGCCTTGGTTACAGGCCCAAAAACACCTTAGTAACGCCTACTTCTAAAATATTTTGGACCCCAAAAATATGCCCATACAGTTGGTATGAATATAATATACAACATATCCAATTTTCGCCCAACCAACACCCTTACTTTTCCAAATTTCGGAGACACAAACAAACCACGCTGTAAAGCAGTAACTGGTCCGTGATTACACAACACATACGGACAAAACCCACTAAAAATGGACCTGGCAGAATCATGCTACCAAAAACGCGAGGCTACGAAATAGTCATCTCATAACCAGTAGACTCTTATGACCGATCAATACATACGAGGATTTACCCGCTAATCGATATATTATAATTCAACAACGCGTTTCTTGCTTTCAGTGACCGACAATGCGATATTAAATGCGTGTTAGAGATGTATCTCATCATTTGTTTTCTTTCAGATGAAAGGTATTGACATTCATGAACGGATTAGAGGAGGTGCAATTCACCGTCAGAAACTGTTGAAGTCCGAGCAATTCGTTGTCAATTGTCTATTGTATCTTGATGGCAATCCTCAGGTATGGTACCGTGTTGTAGATTACACACAATTACATTTGCTTTATTTGCTAAGTAATTTGATATTTTTAATGGGGATGGATATAAACACTGCTTTGAATATTTAAACAGGATAGTAAACCTAAGTAATGATAACATTTTCTTTAGTCTATGGAATCCATACAACATTGCCTAGTGCTCAATTTCCGTATGATTTGGTATCAAGCATAGGAGCAAACACAGTAGCAATTGGTTAACTATCGTTCTCCGAAGGGGGTCGGGGGTCACGACATTAAAAAAACCTATGTTTGTATTCAGTGAAAATCGGCCATTTGCGTTTTTCGAGCTGGTTTTGGTTGAACATTGACATCTTAATGACGTCATTATGGTATCTGAATATTTGTACTTATTTTGGTATCCCATCCTGAGAGACGAGCCATATACTGTAGCTTTCCACGGGTACCAAACATAAACCCATGCAATGTACAATAATGACAATCTAGGGAATGAGTTACAACCGTCATTATGCCAGGACCTAATGGATGGCAATACCGACAACAGGCGTAAATGCGTGTTTCCAGCGTTCTGCAATCACTTTAAAGCGCCGCACCCATCCCGCGCCGTCCGTGCCTGTTTGGTGCAGTCAATACCCGCACTCGAAAGCATCGTACCGCGAAAAAATAGAAGTCTGGGTTCGTTTATCTTAAAGATGTGTAAGAACGCTGTTAAATTAATTTGTTGTAGATTAAATGACGAAAACACACTAACATTTGTAAATGTGATACAATTCTGATACTATGCATTAGAAAGAGAATAACAGATGGGCGTTTTGTTTTGGTTGACAGACTATTGTGTGACAATAGATGCGATGGTCCATATTTTATTCACTACTCAAAATATGGACAATCCCATTTATTATTACACACTAGTTCGGCAATCAAAGCAACATGTCCATCTTTTATTCTTTAAAAATAGACCAAGGGCCTAGTGCGAAATAGTAAGGATGGATACCCTGTGACGATGGTGACTTGCCCTCCATAAATGGACCCACGTCACATGAGGTTGAGCTCGCGTAAAGTACGCGAGCTCAACCTCATTTCAAAACGGTGCAACGGTCATCCGTGGTGCGCACTACGTCAGCTCGAACACACGGCTCTGATTGGTTGATGCTCAAACGTGAGAACTGAAAAACTCGTGAGCTTATTCACGCACCATTACGCCCCACTGCGTCGGTGGTTACGGCGCAGCGGGACCACTGCGTTGGTTACCACTACGATTGTTAAAAAGGCTTCAGTTTATATTTGACCAATCAGGTGCTTTGGTGTTGTTGGTTGGCAGTATTTTGTGAGTTCAAGCATGCGTGCGCAGCCTGATCGAAGTGCGCCCACGCATGTCGAACTGTGGCCAGGAGATTATGTGCCATAGATCCATTGGAAAATCATGGATCAAGATAGCTAGAAACGGATGGAATCCATGTTTGGTGTCACCGTGCATGCATATTTATCTTCTTTTGTTTTTCTATTTTAATGATAATATTCACAGAAATCCAATGACACGGACACCCAGGCTAACTATCTCTACGTTGGTCTCAACGACGGGAGAATTATCGTATATGAGCATAGTAGATGCATGTTCCACGGGCTGAAAGTGATACAGTTGACGGCTGGATTCCATCCTTGCACAAGTTTGATCTTAGCAGTCGACGTGGATGGCAATTCAGATGTAGTAAATCATTTCGCTCCTTTTAAATCATTTCGCTCATTTCAATCATTTCGAAATGATTTACACGTAGTACTGGCTGCGTGTGGTGATAGAATCATGAGGGTTAACCCCAAGGATCACAGTCTCCAAAAAGGGTATATATCTATCTTGGGAAAGTCACAGGTTTTGAGCGAAATGATTTACTCTAGCAATCACATTTGGTGTTTCTTGTCCAATTCCTCATATGTACACCAATGCCGTATGTCTGACGTGAAGCCAATGGCGTCATTAAATTGCGAAAGAGAGCACTCATCCGTGGGGGTAAACATACTAGGTGAGCCCAGACCGTCAACCTATCATGAGATCCAAGGGGGTGTCCATGTGTGCTCATTGCTCAGTGTCAAAGATACACTGTGGATTGGCAGAAGTACCGGGGATATATTAGTCGTAGGAAGAGAAGGTATTGAAAAGGGAGAAATACTGGCGGTACTAGGAGTCGAACATCTGAGTCTGAAGGTTGGGCCTATTGTCCGACTGTATAAGACAAGATCGGAGAATGTCTTAGCGGTGTCAGAAACGTTTGACGACCGTATATCTGGCCACTGTTATCACGTTTATCTGTGGCAAGGATGGGGAAAAGGTGATGTGAAAGCGTTCGGTGAAGCTTTGAACATTCAATCCGATTAAGCTCAGAGATTGTCTCGCGCTAGGGCTTGAAGTAAATCAAACTATTATACAGTTATGTCCGTCTTTTGTTTACTTCTATTGCGCTTGCAATCTTATAGGCCTATGTTTACATCCCGTTTGAAATTAGTAGGAATTGTGTAGATCAGGATCAAAGGCACAATAATAAGTATATTAATAATACCCACTGATAATACCCATGTAAATGATGCACACCTGTGACCTAAAGTACACATCATTCAATCACAATCATACCGACCTTTTTTAAACTAGATGTGAGAACTCAGTATGCTTAAGGATTTACGTCGAGCTGGACACGAGTGCCCTTAGATATGAGTTTAACGCACTGGTAATTCCTCTTAATCAGTTGCGTATTCGGCATCATGCACAAAATGTGCTTTTGAAAAGATTCATCGTGATAATCAAAGTTATGAAAAGTCACCAGTAAAAATAATAAACATTCCAGAAATTGTATTATAAGCTAAGGTTCGAATCCCGGTCAATATTATAAAAGTATTACTTTTTCAATATTTCGATATTTATAAAAAACCACTATGTGCATTATTTAGCGTATATAGAAGGATAAAATCCATCAAATGGTGCATCCTCTCCGAACTCTTTCGCCTAAGCTGAGTAGTTTAAAAACAATAAACGACATATGTACCAGATCATTTGTCAGACAATCCTTATGAGTGATGTTACGTCTATTTTTCAATTTGGTTCGATTTACATTGGGCAAAGATGCTAAATCAATTCGCTTCGATACCGATGATTTTGTTAATTGTGAGGTGAAATAATGATGTCAGGGTAACATGTCCATCGTTAAGCATACAAATATTTCATATGGTAGTGTCACAAACTTGAGTGGTGAAGATATTATTATTATCACAGCCACCAATTTGTCACGGATTGTGTGGTGGTGCAATTATTAAAATGTCATTATTCAACTATGGTATCCAATGGTAGCGTGGCAAACATATTAACAGTCATTATAAAGTTTGGTAGCGTGGTTCGTGACATTAAAAGTCTTTATGAACACATTTTATCATCATTTATATCATCATTTAATATTGAGTCATTTAATGTGTTAACTCATGTAATATTGCACTTGATATTTGAATCGTTTATATTTTTTACAACATCAAAATATTTCATTGTACATGATAAAACTAAAGCTCACAATCACACACATCTCGCAAGTGTTGGCTTGCACACACACATTTAACAATAATAGCCGAACATGTATAGGATCCAACATTAACCACAATCACAAAGTAATCCCTAAACTAAATCCCTAATTCTACAATGATTCAAGCCACGGCTCAAATTCAAGGTTGGACAACCATATCGAAACGAGGTTAGACAACCATTTCAAAATGAGGTTAGACAACCTTTCAATTAAAAATATGTATCACTGTTCAACAACAGCGCCACACATATTGATGCTTTAACAAAAAGCATCAACAGATAAGACAATTAAATTCATTTACAATCATAGACCAGTTCCGTAATCATCGGCATTGAGGGAGAAATTCTACAACGAATCCATTAACTCCGCAACATTATAAAAAACAGGATAGGGCATAAAATACCAGAAACTGCATTACAATCAACTAATCTACAATAAACACTGACATGACTGAAATGTGAATAACTTTAGAACCGGCGTGTCACAGTAATAAATATAAATTGTTATTTCCCTATCAAATAGACACAATGGTTACATCACGTTAACACACAATGTGCCGCGTAAGCGAGTGATCATTTGATGACCCGATTGTCAGCAACCAAAACTGTAATTTTAAAACTAGGACTTGAACAAAACTAGAGTGAGACCTATGGACAAAGCCATGTCACAGAACAATACAAATATCAGAATGAATTCAATTTACACAAAAACTAACAACATTAATCTACACCAAATTGTTATTGTGGTCAAGGATGGATTTAGATTTTTAGAAGTTACATTACCTAAATTTTGGAATAATTTGTAAATAGCCAACACTTTTATAACATACAACTTACATTCATCTTCTATCAAACAGACACACCCACTTTCATCTTACAATTTCCATGTACACACACACACCTACATCCATCTGCTCACACGCCATCACAAAAACACACTGCACAAAATTATGTGGCTCCCCAACTCCCAACACAAGAATGACATGCCTCACTGAGCATAACAAAAGATGTATAATAAAAGAATTTGGAATGCTATTCAAGAACAGGTGATGACACATCTTCTTGGGGCTTTGGACAAGTAAAATACACAATGCATAAATTCATATAGGGTGCACATAAATTTGGAGGGGAAATCAAAATATACAGGGTGACATACAATAATATTCATACAAAAATAAATGAAGCAATTGGTATTAATTTGTGAGGTCAGAAATATTGGAAAAGTAATTTTAAAACACATTTGCCAAAAAGTAGTAAAACCCAGGCGTGACAGTAGGAGTGCATCTTTTTAAGACATGACAACATTTTATCTCAATATTTATATAGACATTTGTTAACGATATCATGATTCAAATTATTATTCTGGCGTACGGTATTGTAAATGGTTAAAGTTATGAATAAAGAAGAAGATCAAAATATATGAAAATGGTTTGCGTTTTATTTCACCTGTATTATTGTAACGTGTTGCACCTAAGCTTGGGAACAAATCGTAAGCTTTGAGTAATCCGTTTACCGAACCGTAAACCACAAGACCAACAACATATCATGCATCACCTGTCCGAGTGTGTATGTTCAAATAGGGGAATCAATACCGTTGTGGAACCAAGGTTACACACGAATAGAGCGGTGGCGTAACAGCCGAGGGGGGGGGAGGGGGGGGGGGGGGTAGGGGGGCACAGTGCCCCCCTGAAGGTGCTCAGCAGGAAATTCAAACCTACCCACCAGGAAAAATGGGGGAAGGGAAAGAGGAAAAGAAGGGGGAAAGGGAAACAAAAGAGAGAGAGAAAGGAAAAAGGGAGGAAAAAGAAAAAGGAGAAGGAGAAAAAAAGGGGAAAGAAAGAAAAGAAGAAAAGGAAAGAAAGAAAGAAAGAAAATTTCGCAGTACCAAAAAGCACAACAGTTAACAAATTGTTGACTCTTGTGCTTTTTGTACTGCGAAATGTTGTGACCGTGCGAAATTTTTTGACCGTGCGAAATTTTGTGACCGTGCGACGCTTTGTGAGGGTACGAACATTTTTGACCGTGCGAAATTTTAAGACCGTGCGAAATTTTGTGACCGTGCGAATTTTTTTGACCCTATATATCTAATATTATCTGTGAACTTCATGACGGTGAACGAGCTTTCTCTGTTTCTGCGCCAAAGTTGTGGAACGGGTTGCCGCTGCAGATTAGGAATGCCGAATCACTAGCCACATTCAAGAAACTTTTAAAAACTCATCTTTTCAATTATCCATCTGTATAATATGTGTTCTGCTGCATCACTCCATTTTATTCATGTTATTCAACTCTTTTACTTATAATTGTGTATTTATAAAACTTTTAGCATGCTTACTTTTTTTTGTATAGATCTTGTTGAGTGCCGGTCCACTCATTTTTAATGCTTCGTTTTAATTATCAATGTGAATTATTATGTCGGGTTTTTTAAAGAGTTGTTGTATTTTATTGCTTGTTATTGCTTGTATCTGTTTTTTTATTGTAAAGCGCCTAGAGGCCTTTGCTGGTATTATTATTATTACTATTTCCACCATGGATTCGTCTCAATTCCCCGACTTTCCCCAAAAATTGCTGAAATTCAGATTCGTTTTTCTCATCAAAAAAGAAGTCGGGCCTCAATGTTTTTGATATGAAATTAAAGCGAAAACTTCCGTTAGTACGAAAATTGCTCTTATAGTATCGTACAAATATGTGCCCGGTCAAGCAAATGGTTACAAGAAGCAAAGTCACAAATGTCGTTAAATTCTAAAAGTAGCAATAAAATCATTGTTCGTGGTGAAAATTGTTTAAATTTGGTCCTATATTATTTATTAAGAGAATTACGGTTATTCTAACTACCTCGCTATCTTGGCTGCCAACTGATACAACCGTAATGTATGCTGGTAAGGCATTGCGCGTAAGGCAGACAAGCTGAAATCGATCTTTGTGCTGGTTAGAATCGGCAAGGTCACTCATTGAAAGCGATCCTTACGTGCTGACTGAGAGTGACCGTAATAAGAGCATACAACTCTATGGGAGGCCAAAGGGGTCAAAATGGTATAAACGTATGAGAAAGGTGTCGAGATGAGAGAAAGGTGTATAGCAAGGTATATGAAAGAGAATGAACGGTCTAAAAATCTATAGAAAGGTAGATATAAAACAAGAGAAAGGGGTCTAGAATAGAATGCCTAAGTTTCTGTACGTCGCAGCCTCTGAAGGGTCTGTGATTTAGAGAAAGGTGTGTAACTCAGAAAAATCTAAGGCCGAGAAGCGGGTTAGGTTCCCAAATAAGATACTATTTACCATATACTCACATTTTGCCATATATATTCGTATAAACTGGCAAAAGATAATGAATATTCATATACGCCAACTCTATTTAGCGTGCATACTCCTAGCATTCCTACTATCATTAGCATCTCTGCTATCCCGGGCATCCCTACTATCCCTACTATCCCTAGCATCCCTACTATCCCTAACATCCCTACTATCCAAAGCATCCTTACTATCACTAGCATATCCCTGATAGCACACTGAAGTCGGCCCGACGTCGGGGAATGGTAGTCGACGTCGGGGAAAGGTCGGCGTCCTTATGTTGAAGTCGGCTGGACGTCGGGTGGACTGTTTGAAAAGGACGTCCACATTAAGACGTCATATGGACGTTGAGCCGACGTTGCAAAAATACACTGAAAGTCTCGTCGGGGTACTGACGTTTTGCCGACGTCGGAACTACCTCCAACGATAGGTTACCTTGCTATACGTATTATTTTTTATAAAGACAAATATTCAATTATTCGCCTACATAGTTGAGAAAGATATAATTGTAATAAATAAATTACTGATGATTTAGATAATCATTGTTTTCATCTGCAACAATTTTAAGATCAATTTGATGATTGAATAAATATTAAAATTAAAGAATTACGCGTATCAAATCATACACTCACTTTACCACGTGCAGTTGGTCGCCCGCGTTGCAAAAATACGCAGTGAAAGTTTCGTCGGGGTACTGACGTTTTGCCGACGTCGGAACTACGTCCAACGATAGGTTAACTTGCTATACGTATTTTTTGTATACAGACAAATATTCAATAATTCAAAATTGTAATAATGTTGTCACCTACATAATTGAGAAAGATATAATTGTAATAAATAAATTACTGATGATTTAGATATAGATGTTTTCATCTGCAACAATTTTAAGTTCAAATTGATGATTGAATAAATATTAAAATTAACGAATTACGCGTATCAAATCATACACTCACTTTACCACGTGCAGTTGGTCGCCATTTTGTAGCACACGTTAGTGATACTTCGTGTTGTTCTCAAATGAATTGAAGGAATTATATGTCAATTCAGCGAAGATGATGGTATTTGATGGTAGATTTTGATGGGGAAATAATGCAGCATCGCAATATATTCAACACATGAAGTGCATTTTCCGATGTTGCATGGGATACCCGCGATTTCCGGTGTGTTATCTTCTATCAGAAATCGCGGATATGTCTTGTACATCGTGATTTTTCAGCATACGCCGACACTGCATGGTCACAGATGTTATTGGAATTGAATTGCAAGTCATCAGATAATGAATCGTGAGGAATAGCTGAGAATCATCCAAGGAGATGAGATTTGTTTCGGTACGTTTTGCATCAAAATAGATTCTGAATAGCTGGGAATAATTAAAAGAGATGAGATTTGTTACGGTATGGTACGTTTTCTTTTTCATTAAAAATAACTATAGCTAAAGTCGGCAGAACGGTCGGCAATTAGTCGGAGATGGTTCAACTGACATGACTGACCATAGCTAAAGTCGGCAGAAAGTCGGCAATTAGTCGGAGAATGGTTCAACTGACCATAGCTTAAGTCGGCCGAAAGTCGGCAATTAGTCGGGAAATGGTCGGGCCAATTTTTCAAAAATATCCATCATTAATTTGCGTGGAAAGAGTCAAGGTAGTTTGTTCAAAAACGAGATTTTACGTTACTCATATTGTGATAGTTTTGTGATAGTTGTTCATCATACTTTCCACGCGGAAGACGACTGCAGACGACAGTATGTCGTTTTTCCAGATTTGTTCCGAATAAAACAATGGGAAAATATGATTTTTTTTTAGTATATTTGTAGTGTCGATTTATAGGTGTACATTTTCTTTTGTGTCAAAATAACTGTAGGAAACAAGTCGGCCCGAAGTCGGCAATAAGTCGGAAGTACGTCCAACGGACCGCGGCTTAGCGCTAGCGTAGCTTAAAACCGTAGGAAAATAGTCGGCCCGAAGTCGGCAATTAGTCGGAGGTACGTCCAACGGACCGCGGCCTGACGTTGCTTATATATGGTCGGGCCGACGGTGCATTACAGTCGGCAGGTCAGCGTCAGCTGGAAGTCGGCCCGAGATCGGCACAACCTCCATTGGACGTCGTCGGCCCGACGTAGGCCGCGTGAGCAGCCGACTGTAGAGCCAACGTCCGGCCGACTTCAACTGCCGACTATATCGCGACGTCGGGCCGACTTCAGTGTGCTATCAGGGATCCCTACTATCCCAAGCATCCAAACTTTCCCTAGCAACCTTACTATCCCTAGCATCCATACTATCGCTAGCATCACTAATATCATAAGCATCATTAGCATCTCTACTATCCCAAGCATCCTTACTAGCCCTAGTATCTACGAGGGGCAGTCAGTAAGTTATGTAAGTGATCATGGTATGGGATGCATGAGTGATTCTATTGAGGGATAGTGTGATCAATACAAAGTATGAACCTTTGTTTTTCAAACAATACAGTTTTGGATTTTTAAGTGTGAACTATGACGTCATAGCATTGTCTCAAAGTAAGTACACTGCTAAATCAGTTATTTGGCGGGAAATTTGAATTGTTTGTATGAAACAAGTGGTAAGAAGATTGCATAACATGACACCAGATGCAGGTAAATCCCCAATTTTTTTCGCGTAAGTATGATAAAAAAGACAATAACTTTAATCCCTGTGTAATTTGATATATGTAGTATACTAGGAAAAATTAAGGAGAGGCAATCGAATAAAAAATATACAAATATCAGTATTTAAAATAGCTATTTTTCATTGAAAAATGCCCAGTCAGTGAATCACTAATATTGCGGAATATCAAACAATTTAGGAAAAATCCAAGCAATTAACCAGTTTGGGAGATTCCATATGATAGTTAACTAATTATCTGAACTTATTCGCATACAATCTGCAGAAAATATGCGCATGCGCAGACGGCAGATCATTTTGAAATGGGCCAAAAATGGCTAAAATCATAAAATTTAACAGATAAAAGCTCACTGTGCCTTCAAATTCTAATCAGAAAAAATGACAAGTGCTTAAATCAATGTGTAAAAATGAAGATATACATGAATGTATCAATCAAAGATGGCTGCCACAACCTCTCTTATTACTGTTATCTTTAGAGCTACTAGATATGTATTGTGTAAGTAATCGAGTCACATACTTTCAATGGTTTGAGGACATTTTATGAACAGCTCCTTTTGAAATCCCCGCTATTATTGCTTTACATCCCACAACAATTTATTAAATTATGATCTATATTATTATATATTAATATTATATTAATATTGTTCTTTATCTGGTTCGCCGTCGGACGAGTTTTAATCTGTTTTGACGGCGAACCCGTTAAAACGTTTAACTTATATTATGAATACCAGTCGTAAAAGCCTATCTCACAATTTGTTCTTTATCCTTTGTTGTTTTCTAAGGTATATTATTGCGGATTTTGCTAAATAAAAGAGTATTTGAGATGGTCTCTTCTTGTTCGTATTAAGGAATTCAGATCTAAAAAAGTGTCAAACAGAGATAAGTGTGTGTTTTAACTATGTGCCAAGTGTTATCCTTTTTATGCTTGCATTGCCGAGATATACGCAAATGTATCAATCAACCCATATTCAACATATTACATATCCAGCCAAATAATTGACAAGATTTCAGTCAGTGTCTGAAACCTATTGTGTTTATGTTAATGACGTTACATAACCAAAGGTACCTAACAATCCAAAAGTGTATTGTTTGAAAGACAAAGGTTCATACTTTGTATTGATCACATTATCCCTCAATAGAATCACTCATGCATCCAATACCATGATCACTTTCATTATGTATTGACTGCCCCTCGTAGTAGAGAGGTCACATGTACCGGGAGGCTTTAAATCTAATGTTCGTGTCACTTCAAAAAGTATAGGTTTACATTAGGTTAAAAGTGGTCTTTAGACTCTCCTGTATATGAATAATCTGGCTGACAAGGCTAAAAAGTGACGTGGGTTGAGATATTGATCCTTATAATATTGATCACCATGTCAAAATTGGGTAAAAAAAATCAAAAATTATAATTGACTTAACATAACATTTCTTTTTATTACACTTTATTTGTGGTTAAATCCGTAATTTTAACAATTTTCATTTCAGAAACTTTGTCAATCTTTACCTGGCATTTTTTTTTATTTGAAAAATACAGCTTGAATTACTAATAATATTGAAGAATAAATGACTAGCCTATGTGTTTCAAAAAATTATGACTTGATGTTTTAAGAGTATCAAGCAAAATTAGGATGGTCTACATCTCTATATTTTCTGTCAAAATTGCAATATTCTGGTTAAAAAGGCAGTTTGGCAAGCTAAATTTAGGGAAATGTATACAACTGGCAACCCAGGATCAACCAACTCATTCCAACACTGTGTTACATGGGAAAGTCCAGAAGTTATGCAGAGTATCAAGGAGTATAATGAACCATGCATTCTGAAGACTGTCTTATGTGTACAAAGCTGCCAAGTGGGTGGAACGTGTTTGTGTTAGTGCTTCAGTTAAAAGGTTTGTTTTGATATTTGTCCTCATTTTGAATCATATATGACAGTAGTTAATGACATTATTTAAGCACAGAGGTTTCTTACTGCCTCAGGCCATGTGATATAAAGCAGTCGAGACAAAGAATTAATAAGCTTATAATAACTCGGACAACTGTTTCAAATATTCATCATCATGATCACATAGGCTAAGCCTAGGTCTTAGGCTGTACGTAACAAAAAAAGAAGCATGATGTTTTTTTAATTTTAATACCATTAGAAAGAATAGAATAATAGCTTTAAAATGATACCCATATCATTGCTATAGGTAAACTATTAACAGAGAGTTACGATCGGGCTTATCACACGTTGATGTTTACCATACATTAAAATTCAGAAGTCACGTTATAGGCTTAATTAAAGTAGGCCTACATTATTACATAGAACACATTCAAAGGTCACAAACTCCCCCCCCCCCCCCCCCCCCCCCGCGTAGTGAGTGAGAGTAGGGAATCTGACCAGGTCTTAATTCAAGTGTATGAACTTAGGATTTGTGAGTGACCTAAAGCTCTAAAGTAAAGTCTTAGGTCGGCGTGGAGTGACGTCACATGCTGTTTGCTGATGAAAACAACAGTCACTTACACGGCCTCACGATCACTATAACTGCGCTTTCATATACAAACATATAATAAGTTCAATAAAGTCCGAAAGATACGACAAAGGGAAAGAGAAAGGGAAGAGAAAAAGGTTTTCTACAATGATTCTTTCTAATTTCATAATCTTTAAAACGTGCGGGAAGCGCGACAAATAGTTGGTGAAAATGTGCGGGAAGCGTGCGTAACTGGTGACTTTTCCTGTAAAAATTGCCTTCAATTAACTTAATTATTTTGAATTATATATTTCTATTACGGTGAGCATTTTATCATGCCTAACATTGATCACAATTGACATAAATAGCGTAAAAATGTTCTATTATAGGTCTGTGGGAATGGGACGTGGGGTGTTAAACCATTTAGGGGCCATATCCAAACTCTTGGCTTTAAATATACCGGGTTCTGCTTAAACTGTTGTAACATGATGACGCAAAAATGTGCGAATTGACAAAATTCCATTTTTTTAATGACAGTTAAATAATGTGGCCCTTTTAGAACTGACATTGGTTTTGAATATGCAAGGCTTTGCAAGCCTGAATTGTTTGTGGCGACTTTCGCTAACTAGTGCCCGTTCTTTCTAACACACCCTGGGGATATCTTAAGTGTCAGTAATCTGTCCTAATGCACTCGTGCTAAGGTATCACGTGATGGAATCATCTATTGAACGAGTAGAGCGTGTTCGAATTCATCAGATTCATTGTTACCCCCAATCATTCCAAACTAGTACCTGGTAATCAGAAGTATCTTTTGCCTGTACAACTTCCCTGCAAGCAATAACTTGACAGGGTGTTGGGTTTAGAAGACTCTTTACGGGACCCACTAGAAGACCAAGCACAGGGTCTACTTGTAACCAAGCTTTCAATTTACCCAAATCACCAGTGGTTCTTATATCAACTACCAAGATATCCCCTGTGCTTCGACCAATCCAAAGTGTGTCTTTGACCGGCAGCAAACACGTTATTTGAACACGTTGCTCTGTTTGTATTCTCTTTAGGGATACGGGTCTAACAATTTCTAGCGACGCGCTTTTATGAACATTGTGAGAGCGAACCACAAGGCTTGATCTTTTTGAGCCGCCTACTAACAAACTAACTCCTCGTATTGGTAATGCTTCCATGCGGCATTCAAGCATTGATGTGGGCAAGCCAGGGGATTCATTGAATTGATACACGCGGCTGGAATGGGATAAGTGACACCAAATGTGACCGCCAACACTCACTAGACCTGCAACATGCTGGTCACTCGATAAATCAGGAATACATGTGATATTGCCGTCAACAGTATGGTCACGCATGTTTACAGTTCGTATGGTGTTACCGCATCCAACGATGAGCTTGTCAGACCCGCCATTGTCTTTCTTCAGGTGGAGCATGAAACTGCACGGCAAAGCAGATGCACTCATCAGACAAAATGTGGGAAGGCTCCACGTTTCGTCGTCATCCTTGTATTCGTATATTGCAATTCGTCATCTTGCAGACCCACATAGAGAAAATTCGCAATATCCTAGACGAAAAAAACACCGCAATAAGAGGTCATGGGTTTTAAAATCAACGGTTGTGAATCGGTGTGGTTGTAATGTTGCACTTATAAACGCTATATGACTTTATGTGTGATCATAGACCATGGGTTGAAATCATGTTTTATTATACCTCACAAAATGTCCAAGCTCATCCTAAGACATACTACATATTGATCATGTTGATTACATCGGGGATTATAGGTACAAGCAAAATACCCTTTTGTTCAGTGGTGATTGGCCTTTGACAATTATATATCATCTGATGGGTAATTTCATGAGGAATTCAAATATGTAAAGTAAATAATGATAGGGGTAGGTATAAACATATTTGGATCTCAAATTAAAAATTAAAAAACTCTTATATTTGTCCGAACATTGTGAATCATACCATTTTAGTCCTTAGTCGTACTATTATTTCAAAGGCATATTTAGTTTCCTCGTGCAATTTCCCCTCAGAAAATGTATACTTTTACTACCTCAGAGGGGTATACAAGCAAATAAAAATGTGTTAAGTTAAAATGATGTCGCGAAAGCCAAAATCCGTGTTTAACGCGAAAGGAGTCGAGCTTATAACATAGACCATATGCACAAAATATGTAAATTTTGATTGATATTGTCGTGCTTTGCACACGTCACTTGTATGACGCACTATACACCATTTGGGAATGGTGCGTCACGACTTTATCGAGGTGCGTCACTTTCTCATGTACCATGACACACCCCTATGTTACAAATGTGACGAACCTTTGCCATACAATACCCACAGTCAATTTTGTGACGCACAAGTGATTGAGAGACCATGACTGTTTAAATAACGCACCCCACCGTCATATATCATTATTAACTGAACTGGATTGCAATATATAAGAGTGTAAAATGTATTCAGATGTCTTAAGGAAAAACCCAACAATGATTGAAAGAGAAGTTGACCGACTATATTAAAAAATCTAAATTTTAATCGTTTGAAGTTATTTTTTGTAATTAATTTGCAATTGCTTTACCATTTTCTGGGGCCATTTCCGACATAAATCAACTTCATACATCTCTAGAAACACGTTTCCGCAGCTATCAAATTCCTGTTAATGCCGCTATTTGACTTGTTGTTTTGCTCTACATATATTAACACCAATGGCCAATAAAAATTGAAAATGAAATACTTTATGATTTATGGGGGATCGTCCCCTGTGTTTGGTGTTGTCAAACCCGGTCCCTCGAATATCTCAAAAATAAATTCTGGTTGGACGGTGGTTAGCAGGGCCTACATGGAAAATATAATGTTCGTCTTTTGTTGTGCACATAATGATGTTCCCTGTGATGCACCCAGGTTAAATGACTGACATTAAAGCACCCATTTGTCAATATTGTGACGGACCACAGGCTGCCCATGACCATGAAAGTATCAGTAGCGTATCTCCCGGGGGTCAGGGGGTAGAGTCCTCCCCCGGACGGCTTTGACCGGGAAGCCCAGCTCAAACTTCCGGGCTAAAAAAATCGAAGAGAAGGGAAGAAGAGAGGGAAGAGAGGAAGGGGAAGGGGAAAGGAAAGGGAAAAGGGGAAGGACAAGGAAAGAAAGGAAGGAGAAGAAGGGAAAGACTAGAAGGAAAAGGGAAAGGAAAAGAAAGGAAAGGGAGAAGAGGGAGATAAAAGAGAAAAGGAAAGAGAAAATCTAAGGGATTGACTTAACTCTCATCTAAATGACAACGTTATCCCTTTTGCCCGGTTCGATGATTGGCAATTTAGTATAAAAATTGCAAATTTTCTCGCGCTACGCGCACATTTGTTCACGAATATCATTATAGAAGCCCGTTTGAAGGAAGAATGTACCTTAATAATGGCCAGATTAGTGCAGATATGTTCTTAAAATTTCACGCATCAAATTTAGGATGCAACGTCATTCGCTGGAATAAACAACCCAGCTGCGCAATTTTTTTTAACTTAATATGGTCGAACTGGTGTTCAACGGGAAAAAATACTCTTTGCCCACCCTGAAAAATACCTCAGATACGCCAATGGGAAGTATCTGCGTCAATAAAGTGGTGATAAATGACACACACATGACGCACCTCTCCCGGTGTCGTATATTGCGTCATGCAACTTATATATCCGTCTTGAATTAGGTCAATAAATGTGTATGATTTTTTTTTCGACGAAAAGGTGTAGAAATTTATTTGATACACACTCCCTCTAGGGGTCGTGATATCATCCATTCTCTAGAAACAACACGCAGGCCTTACCTATGTCCATGGAAATTGATGAATTTCTGAAATTCTTGGATTAATATTTTGATCCCGTAATATTTTCTTGGGTACTCACCGTTGTTGTATTAGCATGATTAATAGAGGGGGGCATAAGGGGAGGGGGCGTGCATACGGAATTATGGATAATTATTTCGCAATTGATGCGGCGGATTAAATGTTTTAGCATAAGGACCCTGGAACTCGATTCTGAAGATTCTTGAATGACAACAAATTTCCGAATTTGAGCACTTCAAATGATAGGCGTTTAGTCCTGGTCACTTAACATTTTACTTTATTGGTTTTAGACCGTACCCGTGTGATATTGTCTGACATAAATGCGGACGATAGTATTATTTTAAGTAGAACAACGACGCCGCAGGCGGAGTTGTTCTACGCAAAAAATAATACCTTTATTCTCATTCTTAAACAATCATACTGAAGACATTTATCAAAGAAATAAGTGCAATTTATTGTCCACATTTGACAACTTTTACCCCTTCTAGGATCGAATAACCCACAAACATTCCATCCAATCCCATGCGATGAGTACACCGTGCGTAAGCGTCGCGGCGCCGGCATAAACGCAGGAAAGGCGCCAAAAATGCACTGCAGAAGTGCGCGTTATGGAGCAAACCACGCACTGTGACGGTCGGTCGCACTGTTAAAACGTAAGCCCCACCTCCCCGTGTTAAGTTGTCTCATCTAAATGTCGCCGATTTCTCTAAGAACCAATGAGATTCCTTACACTTTCTTAGCTGTTTAAGAATACACTTATACCAAATTATACCTGATCTGTCTGTTGAACACTGGGAACGTAGAGCAATGAACTAACAGGAAATCCCAACTCGACGGATTGCTTTAGCACTGTCAATTCGAACCCAACAGGTGTTTGTTTGAAAACTCGGATCCCTTCAGTCTGCAAAATAATGAAAATGTCCATAATACATTTTCACTTTATAAATGTTCAGTTCGGTAGATTAACAGAGCTATTGGAACTGTTGAATAATTTAATTGTTAACACATCAAATTCGCGCCAAACAGTGACGAACAGGGCTATCACTGGCCCTGTATAACAACACCCCAGATTCTGGTAAATGCATTAATAAGGTGACGGTGACTCATACGCTCACCTCCCCTTGATATAAAGAGCATTTCTGAAACTTACGTTTTATAACTACTACTTCATGAGGAAAGTGACCTACTGGTGATGCTTGGTCGCGTGACAACATTTGTTAATGATACGTTAATTTCTATAGCATGTGTACAGTAACTCATGATGTGTTTTGTATACATAGCAACTCAGTATGTGCCGTATTCTAATAGTAAACGCGGTTTTAGCTCCAAAAACATAAGGATGTTTGCCGGTGGCACCAACACGCAACAGACGCAACAGACGATGACCTTTTTGATTGAAAGCTAAATATGTGGCCTATTAAGCACTACCATTGGTTTTGATTATACTGGCCTATGATTTTTATGGCGCCTATGCGAAAAAGTGCCCGTGTCTGATTCACCATATAGAATGAACCAGAACGGCAACATTGACTCTATGATAAACCAATTCGGTTGTGCACTTGAAATCAAATATTTAGCATATTATATACATCAAGTTATTATTGTCCAGATACCTTTAACATGGTTCATTTTATAGCCCAGTTCAGTAGCTCTAATTTGCTTTTTATTCCATCACTTTATGGTAAATCGTTTTCAAGAAACATGCGCACTTGTTCCCAAGCAATTAGTATTATTGTGTTGACCTACTACTACTAATAATAATAATTATAATAGTAATAATGCACTTAATATAGCGCCCGACACAAGAAGACCCCTGGGCACTTTACAAAGTAAAATCTTAAAAACTAGTATAAAGTCTTAAATTAAACATTGACCAACAGTAAAACATTGATACAAAGATATACAAAAATACATTAAATTCAAAGATACAAATGAATTCATATCCAAACACGCCTGCCTGCCAAAATCACACAGAACAGTATTCATTAAAAAAAAACACAGACACAAAAGAAGAAACCAACCGGGTATAAAACGAAAACAAGTGAGTTGGAACACGGGGTCGTTTAATGGCTTGGAAGACGGCTTTGAATACCTCAAAAGCCTGTCTGTCCAAAATAACGCTTTCAAACTGTCGATGTGGTCATCCTCTATACGGCAAACTGGTTGAGGTTAATTACGACACTAAAGACTACCTACTGAAAAACGACCCAACTTTGTGTATTATGTCACCTGCACGAACATAATTGGCTTTATCCTATATTTTATCACATTTATTAAACGATTCCTTGAAGCCCGAGCCTATCAACATCGGAGGTCCAGCTCTAACGTGGATATAATTCGGCGTTCTTCGTTCATATAAAGGACCCCGATCATACATTTGAGTTTAAGTGTTTAAATCGTTGACAAAAAATCCAGGGGAAAGAATCTATCTGAGAGAGGGTTGGTAGACCCTGCTTGAACAAGATAGGAGGGCTACAATTTCAGCTATCTTAAAACTGCAGGCATTTCCAAAAGGTCTTCATTCATCACTTGACCAGACACCCATATTCTAATGAAGTTTGAATGGAATCACACGCAACGTAGCAGTTCTAGAATTAACATCAGATTGATATTCTACGTGTTACTATCGAGTATGTTCGATTGATTTCTGGTCCCACATAGGGTCAAGGAACCATACAGTATAAGAAGATACATAGTTGTCTTAATTATTTAATTTTAATTTATAGTCATCTTGTACAAAAAATGACCATCATTGAAAACCTGTTTGACAAAATATATCGGCTGACTATGCAGAGCGAAGTTGCACATTGGATTGCGTGTCGGGGTAACACTTACTTTCGTTCCGATAAACAGAAATTCATCGCAGTGATAGGCGCTCAACACCTTGGAATCTACCGGGTTATCGTAGAAAGTCTTCTTAGATGTTTCGAGGTTGATTTTGCAAAGGATTCTCCCGCTATTTCCGGTTTTTTCCGGTTTTCCCCTCTCTTTTTCCGGTTACCCATATGTACACAAGACCTGATTGTTCATGCTGTATTATTAAAATGACAAATAAATATAATAATTTGCAATGGAATTGGTTTAAATCCATTTATTAGAAATGTAGTGAATTCATTATCGGAAACCATAATAATGTTATTATTTATATTGTATTTGTGTAACTATCTAGGGTTCATATCCTTTGTAATTAGTCGGGTCAATTTGTAATTTGACCCAAAACAATTACTACAATACATGTAGGTTTTTCAACTGATTCTGCTTCTAGGTGATTAGGGTGTGATAAACTCAATCAGACTGGTTTAAAGTTACCTAGACACTCAGTTGCACTCTACAACAAAGATGGCGTCCCAAGATGGCCGCCAATATCATAACATGGCTATAACTCTGGTATTTATCCCCCTAAGATGTAAATTTGGTACCTATTCCTAGGTTTTAGGGTGTGATAAATTCAATCAGACTGGTTCGAAGTTTCTGAGATACTCAGGTGCACTCTACAACAAAGATGGCGCCCAAGATGGCAGCCAATATCGTAACATAGCTATAACTCTGAAAAGTTTTAATCACCCTAGAGATGTAAATTTTGTATATATTCCTAGGGGGCAATTAACTCAATCAATCCTAGACACTCAGGTGCACTTAAAACAAAGATGGCCTCAACAATGGCTGCCATTTTGACAAAAACATATGTTTTCCTTGTTAAAAAATCCAATGCACACTCAAGATGGTCAAAACATTGTTGAATCTTCTGAGCAACAACAAAAAGGCAGCTGTGTGAGTGTCCAGGCAGCCCTCTACATGGATAGCACTGCCTGCCTCTTCTACTGGAGCATTAGGAAA
>CM069442.1:13312670-13431384 GCA_035610835.1 Ophiura sarsii | reverse complement strand
ATCGGGTCGAACTTGTGTTCACCGGGGAAAATACCCTTAGCCCCCCCCCCCCCCCCCCCCCCACCCCCGACAAGCAAGTGACCCTGGCTACGCTACTGTTTTGGCTGGAAGTGACAGTATTTGATGCGCATCCAATCAGAACAGATTTAACAATTTACTTTGTAACAACGTTATAATGCAGTTAAATTATTAGACCATTAGCACATTTGATTAGAACGCCGAGGACATAAGCAGGGGACAAACTGGAATCTAGTCAAATTGATACAGACAATCGAATCATCATTTTGATTCGGTTATTCTCATCAATTATCGTAGAAAACACACAAACACTGACAGAAGATCATTGATGAAAGATCATTTAGCGAGACCCTTGTGGACCTCCAACCTGAGAACATGTCTCTGCATAGAGAATAAAGCCTACATGTTGAATTTTTATCATATTGTAAAGCAATGTTCCGATTTATCTGATTTCAGTGCACCCTCCGTTATTACCAATGACGAATGAACCACATGGATACGCAGGTTGGCGTTGTTCAAATTTGGAAACTCTGTGTTTAACCCGAAACCATCTGGCAGAAATTCCTGATGCGATTGCAGGCGCAACGAAGTTAAAACACCTCCTAGTTGCGTACAATAAATTGGAGACGTTTCCGACATGGAAATGTCCAATGGTAATAGTTTTGATATCGTATTTATGTATAGCTTTTACTTTTCGCCACCAATTTCACACATTGTTAGCAGTTAGCATAGAAGAAGAATAAAGGGACACACATATCGCCCCGTAATCATCGGACCAATATTGATATTGAATTAATTAAATTTAATGATGAGGTAGATGCCTCTGTAGTCATTTTTCATCTCGTTTCTTGCACCCGCTTGGCGTCCCTCATGCCTTGTGGACATGTTGCCAGCGGTAACATATGATTTCATACCAATGATGCAGTAAAGTCGACTTGCTGCATTCACAAAGTACGGTGCTCTTGCCAAGTCAAGATGCAAAAATCCGGCGTTCTTGTTGAGCCCGTCTGTAGTGGGTTCTGCTGCATGTCCCTACTCCATGGTGAACGATCAATTAATGGGGACTATTATTCCGAAGGGTCAATATTCCGAAGGGTCATTATTCTGAACCAAATGGTCGATATTCCGAAATAACTGCAACCGGGGCCGTGGTCTACTCGTTCTTCCGAAGGGTCATTATTCTGAAGGGTCGCGATTCCGAAGGGGCCAAGATACGATATGGGTCCTTATACCGAAATAAAGAAAGGGTTAGGCTTAGGGTTAGGGTTAATGACTCGGATAATAATCGGAATAATGGCCCTTACACTTATTTCGGAATTACGATCCTTGGGAATAAAGACCCTTCGGAATAATGACCTTTCGGAATAGCGAACATATCTTAAATAATAACATCAAGGGCTGATGTTGACAATGGTCTCCGAGTGGTATAGTTGGAGTAGTGTTTTACTAATCTTTCCATATGCTTACATTTCTTCACTTTTGGTGGATGAAATGGGATTTGCTGTCTAGCGCTCTGGTCTTAATGCATTCTTGGTGCCATTGCTAATTCCCATGAGTTTCCTTGTTCGTGTGGCTATCTGATGTTCTCGTGGAATTCTGAATATTATCCATTAACGCAGTAATGTGCTGTTTTCTGGACCTGCTCAGTCCTAGAATCTATTTTAATCCTTTTCATTGAATGATTGCTTGGATGGCAGCGACTGGGCTCAATGAAGGGGTTTAGTGTGCTTGGTATGGTAGACTTGGTCTCCAATCCAATTACGTGCCCTCTAGAATTTCTTCCACATAGTAGCTATGGCTGTGAGATCCATGATGTCATGCAGGCTTTAACACTATGTGTAATTCATAATAATTCCAGGAACGTATAGACGCTAAAGGTAACAACCTCGAAATCCTTCAGAAAATGGAAGTCTGTTGGAGACATACACTCACACATTTGGATATTGCATATAACAAGTTTGAAGAGATTCCCTCTACACTTTGCAAACTAGTTGCGCTTCAAGATCTCAACATGTCACACAACAAGGTCAGAAAACTTCCCAGCCACCAACCGTGGGAGACATCCTCTCTTGCTACGCTGAACCTGGAAGGGAACCTGCTGACATTTTTTGATGACGATGTGCAAGAGAGGTATCGTTATCGTTGTTTTGACTTAATTCGTTACTTTACTTTAATTAATTTGATGACCATAGCACTAGGCAGAAATAACATTGCGTCATTGCACCCGGTTGCGGACATCACAATGCTTTTTTGTAATTGTAGACAGTCGTATTCCCGTGGTCCGGGCCAGTTCTGAGCCGACAATGCAAACCAAATTACAAATAAAGGACTAACTGCATTTTAACCTCCAGTTACACAAACAACATGTAATGACTGGTATCGGGACACGCAGTTTCCTAGAATCTAAATCAAAATCTGAATTTGTACTATTGTTCAACACTGCAGGTGTGGTTTATAAGTAGGGTGTATCAGCACCGCCGCCACACCACACACACTACTTACAATAACACCACCCTCATCAACGCCACCGCCGCCATCACCTCCAAAAATAACAACAACAAACAAACATCGAAAATAACAACATTACCACCATAGCTTGAAGTTTATTGCCACAATAACATATAACAATTTTATTAATTTCAATTTATATATTATAGGCTTAAAATGAATAGGTCCTCCTTACAAAGCTTTTGGATTAAACACACTGGATGTGAAAGTGTGCCGCGTTGGCTACTGAGGGCAAACGGCGAATTAATGAAGGATAATCAGCTAGTGTTTCCATCACAATTATCCATGGGGCTGCAATCTTTGAATCTGAGTTACAATCGGTTACAATGTGTTCCTGATACCGTCTGTGATATGCGCAAGCTTCAAATCCTAGACCTTTCCGGGTATGTATATAGGTCTAAATACATTTCGTCGCTGTTCTGACATACCGGCACATCTCTTAATACTTATTTCTGTTGTGATGTGCCGGTATGTCAGAACAGCGACGATTTGTTGGTATGAACACGATTTACACCTATTTTACATCTTCGATATTGAATGTTAGGGTGTATTAGTTCAGTACAGATTTCTGAGACAATATCTGTTTAACGAAGAATTATTTACAGTATGTATTGGGCTTAAAATATGTTTCTAGTACGACATAATGCATGGTATTGTCACATATATATTTCAAATTGTGTAATCGTCGACATCTTGCGTAAAATTGCCAGAGAGGGCCCGAAATGATATTTACGTGTTACGCGCGCACGTGCCCGCAAAAAAAGGAAGTCATTTTAGTTTTTAGAAGCTCGTTACTAATTCACATTTTGGGAAATGGTCATCACGCTAAGTGGGCGTTTAATTTCAATTCACCATAGAAGTAGTAATATGTCAAAGGTAACGATTGCAGTCTAGTAAAGTGGCGTATCTGTGGTCACTTGTCGGGGAACAAAGGGTATCATTACATTCCAGTTGCCTGTAAGGTTTGAGCCAAAGTTTGATAGGTTGAACTGGCCATGACGCTAGTATTAGTAAGTTCTACCCATGCTGGGGGACCTTGAGTGGGGCAGCGGTGGAACTAGAAACAATTATGAGGGGCTGCAGTATTGCCACATGACTTTCCACACGTGGTGATTTTCCGCCCGATTTGGGCTAGTTTTAAAACTAAAATCTGCTCTTTGGATAAATGTGATTTTTTTTCTTCGAAATTTGAACATTTGTTTTTATAAAATATGATAAAGCACTAGTTTTTATGACAAATTGAAAGTAAAAGTTTGAATTTGTTATCACAAGAACATTTTCAAAAGTAGTATATAGAGCTTCTAGTTACACCAACGCTAAAGAGCCTTGAGCTATGCTTAGGATAGCGGTGTAAATGGTAGCACGCATGCTGGCAAGACACAGTTGGTGTAAAATAAATCAGATAAATGGTGTAGGAGGGGATGATTTATTACCCTGGATATGTCATCAAAGACGTGGTCAAGAAAGTTGGATTTTATACGGGGCACGGAACCGTAATGTTTCCCCCGGTGAACACCACTTCGAACCTACGGTTAAAAAATAAAATGTCGCGGCTGGGTCTATATTCTACCGAATGACGTCGTATCCTTTACTTAGGCCTACACGAATCTGGCCATTATTGAGGTACATATTTGTTTTAAACTATAATTATATTCCTGGACAATTACGCGCGCTAACATTAGCGATTTTTATACAAATTGGCCATCATCAAACCGGGCAAGGGGAAAATAGTCATTTAGATGGGAATTAAGCAAATCCCTTAGATTCCCCAAATAGGCACGATTTATACAAAGCCAAGGGGGTTCCTTTCCTGGTAATGTAATTACATTAATGAAAGTCACTGAAGTTACGTAATGCACACTCTCAAAAAAAAATCAAGTGTTTGAATTTTTAAATTTATTCACTTATATCCAATTATTTTGCCTTCCTTATCAATTATCTACACTATTCTTTATTTCCCCCTCTTTCCTTCGTTTTTCTCTTTCCTTTTCCCTTTACTTCCCCTTTTTAATCCCCCTCTTCCCCATTCTCTTTTATTTCCATTCCATTTTCCTTCGCTTCCTCTTCTTCCTTTTTACCCTTGCGTTTCCCCTTTCCCTTTCGCCCCTTTTCCCTTCTTTCACCTTTTCTCTTCCTCTCAACATATATTTAATTGACCCTCACACGCGTTTAGAAGGTGCTTTATTAGTTTGTTTATTTGTACAGAAAAAAGTGTGTTTACTTAGATAGACCTATGCATTTTGTTGTCAACTTAAAATAGAGTAACCTTTTTGGTACCCTTTATTTCATTACAGTAACAGGAGTATTAATAAACTGCCTTTGAAACTGGGTGAACTGAGATCACTTGCTACCTTGAAGCTCGACCAGGTCGTTATTACCAATCCACCCTCAGTCGCAAGCATCTTAAAGACGAATAGAGTAGATACAACGAAAGCGAAAGAAGTAGATACCACAGCGGTATTGAAAAAACTTCGAGAAGAGTTTCTGCACTACAGGGAATACAAAGGGATCAAGCTTATGGTCATTGGTCCAAAGGTAAAACATTCAAGGATTAACTTCAGAATAATAAAATTGGAATAAGCTTAGCTGGAACATCAAATTATAGTATATAATCTTTGAATAAGGTTCATAAGGATTGTTTATTGATTTTTTGTTGAACATGGTTTTTAATTGTCAGATTGTGTTACTCACGTTTTAGATGGTTTCGTCTTCTCGGTTGGATCTCGTCTTCGATAATGTCTTGATCCACTCGTTTTCCCCGCTATTACTGGGCATCCCCGCTAGACGTGTTCACATTCTCGTTCCCAGGACACATAAGCGTTATCAGTTGATCGTATAAAGACATGATTGAGAGATTTAGTAATCATCAATCGTGACGAGGACAGTTATTTTCTACATCAGCACAGAATAAAAACATGTGTTGCCTGACGAATTCTGTAGCAACTGTAAAGGATGTGTCCAGCAAGCACAACATTGTGCATTCTATGTTAGACAAATAATTATCGAGCCCAAATTGCGTAGAACAAACCCATCATACATGCTTAGAAATAGGTGTCAAATTTTGCTGGGTACAAAAGAAATGTGTAGTTTTTAACCCAATACCACGGCTGTTTGATCACACATAATTTGTCCGTTTTATTCTGAGAACACCGTAACTTGCTGGCCCGGTTCTGGTTTTAACATATTTAAGTACCTGAATATACTGGCCATATTTTGTAGAAATTTCAGAACATTTGTAGGTGCCATTTCTGAGAAATAGAGCTTTGAATATTATTATTTTCTATAATAGTGCCCTCATCGGCCACATTTCCTATAGCGTTACATGTTAAATGTGTGTAAAGTAGAAAATGCCGATAATTTAAAAAGGGCTCGAACAATTTTCGTGAAATTTTCACCGTATTCTCGTATTCATTAGCGCTACCTAAATCAGGTCAAACCGTAACTGGGCCACTATGTAATTTTTTATTTATTCCATAATCTTAATTATAAATCGGACAGTCAAACAGCCGTGATACTGTGCTAAACATCATTTTACACGTTTTACACGTTTTACACATGCAAATTTAAAGTTTACTTTTGAAGTCCGAGTTCTACACTCTGGGAGTGTAGAAGATCGCCAGTAATTGGGTAAAACCCCGATTTGACTCCATTTTACATGACAGAAAGCAGATGTAAAAGAGACTACTACGCGACGTACAATCTCAGTAGTAACAAAAACTGCACAATGTTGAGCGAAAATCCCATGCGGTCCGGCACCATCGGTAACGTTTTTTTGCATTCCCAGCCATGGCGGACAGAAACTTCACACGTGCACTAAGCAGGACTTGAGGACCTTATCCCAGCTTTTTGTATGTAAAATGTGATATGATTTATACATTTATAGCTCTGTAGAATAAGACAATAGTCTTATAGGAGTAGAATTGTTGACAGACAGATCTGGTCTGAGATCTAGACCATATTTCCAATACCTATTTGCGTATTATAATAAGCTTATTGAAGTGGTGTAGGGAATGTATTAGAGAGGTCAGGGCTAGGCTAGACAAGTAGTACAGGACTCTTACAGCTACTTCACTCCTAAAATAATATAAATTGTCTTAAAATAACCATAACATGTATAAACATATCACAATTTCTAAATCCAGGATAAAGTCTTCAAGGCCTGCCTCCTACAAGTAAGCTTTGACCATTGTCATCCGCCATAGCTTAAATGTGCAAAGAATGGGCATAATGCAGTGTAAAGTGTTACACAACAAAAGGGTAAATTGCCTACACAAGTGTTGTGTAAAACGACTACACAACCCCTGATGTGTAAAGTGTTACCAATAATTGGGTCAAATTAGAGAACATGGTTGTTTTGGGGTAACCCAACGATATTGTGTCAAAGTTTTGACCCTTGTTGGGTAAAATTCAGCTATTTCATGGGTAAAATGTTCACTATGTGTTAAGTAAGACTCTACACAACCACTGTTGTGTGAAGTTTTACCCAACAAACAACCATGTTCCCTTTCCTTTTTACCCAAGTGAAGTGTATTATTTTACCCAACATTGCTTAATTATTTCTTAGAGTGTACTTATCATAAAAACGAATACAAACAGCCAATATGCCATTTAAAAAAGATCTCGGTGATCGAGGTAGTATTGTCAAGTGGTGTTCCCAAAACCGGCACATTCGATGACCCCCCCTCTGGCTACGCCACTGCATAATATTGGCCACTCTTCTATATTGCATGGAGATCTACAAGTATATTAATGTTTATTATTATTTTAAAGGGTAGCGGGAAAACAGCACTGGTAAATCGTCTGCTGGGCATCCAACCGCGCGAAGCGGAAAGTAAAAATAAAGTTACCGTTACGGAATGGACACGGATACAATGGCATATATCTAAGGTTCGTTTTGATATTTTACGACGGAAAATGTTATAAAGTAAATGTTGTTTTTTATAAGTATTCGTGTCCAGAACATGCAGAATGTGGCATTAAAAAAGATTGATTAGTTCTATAATTATGACTAGTTCTAAACACAACACCACAAGTAAGTCCCCCTCTCAACAGTTCGTCATAACATCGTAAGGTAAAACATTTTACCAATAAAACTAAATTAGAAATAATCCTATGACTGTTTCCTAAGTGTTGTTTGAAAATGAAAGATGTGCATGACTTCATGGCTGAAGAGCTTAGCACAGTGAGTTGTGATGGGCAGTTTTTATCTTTCATTTGAGTTCATTCAGCCATGAAGTCATGGACATCTTTCATTTTCAAACAACACATAGGAAACAGTCATAGGATTATTTCTAACTAAGTTTTATTGGTAAAATGTTTTACCTTACGATGTTATGACGAACTGTTGAGAGGGGGACTTACTTTTGGTGTTGTGTTTATAACAATGTCATTAGTCTGGAAAATCCTGTAAATACATAGTTGAGTATGTTGATAAGAAGACTTTAAATACCAAAAAGTACATTTATCTCTCCTAATTTCGAAATGAAAATGTTGTAGTTTTACCCGGTATATCTGGTCAATCTTAACAGAAACTAAGCTTAGCCTACCACCATTTATGAAACTTCTGACTATGGTTGTGTTATTTTTTGGTCACAGGGTGAAAAAATGGTTCAATGCACACGTCAAAGGGCCATTTCAATCTGTGCACTATTTGTTTACAAATGTCACCTTGTAGTGTTTTTCATATCGAAATACATTATGGGTTTAAAGGTAACAAGCTGCATATATACATTTTAGGTTCGGTTTCCATATATTATTTCATAATAACATCTGATGTTTTTGTTTATAGGCAAATGAGAAAATAGTGTTCACTGTCTGGGATATTGAAGGAGGTTCTTCTAACAGCACAATCAGTCAGGCATTATTTACTCCTAACACTATATACTTACTGGTTTGGGATGCAGCTAAAGGTGGTATCGAAGACATGAAAGAGATATCGTCATGGCTGCGTAACGTTAAGGTTTGGTCAATATCCTTTCTCAAATAGGTCTCCAATACGAAATGAACCATGAGACAACAATTGTTTTACAGTAGATTCACATGTTAAACCTGCCATTAGCTATTACTCTCACGATATATCAATATAATATTGATTACACTGAAATGGCAATCTTGCTTCAAGGTGCTTATTCGGGCACATACTGAGATACCATCTTTATCCACGAGGGTCGTTGGGTATCCAATAGCATGCTGGAGAAGTTTATGTGTGGCCTTGTTAAAAAATAGACCGTCCACACGTTCTTCCACGTTCGTCATCAGCAGTTGTCAGGTTATCCTTGGTCTTATAAAATGTCACACTCGTTTTTAAGCATAAATGCCACATTGCTAGCTTGGAATGATTACGAAATGGGTCCACTTTATTCTCGACTCGAGGTTTGCGTTTCCAATATTCCTCATTCACTAGCATTTCTCTTGAAGTTGCTATTGACTGCCTTGAGCTATTTTGGAGACATGTTTGATGTTGCTCATGATATATAAATCTAAAATGGATTACATTGAAACGTACGGCACTCTTGCTTCAAGATGCATAAAAAAGTGAAAGCTTAAGAGGCCTTTACTTCAGAAATGCTGGGGAGTTTTTTTTTATATTGTCATTTACTGATTTCTACATATATCCGCTATCCTAACAGTCTCTCAATGCCCTTTTTTGCATATTTAATGCTTATGGATAAACAAAGTATAGACATCAGTATCTGATTTCTGATTGTTAGTGAAAGACTCAGAAAAAGACCATATCGATTGGGATGGTGTTTGCAACTGCTTTTCTGTCAAATGAAAGAAGTTGAATTATTTGATCTTGTTTCTTTCTTTTTGAACCAGGAAGCTCATAATTTTGTTCAACTGACTTTTAGAAACATATTATCTCCCCGGATTATCTTATTAACATCAGTTCGTATAGATTAGTAGCAGTTGAATAAATTCAATTACGGCTAAATTCTAAACTTCGAAAATCAGTTATAAATTCAATTTTGGAAACTGATTATTTCAGGCAATGGCTAAAGATAGTCCTGTAATTGCGGCAGCAAGTCACGTTGACGCCCTTATCAGAAGTGGCTCTAAACCACCGGGTGATCCAGACCTCCAAGCCAAGCTCATAGAGGATGGGAAATTCGCCTTATGTGGCGTAATCAAGGACGAGATTTACGTCGATTCTTATATTGTCAATGGTAGAGGGATAAAGACTTTGTCAAAGAGGATACTCGACATTGCACAGTCCATGACAACTACCGACGTAGATGGAGGTAATCATCTAGTGGATTTAATTGGGCGCAAGGTATGTAACACAAAATATCTGCGTTATATTCATTTGATACATGAAATACTATACCATTCCATAAAATGTCTGTGTGCAATTCTTGGGAAAATTAAAATTGCATTCATTCGTTTCTTCTAGCATTAAACATTACTGCCGAGTGCAACAAATTGGCGTAACTTACTAGAGAGGTAAGCTAACTCGCTAGTACTTATGCCCTTACTGCAGCGTAAATTACAAACGATATAATTTTGAGAGCAAAAAATGGAGAGTAAGATCAGTTTATTAACTAGATAGGTTAATATCTATATACTAATTTTCGGTCCTTCGCTTTATTAGATAGTTCAATAATAATTTTACACTCGCGTCCCTCTTGAACTGAAAAAGCGTGGTAATTGCGCCTCTAATACACGAGCTAATTAGATAGTTCAATGCCAGTATTTTCCCGTTTTCAGACATGCGCAGAAAGGATCACAGATGATAATCCGAAATGTTGAATTTCTTTTACTCGGGTAGCTACTGTTCGGGCAAAAATTGTGGTTTTGGGAGTGAGTAATGACATATGGTCTTCACCCAAAATATTTTCATTAGGGATATAGCTACATTTCTGTATGTGCGGCCGTTTGTCATTCTTAAAGATCGCATGAGTAACAAGCATTTATACGGGAATATACGTCCGACAAATAACAATATTTCACGACATTTTCTAAATGTAAACAACAAACTCTTACACAGATCTTAAAGTGACACTTTCACATTGGTTATATAGGTGAACGCGACGTTTGATACCGATAAAGAAACTGGCAGTACCATGCCAACCGTATGTTGTTGCTGCGCGTCGCGTTTAACATGGCGCACGCAATACGGCGCACACGTAATGACGCAGACAAATTGTGTACGCGTTTGTGGCGTTGTACTTTGTTTACGGGGGCAGGATGAAAGCAGGTAGTCCGTAATTGCTCCGCTGTGCATACCGTACATACAAGATAACGGGAGCAAGACACAAACAAAAAATAAAGCCAAGGTACATTATATAAGACCTTTATTTTAATAAAGAAATGGAGAGCAAGGTGCAAACCGTATCCAGGATAACATGTATTAATTAAAGTGACATGAAGTGGCTGAAGGAAAATACATTTGATGGAATTACTCATGCAGTTGTCGAAACCCCATTTGATGAAGTCACCCTTGCAAGTCACCACATTTGATGAAGGAGTTACACATACAGGTAACCCCATTTGATAGGAGGAGTCATCCATGCAGGTAACTCCATTTGATGCAGTCAACTATCGGCTTCCGGTATTATAAATATGGATGATAAATGAATGTTTTGACTTAAACATGTTATATACATAATGATTAATTGAGCAGTTATCACCTAACATTAGTTATGTGTAACTTTGGCCGATACCGACGCGCAAGGCAGGGCGGGTCATGAAGCTTTGGGCTGGTGGATCAAGGTCGGCACCCCCACCCCTCACACCCATTTAATTGTCTTCGCGCGACTTTTACAGCGGTGCGGTGCGGCTTATAGCCTCTACTATGATGAGGTCTGAATCTTACTTTATGAATTTAATAATAAAGTGCTGCGGCTTATACGCCGTGAGGCTTATATAGCACGGAAATAACGGGATTGTCTCATCATACCCTATAGGCCTAAGCCCCCCCCCCCTCCCCGCACTTTCCTTTACTTACTTGATAATATGGAAACAGTAAGGCCACATGGGGTATCTGGATAAACGGAACGTGCGGTATTGCATCATTATACCCTAATAGGCCTTAAAGCCACCATGCAAGCGCACTTCCCTTACTTGATAATTTGGATACAGTATAGGGCACATAATGCATCTTGGTAAACGGAGCGTGCGGTATATTATGGTCAGGCCTTTCATTTAGAACACAACAAACATGACAAAGGGATTTCATGCGTTCAAGCCCTACGTGCCTATTGAGGGACTAATGTATTTAATGTAAATTGGCCCGAAAAAACGGGGTTGGCACACAAAGTGCTCAAATACAATCAGGGAATGGTACAAGTGATCTTGAAAGATAGACTCCGCCGACCATAAATATGAATTTGAAAAAAACTAAATAACCGACTATAGAACTAGAACCCACTAAACGCTAAGAACGCATGCCTACGGGGGCACCCCCATCAACATAAGGGGAAAACGGGAGTGGAGTGGGGGACAATAAACAATTTGGAGGGGGGGGGGGGGGCAAGACAAAACACTTGGGTGGAAAATTCAAGCCTTTTGGCTTTAATTGTAAACATTCCTGAAATTAGATAAATTTATATTCTAAATCAGACATTTTGGACCAATTTAAAGCTAATACAACTTTGAATTTTGACATTAAAATTGAACTTTTTATTATTATTTGGGGTACAAAATGCGTAGGGACTTAAACTGTGGGAGAGGTCACGACTGGTGGCATCCCCCCCACCCCCGGTAGCGATTGTCTTTTTCGTACATGAGTTTAACCAAAATCAGTTCATTTGTTTCAAAATGTAAAAAAAATCATTTTATTCAGTGAATTTTGCTTTATTTCGTATTAAAACGGAATAAATAAATTTGGTTAAACTCATGTACGAAAAAAAAATCGCCACACGGTAGTGCCGCCACTGCACATGGGGTAGGTCTACCTAAGGTCACATGGGGTACCCACCCAGATGTGGCCTATACTTATATTAAGACAATCCAGATACTCTTAATATTCTAAAGTATTCTTAATAATCCACGTATAGGCCCTACCGCATAAAAGGTTATCACGGATGCCCTTAATATTCGATTCAAGATATACCAAATAGTCCAGGGAGGTCCTATATTAGATCTGAAGGTCATAATGGAGTATCTTGGTTATTAAAGTACATGGGGGTACCTGAATAATCAAGGTCACCATGTTTTATAAATGGCGTACTTGGATTTCTTAAGGGCATATAGTATATATGGATTAAGGGCACTGTGGCACCAATGTCAGTATTAAGGGCACAGGGTACATGGAGTATCAACGACATACTCTTGCTGTTTTACAATACCCTCATCCTACGTTTTGATATGACTAACCGCCCACTATTATAGCTTCGGCACCTTTACCTGCGCTTTCCATTATACATTGGATAATAGTACAGGCACATTGGTATGGATATAACGCCGGCACGTGCGGTATCTGGGTTATTAAGGCCACCTGTGGTGAGGGGTTGGGTCTAAACGTGGAGTACTTGGATTAGGTCTAAGTATTATTTAAGAGCACATTGGGCCTACGCTCATGGTGTATTAAGGGCACCATGTCACTTACATTATATTAAGGGCACTTTAGGTACCTGCATTATTTAAGGACATGTTCTTGATATTTATATAAACATTTATAACGCTTTGAAATTACTCACCTCTGTCTATTTTGATATGACTAACTGACCGCTATCTTCGGCACCCGCGTTTAATTTACTTGAATATGATCAAGTAAGGGCACAAGGGTATTATAACGGCACATACAATACCTAGATCATGTGATACCCGATGCAATATTAAGGGCACCTGTGGTAACTGGAGTAGGGGTACTCTCTAAGTGGAAAATGTCAACTCAATAAAGTGGAACATTGTCATATAAAATCTCCTTTTAGAGTGTTTTTCCACTCAAAAACGTGTTGTCCTGCGTTTAACTCCTTGAAAAAGTGGAAAACCACTCTTTTACATTTAGAGAGTAGGGATTAGGCCTATGGGGTACCTGGATTTCAGGTCACATGGGAGGCCTACATCCTGAAGTACCTGGGTATCTGGATATTAAAAACACAAAGGGTATAGGCCTACCTGGATTAAGGCACATCACACATCCTGGATTATCAAATGCACCTGCGGTATTCAGATTATTGAGGGCCCGTCTGGATTATGTAAAGGGCATGTTCTTGATATTGTACCAAATTTTCTTACGCTTTGTTTACAAACCTCCCCGTTATCTTCTAGCGGGTTCCGCGCGAAGCGCGGATGCCCGCTAGTCCTTATGAATTAAAATCGCCCCACTTAAACAATATTAATTTGTCGCATACGCCAAATGCGTATTCTTGGTTCCGGTCAGGTGTAAGATTTAGCGTGAATTAAGTTAGGGAGTGTTCATAAATACCTTGGTGGGGGGGGGGGGGGGGGGGGGGGGGGGGGTAGTCGAAAAAATGGAGGTGGGATCACAAAAAATAGTACTTATTAGGGGGATCAAACAAAAGGTCCTTTTTTGCCGCTACGCGCATACACAACAAAATAACATTTGTCTGCACTTTGCGCAAAAAAAGAACCGACAGAACCCACATTTGCACAATTTTAAAACGCTTCGTGCGTGGTCGAATCTAATAATGCTCGGTAACTTAGACATACAGGGGGATCAAGAAGAAGAAAAAAATCACCATACAAGGGGGATCAAGAAATAAATAATTGTGTTTGGGGGATCAAGAAAAAAATGTCCGAGGCTCCTAAATTTCCAACCCCCACCCCCCCACCCCCACCAAAGTATTTATCGGCTGTATCTCCAATAACTTGATGCAAGACAATCCTGGCGAAACATTGCAGGGAAAAAAGAACAGTGCTTACAAAGAGCGGGCTCACGATTGCAATTTAAAGTGCTCATTAAAATAATATAAATTGGAATATAAATTGGAATTATGGTAAAATAAAACGTGAATAAATTTAGCCTTGTCAATATCTGTGGCTGTTTCAAAGGCTGAAATGATTTGACCAAAATGTATGTCCTAGAAGTGGAACGAAGTACACTAAAAGAAATTGAGACAAAGAATGTGTTGTAGTGTGCAAATAACATATAGGCCTATCTGGTGTAGCAATTAACAGTTACATACATAATGGATGAAAACATGTTAATGTACAGTATAACAAAACATATCCTGTTAAGAAAAATAAATATGAATGTGGTAATAGGCCTATAAGTTAGGTATGTAAGATAATGAAGAAAATTTCAGATTAGAAAGGCAATGGACAGTAAATGTGCTGGTATTATTATAAAATCACGAGGAGACTATTTTGCAAATAATGTCTGTTTTAGTGAATTGAGTTCAAATGGGTATTATTGAAATTTGTTGACATTGTTTCTAGTATATATACAATAAATACTGAAAGTCCAGAGTGTACGAATTATTATTACTTAGTAATACATTGAAACGGTTGTTTTATATTAACAGTAGACCAACATCTACGCAAATAATTGACAGCCCTACATCTAGACAAATAATTAGCTAGCAAGTTGTGTTCAGCACCAGCATTAATGTTTGTCACCAGATTTTTATATAAAGATATTCCAGAATACATCTTGCTCAATCCATTGTGACCAGTGGCGTAAACCGAGGGGGTGGGGAGGGGGGGGGGGGGAGGATTTGCCACTCCTCACCCCCAGTCAGAAGCCATGACCCCACTGGTGCCATCCAAATGAAATATGACAAAATACAATGTTACCCATGACAGTGCACTACATGCCCTAAATTGCCCAGTGGCTTGACTTATATAGTAAAAAATACCAACAAATAGCTCTGAAATTGTCGAAATGCCTACTTTTAGACCAACTTAAGCTATTTTTAGGTAATTTTGATATTAAACTGCAAAAATGTTTGCGCGCTAGACGCACGTTTGCTCCTACAAGTGTATCTTGCCCCCCCCCCCCCCCCCCCCCCCTTGGCCAACCATTTTAATGCTGGCACCGCCACTGGATGTGCCCCCCAGTCAGAGGTCAATGCCCCCTGATACCCCCCCAAAAAACAAAAAAAAATTGAAATACATAGTTACCTAATATTTTGTCATATTTGGCTTCTGACTAGGGCTGGGGGAGGGGCAAATGCCCTCCTCTGCCCCCAGCCCCAGTCAGAAGCCATGACCCCCCTGATGCCCCAAATGAAATATGACAAAATACAATGTTACCCATGACAGTGCAGTACATGCCCTAATTTAATAAAATACCAACAAATAGCTCTAAAATGGTCTGAAATGCCTACTTTTAGACCAAATTAAGCTAATTGTAGGTAATTTTGATATTAAACGAAAAAAAAAGCTCAAGGGGGGGGGGGGGGGGGATGACCCCCTGATGAAAAAAAAACATTTGTGCCCACGCCCCCCCCCCCCCTAAAAAGAAATTTTTAAACAAAAAATGGGGGGAAAAAGGCAAAACAAAAGGAAATAGGCCGAGGTGAGTGGGCGGGGGCACTGGTTATGTGGGAATTGATGTAACCCAAACAGTGAAATAGAAGGCAAAACTGTACATGTAGTCTACACTGTGTGATTTTTTTGACCGTGCGAAATTGTTTGACCTCCCCACCCCCACCCTCTTACGTGAAATTCACGATGTGACTGCAAAAAAAAAATTGGGCCATCTTTTACGAAATTTTGCCCCCCCCCCCTCCCCTAAAAAGAATCCTAGCGACGCCACTGTTGTGACGATGGTCTTATGGATGACAACAACATAAGGTTGCACACCACCAAATACATCTCCCATAGGGTTTACACGTGAAATGCACAATTTTAAAATGGATATTTCTCGACGTTATAAGAAACTGGTATCTTGAAATTTTGTTTCATCTTGAAGATGAAAGCCATGACTACTAACTCAACAACTCACATATGGGGGTAACCGGCATTTTTTTGAGCTAGAGCCTTAAAAAGTACGAGTTCAGTTTTCCTGGTCACACGTAATTGTTGATTTAGATGATGGCGTCAGATACCGGAAATGACCTGAACACAAATGTCTCTGTTAAAATATTAACAAATCATCATTGCATCAATTTTTTTGGAACTGAAGAACGCTGATTTGTCTCTCAAAATTCACACTATATTAATTTCGCCATAACATACCCTAATTTTAAACTGTAATTTACAATAGGTCTCCCGTTTCGGCATAGAAACGGGCCGGTTTTGGACTATTTCCCTCAAAGGGGTAGGGCCAGACGTTATTTAGTGGTGTGAAACCATAAACACTAATACAATGTCGTACCATTTGGTATCATCCTCCAATTCGGGTGAAAACAAATAAGTTCGTAAGCAAGCGTAAATACATTTATGCAAACCCTGGTCGTTTGGTTCCACAAGGATTGTTGGTCCAGTGATCGCCCGAATCCAGATCCAGTAGATTGATGCTAACCTGCAAACTAATCATTTCACAAGGGGCTATTAAAGGTATTTCGGTTCCGTTCCCTGTAAGTTCTGAGATTTTCCTGACCACGGCTATGGAGCAGTATCCGTCCCAACTCTTTGAGTTATTGCACCAACTATTAGTGCCTACGGCGCTTTGGGTACCTATTCGGGCAGTTCGGACCGACCGACTACGCTGTTTTTGACTAGGGTGTTTGGTTGGAAGGCCATCACACTAGTGGGGGTCATTGTGAAATTTAATCAATGCAGGTTTATTTTAGATTCATGATTTAAAGTACAAAAAATGAATACATTATATAAAAATAGCACAGTCTGTTTTTTGAACGGTGGGATATATCTCAAGATATGGTTTTAGAAAAGATTTCATGTTCACAATAATTCCATTCAACTGTCTATAAATAGCTTCAACCGTCGTTTGGTGGATCAGCAAATGTTGGGCTTCAAAATGTTAATTTTATCATTTGTTATGTTATAAAATTCATTCTTTGAACTTCATTTTGTTATAAAGACTACTGCTGTTTCAAATGTTGTAAAATAAAATGTCGAGAAAATGCACGATTCAGTATGGCTACAACAGATTTTAGTTGTAAAAGTGAGCCCAATGAGAACTTTAAATTACCTTACGTGGCAATACTCTAGCGTTTCTTGGTCAAGCAGCCTGAAATCACGACTGCAGCAATTGCTACACCCAAGTTCCCCAGCGTGTGGTCAACGGTGTTGGATGGATGTAATTCTTGGGTGGAACTTTAGAACCCAACACGAGACTTTTCAAAGTTCTTTAACTTCTTGTGTTCAGAAATTATAGTCCCTCTATACCAACATTCCCCATCAGGAAGGCATAGAAGCAAGCCGTGCAGCTTTGGCTAAGATTGGTCATTCTAGTCCTCCCATACCTGATATTGAATGCCTCATGAACCATGTCCTAACCAAGAACAATTTCACTTTCATGGACAGGACCTACTTGCAGGTACATGGCACAGCTATGGGTACTAGGATGGCTCCGTCATGGGCCTGTCTTTTCATGTCTAGGCTGGAGGAACAATTGCTAGCTGAAGCACCTTGTCGACCTTGGAATTGGTTGCGGTACATCGATGACATATTCTTTGTCTGGACCAGTGATGAAAGCAGTCTCCTCACATTCATTGATCACATGAACTCATTTCACAGGACCATTAAGTTCACTTCTGACTACTCCCACCAACAGGCACACTTTCTTGATGTAACCATACAGAAAGCTGAGAATGGTATACTGTCTACAGATCTCTTCACCAAGCCTACAGATACGCACCAGCATCTCCATGCTTCAAGCTGCCACCCTCGCCATTGTAAGACTGGCATAGCATATAGTCAGGCTCTCCGTCTCCGACGTATTTGTTCTAACGAATCTAGATTCTCATATCATGCACAGAATTTGAAGAAGCATCTGGTTACCAGGGGTCACAGCTCCACCAAAGTCCAGCAAGCCATCAAGAAAGTCCACTCTCTCCCGAGAGCCACAGTCCTTCAGGAGAAGCCCAGAAACCAAGACCCCACCCCTAAGATTCCCCTTGTTACCACATTTCATCCTAACCTTCCTCCTCTACGTCACATCACCAACACTAACCACCACATTCTCCACACATCAGACCGTCTTCGTCGTGCAGTTCCTGACATACCCATCCTGGCCTACAGACCTTCGAGATATGTTAGTACGTGCTACCATTCCCCCATTAACTGATGATTCTCTCCCTACGCAGCATGGCACTTCTAAGTGCGAGTCGACCAGCAGGTGCGTCGTTTGCCGGGAACACATCAAGGAAGGTGATTCCTTCACCAGTCACACCACCCATGCCACCTACAAGACGAAGGGTCATATCACTTGCACAACATCTAATGTAATTTACCTCTTATCATGTAGAGTGTGTGGAGTCCAGTATGTTGGTGAGACCAAAAACTCACTGAAGAAGCGCTTCTATGGACACAGATCGACGGTCAACACCAATAAGCCACCTGTCGGACACCACTTTAACCTTCCCAACCACACTATGTCTGACATGATCTTACAGGGCATTGAATCTTTAGGCAGCCGTTCAGAAGTGGTACGTCTCAGTAGAGAGAAGCTATGGATGAAGCGTCTTCTCACTATTCAGCCCCATGGCCTAAACATCCAGGAAGGGAACGATTAGACTCAACACTCCCCCCCCCCATTGTATCTGATTAACCTATCACTTGTATTTTTTACCCATTTGTTTTTCTTCACTCCTTTTTTCAATTTTTTACTTCTTGATATGTGTGATACTTTGTTTTCATTTTCAACATTATCTCCTATGCACAGTCATTTTCATCACTCGTTCCAGTGCTTTTCCATTATTTGTTACCATAGGCCTAGTCTTACTCCTACTTTGTCATTTATTGTTTTCTCATGCTTTCTCTCAGTCCTTTTACATTTCCATCTATTTCATTATTTATTTGCAAGCCATCAATCACCACTATGGACTTTTTTATAACCCATTTGCCTTTTAATTCTTAATCTCCCCTTTGTCTATGTCATCCTTTTGTTACATTATCCACTTCATCAATCAGCTGTCAAGTTTGTTATACCTTACCCTATTCATCCATCTGTCACTTTGACCCCCACTGTGTTACATCACTTCCTGCCTATTGTTCCTCTGTCTATATATATGTTGTGTATGTTGTCTTCTGTCATTTAACCTTCGATAATGATTCTGTTAGAATCGAAACGTCAGGTCCTCTTATATTTATTACATCAGAAATTAAATGTTCGAACTACAATATGCTTAAAAACTTGTGCTATTATAGATTTAATCAAATCAAAAGTTCAAATTTCGAGAGAAGTTACGATATAGAGCAGGTTTTAGATTAAAAATTATCCCAAATTGGGCTAAAGGTCGCATCGCTGGAGTGTTTGACTTTTGGGTCGTCTAGACAGTTAGTTCAGGGGGTTTACACCATTCACACCATGTTCACACGTAAATACTAGCGGCATGACCAGTTCCAGTTGGCTCAAACTCTACAGGCAAATGGAACGTAATGAGTGATCTTTTTTCCAGGGAGCCCTCTATTCATGATTTTGTTTAGAAAGTAAATTTTCTTACAAATTAACATTTCTGATCATAACGTATGAAATCATGGTCTTAGACTGAATTTAGCCTGACAATTAAACTGTTGTGATAGCAGAACAATCTTTTCACTCTTTAAACCATGCTTTTGAAGTAATTATGAATCGTATTTCTCTGTAACTCAGAATATACTTATGATGTATTATCATAAATGTAAATCTGCAAGAAAATCTACTTTCTAAAAAGAAAACATGAATAGAGGGCGCCCCCTGGAAATGATCACGTAATATGTCTTTAGTTTATAAAGTAATGTTCTGTTCAACTACATGACCAGGTGTGTGCTAATCATAAGGTTTTATCCGTTGCGGTCAACTGTCATTCAAAAATGGAACTTTGTGATACGAAGATCTGTCCCTATCCAACAGTTACTTGGATTATTAAGCATGGAATTTTCATATACAATCTTCAATATTGTAAACGATTGATTGGATATTTAGGTACCGAAGGCCTTTTTGGATATGAGGGAGAAAATAGCAGAGGTGATGGCGTTACAACAAACTGAGCATGCTGAGAGTGGCAAACGTCCACATTTAATGACAACAGAGGATTTCGAGTCACATTTTTGCAAGATTGACATGAGCAATATGTTATTGGTAATCGGCTAGTCATGGATAGTTGTGAGTATCATTCTATGACTGGCCATAGTATAAACAAATACGTGTAAGGTTAGTCGTCTAAGGTTACATGCAGTACGTGTAAGGTAACACACGTGTCAGGTAACACGAAGTTCGTGTAAGGCTACACGTATAACGTGTAAGGTTAGACGTCTATTGTATCGTAGACCGCCGAAGATAACATTCTCGCTTTATTCCGTTAACAATTGTGACACTTTGGATTTAATATTTGCAAACAAGTATTAATCAAAGAAACCCGGGGAAGTGCAGTGTGGGAGAGGATGAAAAAAACACCCAAGGACAAAACCATATTGGATATCCTACAAGCTTATGCTATTTACGGAATAAACCCTATTTGTAAACTGTATTTGCTCATCTTCGACGTGTAAGGACTAACTGTACATGTATTTGTTTACATTATGGCCAATAATAAGTATCTGCTGTGCTTGAATTACTACATGGATAATTATAAAAGTATGCCTATTTTACTTTTGCTTTGATCACAACATTTTTGTGAGATTTGCGTGATTTCTCACAATTTTAAAGACAAATAGTTAATACAAGTCTGTCCATAAACAAGGCAATTACTTACACTAGTCTTACAGAATTGCACAAACTAAGTTTTACACCTGTTTTAGAGACGGGTATACTTAAACAAAGCTCTTCAATTTGTTACTAGCCACAATCCTGGAAAAAAGTCTTGGAACACTTGCATGTGAGTATTAAGGACAAGTGTCACCCCACTCCCCCGTACCATGTTGACCAATGCCAGTGGCTCCTGCAGCTTGCCAAAGTGTCCCAACATTGGGGGGGGGGGGGGGGGGGGGGGGGGAACAATCTCATTTGAACAATTTCCGTTATAACAGAAGACACTAAGTATTAATACATGCACACAATACCCAACACGTGTGCTCAGCGTTCACGTTCCAAGAACTTTTTTCCAAGATTGTATACACAGATTGCAAAATATTTCATCTACATTGGTTTTTCTATAATAACTCAAACTGAATGTAACATGAATCTCAAATTTGTATTTGGCAGTGGACCATAGGCTTGTCAAACCAGTATTTTTTTTTAATATAAAGACATTCATTTAATACGGGATCGTTCAGTGAAACAATTCCCTATACTAACTAATGCATTTTGAAGATGTTTAATTGCCCATTATTGCAATGCATAATGTGGCGTTTACAGATACTCCTACGAGATTTATTCATGTATGTCAGATATACAAAAGAGTATCTAAAATTAACGGAACCTATATATGGGGTTAAAGTAACACGAATAATTGTAAAAACACTTATAATGACTATCTTCAGTAGATAGCAGTACAGTAACTTCTGTTTGACAGATTCGACAGCTATCTTACGTATTGCATTAACGGGTTGTAATATAATAATAGATCCTCATTATTCATATGCCCATCTGTTATTTTATATTTTCTGATTTGCGGTCATTGTTTTGCATTACTTGTGTTGCAAAGGACGATGAATCCCCAGCCCAATAATCACCAAGAAAAAGTTGTCAACATTTGTCAAAATGTTTTTTTATTCTCTTCTCGAATTTTCATAGGCCTTTTCGTACACTTTTTGGCTGTTTTATTAAAAAGAATGTGTGAGAAAAAACATTTGGATTTAGCTCTACATTTCCACATATTATTCACCAACATTTTTTGGCTCAAATTGTCAACTGGTGTTTTTGTTCAACTTCAATGATAATGAAATAGCATAACGATGCACAAGAATGGCGACGATAAATGTGTATGGACATACCGTAGATATTCGATATATAGACATAAAATTGAACAGATACTGAATTTGAACCAAGTAAATTCATCAACGTTGTGGTGAGCGCCATCTCTTGATATTTATTTTATACGTTTGAAACACGCACGAAAAACCATTTATCCTAAAGAAAGTTACGTAATTACTGGTGACATAATTTCAAACATTTTCAGATACGGTGAAAGGCAGGGATGGTCGTCTCTATTGATTTTTGTAGAAAACGTATGCTGTCTCGCTCGCACCTGTATGACTGAGCATGGCAGGTTTATTTGAAAAGCCCGTATTACATTGTAATACGGGTATTGCATAGGCCTATAATAAAGGACATCTATGATTTTGAATGTGACTCGGCCCAAAAAGCCCAAGGGCTCAAAATGACAGATGAGTTTAAAGACTAAAGAGTAAAGAATGTTCCATACACTCTGACGTGACCTAATAAATAATAAATATGAAGAAATGAAGTAATTAATTGTAAATAAATAATATATATAAATTAATAAGTATTATAAATAAAATAAAGTGTATTTAGGTCTATTTATATTTAATTTATTGATAATAAACATCAACAATTTTGAAAGTAAATACAAAATAAATCATTTAAACGTTAAATAATATCAATATAAGTGAAAACCCCGAACGAACGTATAACGAACAATAATACATATTGTATTTACTTAAAACCCTAACCGACCTAGTCCCAGACCCGACTGCTCTACGTATAGAGCACTAGGAATATAAACCGCCACAAAGATTCGAACCTAGGGCCTGCTGATTGAGAGTCTCAATCTTTACCAAGTGAGCTATTTCGATTTTCGTGATATCCTCTGCCCTTTATAACCAAATATAGTTCTCATTCAACTATCCCATAAAATACACACGGATTTGTCAACACTGAGTTGTTGTCTGTTAAATGAGTCTATGATTAATTAGATTTAGTTGTAATAATTAACAAATACCGTACTTTGTGAAACGATTCTAAGTTATTTTCGTTCGGCCTATAAATGATTGTTGAACAACATTTGCGGTATAGCAAGTGTACAATTTAACAAAAACCCATAGTATATATTACGCCCCCCCCCTCCCCCCCCCCCCCCCCCCCATACTCAAAGGTTGCATTCGTGACTCAACGCATTTTGATTTTTACGAAACTTATGTAAATCCCTATCGATTGCACAGTCAGACATCAACATGATCAAGGATTTACCTCAATAGAGTCCACTTCACTCATGCGTGGTCGTAACAAAAGGTTCTTGTTCCCGTAGTATTCGTTGTTCAGATCAATTCGATGCAAGTGTTACTGTTCAAAGAATGCCTACATTTGGCGGGTTATTTAAAAACAAGTATCCTTCAACACGTGTGTTGATCTGTGGTATTAGTATTTTCAAATTTGGAAACATACTATAGTTCCCACAAATATGACCGACACATGGATGGCCTCTATTGCTAGTATTCAAATCACATTTATATCTAAATCAATACATGTAGCATTGAAATATAATTTAGATTCGCACAAAAAAGTGAGTCATGTTCTGTTTCTTATGACTTTATTGCTATCCTTATAATAACCCCCCCCCCCCCACATAACCCCCCACCCCCACCCCCCTCCCCAAAAAAAAAAGAAGGTAGAAATAACAGAAAAAATAAATATAAAGGGATAAATTAGTAAATAATAAATATAATTATAAATATTGGTATACAAACCGGGACGTACAAAATAAAGGTTATAATGAGTCTCGAACTTACGATTCAATGGTACCTATATCATTATGAGTATTTATTGTAAACTGATTCCCTACCAACTGAGCTACGGCCCACAGCAATTTCTATTCAAGCACATTCAAATATACGGATATATACGGATTTTAAAAAGAATAAAACAAGTATAGGTCTAAATAACAAAGCCCCCTCCCCCAAGAAAAAAATAATAATAATAAAAAATAACAACAACAAAAACGTTAACAAAACAAATTACAAGACAGAGAAATTGGAGACACAGACAGGAAAATAAGAAGAAAAGGGGGAAGAAACAGACAGAAAAAATGACTGTACAGAGTATCGAACTCACGCTATAGTGATTCCAAAAAAAAAAATGTATGTTCTAAAGTCCAGTGCCCTACCAACTGAGCTAATATTCACACGCTAATTGCAAAACCCATTTATATATATCATTATGTCAACAACTAGTGCAAGCCTCCGTATTTCGTAGTTTTTGTAGTGTTTAATCAAACATATAAATAATATCAAGAGATGGCGCTCACCACAACGTTGATGAATTTACTTGGTTCAAATTCAGTATCTGTTCAATTTTATGTCTATATATCGAATATCTACGGTATATATTTTCAGCAATTTTTCTTATGGCTACTATTTCGTAATTGGAACTTCAATTTCGATGCCACTTTAACCCTGGCTAAGCTCTTGCAGTTGAGAAATAAAGAAACATAACTTTGTTATGATGATAATAATTATGACTCTTCGTATTTGTCTTCTGAAAATATTTTGAGAAAGTAAAATGATCAAATCAACTGTATTAATTAACATTGAATCCTTGGCTTTTATACTATTGAGTCCATACAGTTTTGCCTCCAATGTTCGAAAAATATCAAATTTGCAACTCTCATTTTCATCCTTGCACAAACGTCCTTTGACTCGCGCTGGTTGAAAAATGAAATAGCGACCACGTGCGTGACATATATGCTAGCTGACTGTCTAATACAACGTGTGAGTCAGTCTTCTGTATTTTAGAGGCTAATATCAGTGCAATTCACGTAAGGTGAGTATAATTTAAGGTGAAACTTGTCCGACTGCAAACCCGTTCAATTCTTAACCTATATTATGAATAACGGTTGTAAAAGCTCTCGTATATAAGTTTAAATTGCCAAATATGAAAAAAGTGGCCGATTAAAATTTGTCGGATTGGTGACCTCTGAAGAATGGTTCATCAGAGATGGTAACTATACTTTAAACGGAAAGTTGTTTTTAATTAACCTATTCAAACGACAAATCCTATGAAAACTGAACCTTTGCTCTTGTTTGACCAAACAACAAATTCAATTCATTTCAGTGATTCAGTTCCTGGCAGATAGTGGGAGCTTCGTCCATATTAATGACCACACGTATCAATTGGCCAACGTGTATTTCCTGGATCCTGATTGGCTCTGTCAGTCATTGTCTGCAGCTAGTGAACCACCACGAAACATGAGGGTAGTTACGGACGAGCTGAAGGTCCAAGCAGAGGAATATGGCTTCGATGAGTCAACGTTCGGGGTATATTTACACTTGTTAGGCCGCTTCGAGATCGCTTTGAAAGCGTCAAAAGACAGGTAAAGCATAGACGGGTAAATGGATCTTAATAAATTCATTACACCTCTAATCATAGATCATATGAAATAAAATGATAATTCGAACACGTGGGCATAAATAGGTAATACGAATGCTTACTATTATTGTTGTTGGTTTTGATTTTTTAGCTTCATACTGCCTTTGCTGCTAACAGACACACAGCCTTGCGTGGGCGGAATCAGGCCAATTATATCCGACATTTTCCAGAATGTCCTTATGCGATGGTATATATTGCCGTTTGTTCCTGCTGGCTTCATGACTAGATGTGTATGTCGGATGATGGCCGATACAAATCGTACGATGAAGTCACAATCTAATCCAAGGTAAACTCGGCATATTCCTTAAGTATGAGTAGAGCCTCTTTTATGATTTCAATATGCTTGTTTCTTCAATAAATATACGTCACGAATGTTATACCCAAGGATCAGTGGCCAATTGACGATAGCAACCTTAACAAGTGTTAGTAGAAAAGCCTTGAATCTACATTCTACGTACGTGCCCTTAATATCATGTCAGCCACTTTTATAACTGAACTTCTTAAATTCCCTTTCATCGAGTTAATTCAATCAAGAAATGAATCATTTTCGGCTTATATTAAACAATGTTTTGGGAATACTATGATTTCAGAGGATCGTACGACCGTAAAACATATTGGAAAAATGGGATTGCACTAGCTAGCGATAGTCAACAGACCAACGTTGAATTACTGTACCTGCTGGATGGATCTCCTTGTATTTGCCTATCAATACAGAGCAATGAAAAGGAACTCCTGAGAAAGAGCGTCGGCTTTTATGTCGATCACATCGAATATCTAATAGAGGAATGGTATGCAGGTAATATGAGAATTTTGAGTAATATTTAGCTTACCCACTTATACGAAGCAAAGCACAAAAAAATGAAGTAAACCAGTTTTGCAGCTATTGTGACTCAATATATGATATATCTAGGAAGTCACGAGTATCAGGTATACATATGTGCATAACATAGTCGATTAGCCGAACACCTTCGTTTAAATCTGAGCAAGTTCAATTTTTCCTAATTCTAGCCAATATGCAAAATTAAATTTTTGTGTGTGTACATTTACGTGGTATCTTTAATAGCAAAGCATTGGATACAAGGAAAATCATACACTGCTGGAATCAGTTATTCTTACATAAACACCTTGGTATGGTTCAACCGAAACAATGTCAATAATTTAATAAGAGTAGCCATTTTAAATTAAATACAAGAGAATAATTAGTCGAGTAATACTATCCTTATTTGACGTTATAGATCAAGTGAATGCAGTTAGACGACTTACACCTTGTCCTTCCTGTCTCAGTGAAGCACTCAGCAAACCTGGCGCGGCTCCTCGGGGTGTGGCAAGGAATCTATCCCATATCCAAGACACCTGCGCAATATTTCAGGTGGCAGAGTTAAGTGCAAAAGCTCTCAGCAGTGGAGAAGCAACTATGCATTGCAACGGGTAAGGGTTAAATTTGTGTGCTAAAGTGAAAGCTGGCAATTAGCCTAATCAACGATAATCATAATTTGGTTTAAAAAAAACCTGATTACAAACGATATTTCAATTTCAAAAGTCATATTCGTGAAGGCATGTTTCCACTCTGGGTTGCTAGCCACCTCCAGTCCTTGGAAATTTGACAAGGTTACAATTTATCCATGTTAAATCTGTACTGTCTATCACCAAGTGAACAGGTGCATGGACAGTTCATCTGTGTTGTACTACCAAAGTGGAAGGCCAGCTTTTAGGGGCAAGTAAATCGTAAGTGCGTTTTGACTATTTTCAGGAGAAGCATATTTGTAATTTAAATTGAGATGAGGTGTATATTAGGAGTATCAACAATTTAACTGTTAATAAGGCGGAGTCGTCGCTCTTCATGTAAAGTCATGCAATTACTTTGCAAAAGGTCACAAAAACGAATAGTCAACCAATTTCAATGTCGTAAGTGCAAGCCGTATTTTCTATTTAATGCAAGAATATCGTATGTGCAACTTACGACCGTCTTGCACGAATCGCTTGAAAATCTCTTAGTGCAAGAAGGTCGTGGATGCATGTCTTTTTGTGAATTAAACTATCAGGGGAGAAAAACGGGTAAAATTTGAAGGGAAAATCAGGCTCCACACGCGCCGCGGATCGAACCCGGGCCACGTGCGTGCATTTCTGATGCTCTACCGATTGAGCTACACGGTGGAGGTTAAAAAACTGATTTTTTTAAAAACATGTTGAACCACGGGCATGGCGTCATTTTCACGGACATTCACTGCTCGACTGGACGCGATGTGACGTGTTGCAATATTCATGTTATTTAAATCAACGCTTGACATAGCGACTGACGACACATTTATATAATTTTATGGAACACCATTCGTGTCGACAGGAATGCTGTTCGATACGTGTTCACACGTTTGACGCTTGCGACAACTTTTTTGAAGTGGGACGATGTGAAACCCCATCATAGATGTTCGAACATCAACCTATGGGGAACATGCATTCGCAGCCGCCGCTCCAAAACTGTGGAATCGCATGCCCGCTAAAATCCGTGCAATAGACTCTCTCACCTGTTTCAAATCAGCTCTAAAGACATTCTTGTTTAACTCTTTTGACGATGAGTAATTTGTTCATACTGTATAGCGGTTCAAAATTGTATTCTTGGTTTTAATTTTTCATTCCTGCATCTGTATAGTATCCTTGCAGGTTTTACACAGCCCGTCGTACAAATTATGCAAATTTTGTGAATATTTGAATAAATTAGCATAATTAATTAATTTATGTAAATGAATGTTATTGTTAGTTAATCTCATGTAATTTTTCCCCTTATGGTTATCATTAGCGTTATTATTATTATTATTATTATTATTATTATTACCTTTAAAGGTACGTTAGGGGGAAAGAGGTTTTTGTTATTCGTTCATTATTACGTTAGGTCGAAAATACTGTTTCCCCTCAACGTAATTTCTTTCATAAATAATAATGCGCTTTATTCCGTTATAAATAACAAAGTAAATTACTATTCATGAGCTAATTAATTATGCAAATTTATTCAAATATTCAATAAATTTGCATAATTTGTACGACGGGCTGTCTCTAACAAGTGACTAAAGACAGCCCGTCGTACAAATTATGCAAATTTTTTGAATATTTGAATAAATTTGCATAATTAATTAATTTATGTAAATGAATGTTATTGTTAGTTAATCTCATGTAATTTTTCCCCTTATGGTTGTTATTAGCGTTATTATTATTATTATTATTATTATTATTATTATTATTATTATTATTATTATTGTTATTGTTATTGTTATTGTTATTGTTATTGTTATTATTATTATTATTATTATTATTGTTATTAATTTATTTGGATATTTACCTCGCTAGTAGTTTACGCTGTAGTTAGGGCATAAGTACTAGCGAGGTATCTTACATCGCTCGACGCCTGTGTGATGCACTCGGCCGAACATCTTTCTTTTTTATTGACAGGTAATTAAATTCGGCAACTTTATTTTTGTATCTCATTTTTGGCTCTGGCAACACTGGAAGTTTTATAATATTAAAAATATGCGTTTTTTACCCAAATTTAGCACGCAATAAAATCAATTTGCCTGGGCACTCAGATTGTTTTTCTTGTTGGTTTTAAATATCGTATACAATTCCCTCTTCAATTCTGGAGAAAACTGCTTGGGCTATTATTTAGGGATAAGTGTTGCCAGAAAATAGTACCATTTTTGTTGTTGTTGAAAAAGACGAATACTGAAATTTGAAAATTCTTTGGATTTGTGGGAGTTTGGCAACACTTTAAACTGAAAACACTGTGATATTCTATCCAAATATGAGTCGTATAGTGTAACAATAGTTTATATGGAGACTGTTTATCAATAAACAAACTTAATTTGTGGCGTTTGGATTAGTTTTTTTCTTCTTCAAAAAATGGTACAGCTTTCTGGCAATACCTATCCCTATATAATTTCCCAAGCAGTTCTTTCCATAATTGAAAGGAGTAATGACTGTGAGATTCAAAACCAACAAGAAGAAAAGTCTGAGTGCCCAGGCAAATTGTTTTGAGTACCAAATTTGGGTAAAATACACATATTTTTTAATGCTGTAAAATTACCAGTGTTACAAAAGCCTAAAATAGGATACGAAGTAAAGTTGACGAGTTGACATTACCTGTCAGCAGGGTGCACTACACTATGGGTATCCCCTACCCTTAAGGACAGTGTTTTAAACTAGAATCCGAAAGTATGCATCACAAAATCCTCAATTAAAAAGACTTGACAGTAATACAATTGCGTAAATGCCTATGAAATTTGATTAAGTATGATTAATGGGCCATCACCTGCATGCACTATAAACTGTGAATATCATCTAGATACATTTTGAGAGATCATTCAACTTTGTGCTTTTTACTGGAAACATTGTCGATTACTGCGACATTTTCAAGCTCGTCAGATTTTGGAAAATCGAGCAGGCTCACCTACCTATTTTTTCACTTTTTAGAGAGAAAATGTGATCATCTACAAGGTCCAATTTCGAAATTTAGTGGTCTAAAACAGAGTTTTATATCAGTGTTTTTGTACACATCCCTATAGAACTCTATATTTAGTAGTTTGACCCCAGCAAAGAGGAAAGATAACAACTTGCAAAACTTAAGTCTTTTATTTGATATATTTTACACTTCTAAGTCAGTAGCTTAGAAGAACAGGGTATATTTGAACATGTATCGTGACTTAATACAGATTGGTATGTATGTATTTTACACAGGAGAGTAGTGCACACAATAAACCTCAAAGACATGCTCCCAGATGTTTATCTAGTGGACGTGGATCTCAAAGAGGTTCACGATATGCCACGAGTCGACGATGACCAATCCAGGCGTGTTGGTAAGGGTTCTTTTGGCATGGTATACCAAGCTAAAGTAGAAGGTCAAACAAGAGCAGTAAAAAGCTTCATGAAATATGAACCAGAACTCACTATGTCTGATAGTGAGTTAGCTGAAAACGCAGTGCGTAGTTTCCGTGGGTTCCGGCGAGAGTTGGCAATGATGTGCAGGCTAAAACATCCCTGCATTTTAAGGGTGTTTGGTTTCTGTCTTAAAGATCTTTGCTTCGTCATGGAAATGGCACCAATGGGCGATTTGGCGTCATTTTTGCGTGGCGTGATAACCAGTAGGGCTCCAGCCATGGCAACCGAAGAAGAGTTCCATGGATGCATTCTTGAGCGAAGGCTCACCTTTAAGATTGCTTTCCAGCTCTTCACAGCCTTGGAATACTTACACCAGGAGGGAATCACCCATACCGATCTAAAAACCAACAACATCGTGGTTTTCTCAGATGACCCGAAAGAAGAGATCAATGTGAAGCTAATCGACCTAGGTATTTCGCAGTCACATACCGCAGGTGTTGTTCGTGGACGTGCTGGTCAGCACTGTTTTGTTGCTCCGGAAATCATTGTAAACAAAGCTTTCGATGAAAAGGTAATGTGGCTGTCCAGTCTTGTAATTTCGTTACAGTTCAACATAATGACAACATGTTATTGTTGTTAAAATAGCCGGTATAAAAAGAATAATACCTCAAAGCAAGTTTCATCTACCAATATCTTCCTTGCAAATAAATGTATTCAGAAGTAATATCAATATACATTATTCCTTTGACTTGCTTACTTACTTAATTCGGGTCGGGTTCCCAATCTACGATGGCTCTCCACACTCTTCTGTCGTTCATTGCTGTCCTTATGTTACTCGTCTCCAGTCCAGTATCTTGCTTGAGTAGATCGATAAATGTCAGAGCAGGTCGTCCCGGCTTTCTTTTGCCATGTTTGGGGATCCTTTGACTTAAAACCATCTAATCCTCTGACTTCAACCTTAAAATATGTAAATACGAGGGTCATTCAATAAGTTCTACCTCCTACCTCATAACTTTGCTATTATATAAGCCAGTCGTATGAAATATTCCACAATTGTAGCTCGGAATCTCAGCTAAAAATTCATAGTAAATTGGTCTGAGTACCGTTTGTACTCTGTTGTAGATGCTGTGAAAACCAATGGTCCATTTAGTTCGACGGAAACGGATACAAAATAACCAAATGTATCATAAGTGCTATTCATTTGGCAAATTCTAAGAGACAACACGTACCTATCGGTCAATTAAAACCATTCTAAATTACAGATATCTCTTGAACAGACTATAAAGAATAAAAGTCACTGATTTTCTTGGAGAAAAATGCCCTCTAATTAGCCAGAACCAGACCATGACAGCCTTTTGTTTTAACCCTACCACAGAGAACCGCTGCAAAAGTCATATTTGCTTTTCATAAGAACTAAGAGATCTTCAATATACAGGACTAAATGGAGGAATCACAACTGATAATTTTCTACTACTAACTACTTGATTGACTATTATAAAGGATACATATAAGTAAAACTCATAAAATGACTATCATGTTAAGATTTAAAATTCGAGGAATCACTGTGGCTTGACTTGTAACAACGGACATTTGACTGAATAGCAGTATTCCAGAATGCTTAAGGCGTAGCAATACATTCGAGTTGATATTATACTATTTGCAAGCCTACAAAGGTTTTACTATTGCCAATCATCGAATCTATACGTGATAATACAGTATTAAATTCACAAATCATCCATTGTATTCTATTTTCAATATTTAAATCGGAATGTTATATCTAATCATACAATACGGAGAGAAAACCTAAAAAACATATATTTATCGTTGGTGTAATTTCCGTGTCCGTTGTCCAAAATCTCTCACTGGCTTTGATTGCATCATAACAAAAGTGAAACAGACATCAGTTATCATTTACTATATAATGTGTAGCTATGATTCAGAGCTATAATCATGACAAATGTCATGAGGCTAACATTCATATTAGCGATGTTATGAGTGAGGAGGTAGAACTTATTGAATGACCCTCGTAATTTCAATACATTTACATGTTGCCATACATATTATAGAGTTTCAAATGATAATTTTGTATCGCATAGGTTGATATATTTTCCGCTGGAATGATACTCTACCACGTCATAACTGGATTGCATCCGGACGAAAACCAACTCATCTCAAGCAGTCGAGATAATTCCTCAACCAGTGCACGTATTCAACCTGACTTCAAATTTCCGGATTATACTATACACCCTGACTTCAAAAGTTTAGAATGGGTGATGGAAGAATGCTGGCATAGGAATCCAGATGCGAGGAGGTCAGCCACAGAGATTCTGAGCATGATGAGAAAACCAGGTTTCTTGTGCTTGCAGATTGCCCGAGTATTAGAAGGTGTAGATACGGATGTATGTTTTCCAAAACAAGACCAAAATGTAATTATTTAATGGAAACATTAATTCTTATCATTAACATATTAATCCTCATACGCTGCGATGAATCTCGAAATGATAAGTGTTTGAGACGGACCCGCTTGTCGTACTAACCTAAGTGGCGGAATGAAAATTCAAGGGGATATATCAATTGAAATGCTCACCGTGGACATTCATTACAGATTTCATGGCAATAACTGATCTCATCCTATGTGGTCAATCATGGCATCGGTCACGTATTTTGATACTTTTCAGCGCAATGCAGGATTGCTGGCTTGATCGCACCAGATAAAGACCAAGCGCTGCGCTCTGACTGGCGCTCAAAGGCGACCATGTGGACCCTTTGCCGTCCGATCCCGTATCCACTGCGTTCTTAGAGACCTTATTGCGTTTGGATTGGCGCTTTGATAATTTTTATTATAGAGAAAAATCATCACACTCATCATAAAAACGAATAAAATATGCCATCTCTCAACAAACCATTTTGTTTTTAATTTGTGTTGATCGAAGGTCATAGTTATACCTTCGTAGCTCTTCAGTCCTTCCAAAGGGTTGATAAGGCAATTGCTGATAACCCTGGTTTTAAGATTAAATGAAATTGTTATACACATGTTATATATGTATGTACATAATGGGATTCAACTGCACCCATAGTTCTTGAGAGTACCTGTTACATGTGTGTAACATAACACCCGGACATTTCCTTTTAATACAACAGGATGAAAGTCTGAACGTTAACGTCATAGGATGTTGGTCAGGACATAACATCCGGAGAGGTCTCACAGAAATCAACGCCGACAGCCTGACACAAGAGCCAAAGATGCACTTGTGTGGACCAAAGGTGTTGTGCAGTACCATTGCCGACAATCTGTATTTCACAGGAACTGATGTAACTATAACCGCTCGGATCAGTACTCATTTTATTTTAAGATGCTTGCCATGTGTTCAAAGAAGCAAATTGATCGTGCGTAACATTACTTACAGGTTTTTATAATAAACTTTTCATATGAAGTTCCTATGGAAATCAGTAGAGTTTTGTGGAAATCAATAGACTCTTGGGACAGATCGATATGGTTTTAGTCACCAACATTGAGATGTTACCACTTTCTACGTGGCTATTGGTTTTATCATAATAATTACACAAAATGTAAAAGATAACTGAACCAATATTAGGCATGTTTGTACTTATGTTAATGCATTTCTCATGCTAATTCAACACATGGCAATAACATTCAATAGTTTTGACATTTTTGAAACATTTTGTAACATTTTGAAATGTCGTTTACATGTATCTCAACATTGTTTTTCTTTCAGAGGAAAGGTATTGACATTCATGAACGGATGAGGGGAGGGGCAATTCACCGCCAGACATTGTTGAGGTCCGAGGAATTCATTGTCAATTGCCTACTGTATCTTGATGGAAAACTGCAGGTATGGTACCGAGTTGAGCTAGGCATACTCAGTTATATATATATATTGTACATTTGCTGTTTTTTAAATATTTTGGTATCATTTTTAATGGTAGGCCTAATATACATGTACAATTCTTTTCAGTATCTAAACAGGATAACAAAGCATGTACTTATAACATTTTTTTTTTAAATTTAGGGAATCAATAGAATATTGGCAAATGCTCATTTTGACTGATTTGGTATCAAGTGTAAGAGTGGCCTTGGTGAGGCTTCTAAATTTATTTTAAATAGGCAGTCCGAGATTGTCAGTTAGCATCTGGTGTTTCTAACACGGAGATCCCACCCGTGGATCCCGCTTGCCTTTTACAGAGCTGCATAGAGCGTGCTAAAAACAAATGATGTAGGAAGTAGGGCCATGCTCATGATGATGGTGATTCGTCTCAGCTAATTACCAACCCTTGTATTGTTTGTCTAATCTCTTTTGAATTGATATGTCCGTAATGTCGCATGTATCCGATATGCAACACGATGCTAATGATTGCTCAAAATAGACCGAGGACTTAGTGCTAAATAATGTGACTTACCCTCCAGACATATGGTAGCTAGAAACAGATGGAAATCCCGAAACATGTTTGGTTTCACTGCATGAATATTTATCAGAATTTGTTTTTCTATTTTGATGATAACATTCACAGAAATCCAATGACACGAAAACTAGCTACCTTTACGTTGGTCTCAATGACGGAAGAATTATCGTCTATGAGCATGGTACATTACTGTTCAACGGGCCGACTAAAGTGATACAGTTGACGGATGGGTTCAATCCTTGCACATGTTTGATCTTAACCGTCGACCTGGATGGCAATTCAGATGTAGTACTGGTTGGTTGTGGTGATAGAATCATGGCGGTTAACCCCAGGGATCACAGTGTCCACAAAGGGTATATATCTATTCCGAGTAGCCCGGGGATGGTACAGGTTTTAAGAGAAATTATTTACTCTAGCAATCACATTTGGTGTTTCTTGTCCAAATCCCCGTATGTATACCAATGCCATAGATTTGACGAGAAACCAATGGCGTCATTGAATTGCGAAAGAGAGCGCCCGTCCGTGGGTGTAAACACACTAGGTGGGAAGCGTCAACCTAGCTTTTATAATGGCAGAGAGAGTAGTGTTAGTTATGTGGGCAACATTGAAAGCATCATTGGGGATGTTGGAGATAGTATGGCGGCGTCTGGTTATAACGAGAGAAATCAACACAAACCGTCAACCTATCATGAGAGCCAAGGGGGTGTCCATGTGTGCTCATTACTCAGTGTCAAAGATACACTGTGGATTGGCAGAAGTACCGGGGATATATTAGTCGTGGGAAGAGAGGGTATTAAAAGGGGAGAAATATTGGCGGTACTAGGAGTCGAGCATCTGAGTCTGAAGGTTGGGCCTATTGTCCGACTGTATAAGACAGGATCAGAGAATGTCTTATCGGTGTCAGAAACGTTTGATCATAGTGTGTCTGGCTACTGTTGTCACGTTTTTCTGTGGCAAGGATGGGGGAAAAGTGATGTAAAAGCGTTCGGTGAAGCTTTGAACATTCAATCCGATTAAGCTCAGAGATTGTCTCGCGCTAGGGCATGAAGTAAATCAAACTATTATACAGTTATGTTTACATCTATTGCGTTTGAAATCTTATAGGCCTATTTATACATTCCGTTTGAAATTAGTAGGAATTGTGTAGATCAAGTCAAAGACACAATAATAAGTATATTAATATTACCCGTGTAATGATGCACACCTGTGACCTAAAGTAGACACAATTTAATCACAATCAAACCGACCTTTGATCTAGATGTGAGGACTCAGTATGTTGAGTTTACATCGGGCCGGACAGGAGTGCCATTCGATGTGTGTTTTTTCTCTTAATCAGTTGCGCATTCGGCACATTCCTCTTAATCAGTTGCGCATTCGGCATCATGCACAAAATGTGCTTTTGAAAAGATTAATCGTGATATTCAAGGTTTGAATCCCGGTCAATATGATACAATTATTAATTTTTCACCAGATAGTCTGGCCTCCATAGGAATCCCTAACGGAAAAAGAAAACCCTTCTTAGATACAGCATCCAAAACAGCCCTGCGAGCAAGCAACATTATCTGGCTTTGCGGAAACACCAAGGCGTTCAGACAGTTGGAGTTGATATGCACCTCCTCCAACGATATGCCATAAGGGAAGTGTGACGGTTGAGCGCTCACAAAACCGGTTTAACCCGCTAATGTCTGGTCCAAAGCCCAGAGACCTCGGAGCATAGACTATATATATAGATGGTATGACCGGTGACGTTGTGCCCGGCGGTTTGCGTGCGCACCTACAGGGAATGTGCTTTAACCCTAACTCTACCCCCCACTTTTTTCAGAATTTTTTCTTCAACGTGGAAAATCGACCAAAATATCCCCCCGATCCCCCCGGGATTCGATCCAGGGACCTCCAGCACGTGGAGCTTCCAATCCCCCGCTACACCACGCCTTCCAAGCGCAGTCTGGGCAGTGTATTGCCCAGACTGTATGGACACCAGGCGCTAATCAATGTGTAAACACTACTGATGTAAACAACGGTCACCTCATCTACATGTATACTTTACACAGATGAAGATAGATAAAGATAATAACGAAAAGCTATATTCTTCAACACCTTGATTTCCCCCTAATAATCATCTTCCAAGAGAATTATATCGTGAGTGCTCATCTTAAAAAGAGGCTCCGAAGATTACTGCACTGGTAAACTACCAAATGCATTATTCTTTTCTTTAAAAAACAAACATTGTGAGAATTATACAGCGTATCGTCGCTATTCTTTCAAAACCTCGTATCTCCAACTTTCCTCGATTTTTTGTGTTTATCATGATGTCAGAAACATTATGCAAATGATGGTAATGTTTTAATTTGCCACAGCCAATCAGAAGGCAGAACAAAATTGCTTTATCAGCACCTGTGTTTCAAATCTTTCTTTTTTCATCCTCCTGTAATTTTGTTGTTGTTGGAGAAATGAGGTTTTGAAAGAATAGCGACGGTATAGAGGATGATGTAATCCATCAAACTTCGCCTAAGCTGCGTAGTATAAAAATAATAAACGACAAATGTACCAGATCATTTGTTAGACAATCCTGAAGAGTAAAGTTTCGTACATTTTCGAATTTTGTTCGATTTACATTGGGCAGAGATGCTAAATCAACTCGCTTCGCTACCGATGAAAAAGATACTTGTTCTCTGAAATGATGATTTAGGGTAACATGTTCATTCCCAGCTTACTAACAGAGTGCACCTTTTTAAGACATTTTGCCTCATTCAATTTTTATATAGACATTTGTAAACGATATCATGATTCAAATTATTATTCTGCCGTACGGTATTGTAAAAGTTATGAATAAAGAAGATGAAAATATATGAACGTAATTTGCACTCTCATTCACCTGAATTATTGTAACGTCTTGTATCTAAGCGTGGAGGGAAAAGAAATAAGAAGCGGTACGGTGCATCGTACGCTTTGAGCAATCAGTTTGCCGACCCATAAACCACGAGGCCAACAATATACATGTATAATGCATCACCTGTCCAAGTGTGTATGTTCAAATACGAGGGTCAGTCAGTAAGTAATGAAAGTGATCATGGTATGGAATGCATGGGTGATTCTATTGAGGGATAATGTAATCAATACAAAGTATGAATCTTTGTCTTTCAAACAATACAGTTTTAGATTTCTAAGTATCAACTATGACGTCATAGCATTAGCGTAAACTAAGTACACTTGGGACACTGCCTGAAATTGGTCAATATTTGGCTGGATATGTAATAGGTTGAAATATGGGTTGTTTGAAACATTTGTGTGTATTTTGGCAATGCAAGCATAGAAACAGTTCACAATTGGTGCATAGTTAGAACACATAATAATCTATGTTTCACACTTATTTTTAGATCCGAATTCCTTAATATAAACAAAAAGGGACCATCTCAAATACGCTTTTATTAAGCAAAATCCGCAACAATAAACCTTAGAAAACAACAAAGGATAAAGAACAATGGAGGGATTATAATTGAGTAAATTGTTGTGGGATGTAAAGCAATAATAGTGGGCATTTCAAAAGGAGCTGATCATAAAATTTCCTCAAACTATCGAAATTATGTGATTACTTTAACAGTACACATCTAGTAGCTCCAAAGATAGCAGTAACAAGATAGGTTGCGGCAGCCATCTTTGATTGATATATTCATGTATATCTTCATTTTGACTAGCACAATAATTATACACATTGATAAACGCATTTGTCAATATTTCTGATTAGAATTTGAAGGCACAGTAAGATTTTATCTGGTAAATTTCATGATTTTAGCCATTTTTGGACCAGTTCAAAATTATCTGCCGTCTGCGCATGCGCATATTTTCTGTAAATATCATGTGAATAAGTTCAGATAATTAGTTTACTATCCTATGGAATCTCCCAAATGGGTTTATTGCTTGTTTTTTCCCTAAATTGTTTGATTTTCCGCAATACTAGTGCTTCACTGACTGGGCATTTTTCAATGAAAATGGGCTATTTGAAATACTGGTATTTGTATACCTTTTAGTCAATTGCTTCTCCTTACTTTTTCCTCTTATACTACACATTTCAAATTACACATGGATTAAAGTTATTGTCATTTGTATCATAATTATGCGAACAAAAATCGGGATTTACTCGCCAAATAATTGATTTAGCAGTGTCCCAAGTGTACTAACTTTAAGCTAATGCTATGACGTCATAGTTCATACTTAGAAATCCAAAAGTTTTTGTTTGAAAGACAAAGGTTCATACTTTGTATTGATCACACTACACTCAATAGAATCGCTCATGCATTCCATACCATGATCACTTTCATTACTTAATGACTGACCCTCGTAGGTGAATGTGGAACCGGGGTTACACGGTATATGGTGTAGGAATACAGTCCTCAAAATTAGCAACTGACTAGGTAATTCATATCTCAACTCCAAACAAAATAGTTCCTACGTAAGAATATTATTATTATTATTATTATTATTATTATTATTATTATTATTATTATTTTATTAAATTATACAGCTGCAAGGATATTTCTCTTCTTTATTTTGAGATGTTACGCGTGAAGATTGGGTGGATATTAACTCAGATATGTGCCCAAAACCAAATAAAGTCCGTTTTTTACTTCAACATTTTGGACTAGCAACAGGCAGATTATTGATTAACTGGTAGCGACAACTCATGGGTCGATAGTAAGATGAGAATTTGGGATTCTTCAATTGAACAATGCAGCCCATACACAAACCTGTCACACTGTCCTGTGTGTTCAAAACCCAAGTGTGTAAATGTAAATTTTACTTTGTTCTATCTTTTTTAATGTAGCGTTATTAACCGTTCATTATTAAGCGATCTTGGGTATTTCTTTACAACTGTATAATTTAACATTTTTACGTACGAGCAAGTTTTTGAGCTATGAGTATATTTATTACCTGGTGAAACCACCGAAATCCGCGGACAACATTGAGAAACGTTATAGCACCTTGATAGACACTCGGGATACCACGGTTAAGGTTTGAGTGTAGTGTGATCAAATTCAGACCATCCGACTGGGGGCTACAAGGACTTGGCTTTCGTCCGGGGTTAGCCTTGAACAAGCTTTTGCATTGTAGTTTTTAATTTGTAAACCAACGCGTACGCCACCCATACCTATCATCCTGGCTTATCCTACCGCTGCCACCATGGAGGAGTCGTCAAGCCGAGCGGTGCTTTACAAACCTTTATGTCACAACAACTTTGATTGACGATAAGATAAGATATCGGGGAATTCCCATAAAGACTGCCGATTTCAATAAATTAGATTAAAGGCGTACTAATCGTTTTGTTTTGTACGATTCTACTTTATTATCACACCCTATTTATTTGAAATCATTTTAGAAACTAATTAGAGCGGTTTTCAGGTTTCGCGGTTCGCGGGTTTTGCGGTTATCGGGTTGCATTGTTTTTGGTTGAGCAGTTTCGGTAGACATGGTTTGTGGTTGGTACTTTAGGATCCCAGCGGAACCAGATTCGATGACTGTCACATTGTTAGCGATGTGTTGTTATAATGGATAGTTTGATTCTCGAAATGTCTCTAAACATTTGATTTGAACATTATCCATCATTTCAGTCATCAAAATAATACACACAAATAATAAAAATAAGCTTACTTAAAAAATTCCTTTTCGGCTAAATCACGAATATTTAATGTAAACTTATATTGGAGATAAAATTTGAAATGCGAACATCATTTGTTCAGTCAAATGTGTTGCGGTTTGACCAGTTCATTATACAAAGACTTTATACGTAGCTAAAAATGTGAAATCATTTTCAAAAAAACAAATCGGGACACATTTTAGGGTATCCGTCATTCTTTAGGCTAAATCACGGGCAATTTCTTTCTTGCTATTTCAATGCGAACGTTATTTGTTCCGTCAAATGTGTTGCGGTTTGACTGGTTAGCTACACGACATAGCCCTCCTAGCAACATCAATCAGTAAAGCGGAATCATTAGCACTTGAAACATTAGAGGAATGCAGTACAATGCATTATTCTAGTTTACATATTACCATGGTGTATTATTCCCCTGGCTTGAAAGCCGGAAATGTGAGGACATTTTTCAAGTCCTCGGATTTGAAATGCATAAAAACGTATAAGAGTAGTGTCCTCAACCCCCTAAGAGTGTATGGCAAAGTACTCCATTAGATGTCAATATACATAACATACTTTTGGCCTTACATGTATGGTAACTAATTTTGTCCTCAGATTGTCGGTAATGTCTATACTTTTATACCGTGTATATTTAAATGTCCCCATATATGTTGGTACTCGACTAGGGATGTATGTTCCCTTTTGGTTAGCCTTTGTGGTTAGATTCGGCCTGTTCAGTGATCTCGTATGACAAGTCAGGTTTCAATCTCAAGCAATACTTGGTATAACAGCAATCTTTGGGTAAAGGGGACTTCAGATGCTCATAGGGTGTAGACTCATTCATAGATATCTTATGCGCCGTAAGGCGCTAGATGGGAAACTCCCCGCGTATTTGGTGCGTAAAGTGAAGCCGAACGTTTTTGTTTACATTTTACGCAGCCGTACGTACTTCTGAAAAATATTACGCACATACGCAGCCTTTTCCGCGTTATTTGTCAGGGGCTGCGTATCATCACGCCGCAAAGAGCAAGTTTTAATCAGAAAAGAAGCTGTCTCCTTTGTCTTATTTAGATTGAAACTGTTTTGAAGTTATATCTGTCTCAGAAATAAGTTCATCCTTCTGCGTTTTCGGACCGTGACCTGGCCTCATTATGATGTTGAAAGTATTTTTAAAATTGTTTTTGAAATCAAAATATGAAGTGAGTTTTCAGATTGAAGTAGAAACATTTTCATATCGTTTGGAAGTATTTTTGTTTTTTCAATTTTATTTGAAACTAAACACTTTTTGAATTAGATCTTGATTTTATGATAGGAGTTTTTTGATCTATAAGTTGTTGTTTTTTCTTATCATTTTTTCACAACAGAATGATCATTTCTGTCTTCACTATCACGCTAGTAACACAGCCAATGACATGCAGGCAAACTAGATCAAAGAGTGACTAAATAGAAACGAACTAACAGGCCGCGCCTACTATAATAATAATAATAATAATAATAGCGACAAAAAGGCACATCCACTCAATTATTAGAGTGCTTAAAGACACGAAACATTTATATAGAACGATACAAATAGAAAGAACAAACGGCAAATAACAAAAACAAAAGCAAATTTCCCAACACAAAAAGAAATGGACCCAAACAAGTTACACCAAAGCCAGTTTTTCAGTTGAAAGTCATTTTCTTGTTCAAAGTGGTCATTCGCACCCCTGTTACTGCATTGATCATATCTCGGTAATTATATAGGTGGTGAAATTCAATGGGATAAAGTGTATTTGATAGCGGACTAATGGCTTACCAAAAGTCATGGGATGTATTTTCAATTAATCTGTTAACTCATAGTCTCATGGGACACCTTTTTAGACACACCCTGCAGAACATTTTCCCTTTTCAATATCATATTCACCTTTTCTAAAACATTCACATTCCCCAAAAATGATGTTTTAGAAAAAGTGGCAATTTCCAAAACCTTATGCAAGAAAGTTACACAATGTCTCTAGTGCTCTTTAAAATTCATTTCGATTGTATTTACAATTAAAAGAAAGTTATTTTCTTTCTATTATAAAAGGTGGTCCTTATTTAAAATAAAAATGATTCTTGTTTATGCATGACTAGTCAATAATGCCCACCTTCACCTTTCACGTCAATAACTTCCCTGTATCGTTGAAAAGCGCCACTTTTCGGAAGACATCATTTTGGGGAAATGTGACTTTGAGAGAAGTAACCAATGTAAGGGTAAAGTTTGAATGGGCATAGCCAAGCATGCACCCCTTTTCAATCTCTGAAAACGCTTACTTTTGCGAGGAGGTTATGCAAACAAACAAAAGGGGGTTAACATGGATATTGCAGGTGAAGAAACAAAATGAAGAACACACATTATGGTTCCAATTAACCTTTGTGTTGAGTCGGGGGGACGGGGAGTGACCCCTTTTTCGAACAAAACAAGGACATTTTGTCTGAAAATGACACTTAGGCCTACTATTTAGCAATCCGATTTGCCGATTTGCTCAAAAACGAGAACATTATTCAAAATATTCTCTTTCTAATTCCAAAAATTGGTGGTTGATATAGGCCTACATGACGCATACTCATCGTGTTATTAAATTTGAACGTTGTAAAACTGATTGTTTTAAATTAACTTTAACAAAAGCTTTGTGTTGAACATTTATAATAGACTACCACTGCTATAGTATTCAGGCTTACCTTTTTCTTTTACGTGAACAAACCATCCCTAATTTGGGGAAATTGCGGAAATAATATCATGTTGGCTGTGAGCTTAAGCGAGCGCTGTACCGTGGCACGGTCGCGTATCTCGACGCGGGGAAGTACGCCGCACAATTTAAACGCGTACGCACTTTTCTTACGAATAGGTCGCGTCAAGGCGCGTGGGTACCGAAAAGTACCCAGCTGAATTATTCTTGAGCTGAAATAACAGGGAAAGGATAGGTCGCGTCAAGGCGCGTAGGGCTGGTGCGTGGCTTCATTCTTTTTGGGGAGTTTCCGATCTACGCTCCGCTTAGATATCTATGGACTCATTTACCTCTAATGACCTCTACTTTGACCCCATTTTGCCAATACTTTTGGTTTAGGTTCGGTGCATTCGTATGAAAAGTCAGATATCAATCTCAACCATACTTGGTAACAATATTCTTTGGGTAAAAGGGACTTCATTAAATGCGGGATTAAATGCTAATAAGGTGTATATAGATTTACCTCTTGTGGCCCCTACGTGACCTTTGACCCCATTTGGCCAACTTTATACTGCTCTTATTGCTGTTGTATTGGGCTCACTCTTTGGGTGGGGCTTAAGGTGTTCATGCGGTGTACACAGATTGTCCTCTTATGACCCCTACATGACCTTTGACTCAAATTTGGTCAACACTTTAAACGGAACTTATTACTTTCAATCTTGGCCAAACTTGGTGACAATAATATTTAGGTAACGGGAATTGTTCATGTGGTGTACACTGATTGACATCTAATGACCGCTATATGACCTTTAACTGTAATTTGTCAACACTTTAAACTGCACTTATTGCTCTTTAGGGCTCTCATATGAAAGTCAAACTTCACAATCTTAACCAAACTTGGTGACAACACTATTTGGGTAAGAGGACTTGAGATGATACATGAGTGTACCCGGGTTAACCTGTTATGACACCTACGTGACATTCGACCCATTTTGTCAAACATTAGGGCCCTCTCTCTGATATGAAAAGTCAGACTTCAATCTCAACTAAACTTGGAGACAATACTATTTTGGTAAGGGGATTTGAGATGACTCATGGGGTGTACCATGATTGACCTCTTATTACCCCTATGTGACCTCTGACCCCATTAAGGTAAATCTCCCAGCCATAGGGATTCGCAAGTCGTGACTTGCAGTATTGTTTGGTCTTTATGACAGTGTTTTAACCATCCAGAATATTGGTTTATGTGGCAAATTAAACAAAGTCGCATATAACATGTGATCTTCTACTGGGTCGGGTACTGGGTAGTGATCCTCAACTATCCCAGAGTGCATCAACATCCTGGAACCCAGCATCAATTTCACTGAAAATGGAATAACTGCAAAATCACTTCCCTTTTTGAATTGCTGCAGTGACAGTGAACAAGGATCGCATTATGTCAGTATTGGTGTATTGAATGCCAAATCATACTGACCAATACTTTCATGTTGCATCCAACCACCTACATGTATATCTAAGTGATAGTATTTTTATATTTTGTTTTAGTTATGTTTCGACCTTATAAAGCGTTGTTAATCTAGTTTATCCTCCCTAAACATGAAAGTAATCGACTAAAAAATAATCAAACTGTACCATGTTTTGTAAAATGTCCACATTTTTCGCCATTCCAATGGGATTTACACAGTTAATACATGAATATTGCAGTAGCATGATGATATGGAGTGAGAGTCTACAAGAAAGGCATTGTTGTGCCTGTAATTTATTACAGGTTCCTGGTATATTAAATGAGCCAAAGGTGTTAAAACATTGTAGAAATCAATAATACTTCACAAACTAAAAATATTGCACAAATGAAATGTTCTGAAGACACTTTGTTTATTGATAATTGCACTGAAAAGTCATTCACATTTGCCTTTAGGTTCACACGGTATGAGTTCTGCTTAAGATGTTTTTTAAGCCATACAATAAAATGTTAGATTCCTTGCAATTCAAAATAGAAATCATTTAGCTGTTTGATGATATTAAGTTTTGTTAATGAAGTCTTCCTTCGACATGGCCACCATTTTGCTGAAGACATGTGTGTGCCCTCTCCAACATGTTGCGTACAGCTCGTCTAACCATTCCCCTGTTGCGGTGTAGCCTGTCAATTCGGCTGTGACACGTGCCTCCACTTCTTGAAAACTTCTTGCCTTCTTGATCTGTAACAGGTGATGCTTGTATTCAAATTTGCCTTTTCAATTGACAACTCAGTCAATCAGACTATAAATTACTTATCCCAGAGTGAAAGAATGATTTTACAGGAAAATTTTGACAATTAATGTGATAATAATGACCATTTTAGCAACACCAATTTTACTATGTGTAAATCCCATTGGAATGGCGAAAAACGAACAACAACAATTCCATGGTTCAATGCACGCATCAAGGTCAAATGGCGTTTCAAATCGTGCGCAATGTTTTGATTCACCCTGTAGACATAGCACACCACGCACATGTCAAATTATTATTTATTATTTTGATATGAAAACGGAGAAATTGTAAGCAAAAATTCGTCTGTGAAAATGTTTTAAATTTCGAGGTATTACGTGTTTTAAATTCCAAATCCTATGTTATTTCATTGCTTTTGACACATATAATTGTGTACTAGTATAATAAGTATATGTTATTAAAGGAACACTTCAGAATTTAAGATTAACATTAAAAATTAATATACGTGCCAAAGATGGCCGTTTTGTGAAGTTTTTCTTTACAAACACCATTAGTACACAGCAACTGGACCAAACTTTCCCAGTTATGGTTAAATAACCTATTCGACCTTCAGTCTTGATTGTATTATTGTTGTTGATATAGTACCATTCGACGCGAAATATTATGTAGTGAAATATGTAGTGAAATGCTGTTCATACCATCGGTAAAAGCGACGGGATCAAAGTACGCTGAGATCATTCAAAATGGCTGGGCCGTATAAAGTCATTTTATGTGGCCAAAGTGGTGTTGGAAAAACAACGCTTTGGCGTTGGTTTCACGAGAAAAAATATACAGAACACGACACATTTGTTCCTACCGTAGATTATTACACAGAAACATTCACATTCAAAGATCGAGAAGTCAAGGTAAGTATTACGTTGACTCAATTTAACCTACATATAATGTATCCTAGCAGCACCATCCATTACAATGGTACTAAAATCAAATCCCTACACATTTTCAACAGATGATAAGCTCACTATAGCAGGTATTAGACTATATCGCGTTTAGGCCAGACTCCTCTTTTTGTAAATTTTTGCTGTGGGGGGTTCGCCACTCCTCCCGCACAACGAGTCTATTTTACTTTCCCAAAATGAATTAATGCTGGTACCCAATTATACACCTGGGTAGAGAGGAGTAATTGCGGTGCCTTACTCATGGACACGACACGCTGGCGGCAACGGGACTCGACCCACAACCTTTGTATAGTGGAGCGAGAATGTATCCGTTGGACCACGACTAATGGGTAGTCCTTCTTTGCATAATTTAATACCTCATCCCGAAGAAGAAAAAACCACCTAAATTGAATACTTCTGAATTTAACATTTGTTTTGAAATCAATTTGAGGCAATATAGTAAATATTAAATCATCAATGGAATTAATTTGCCTAGAGAATGAATCCTGCGTTGGATGTGTGCAATATAAGTTTATTTCATTCCGTAATTCTTTTTTTATTGGATCACAACTTTACATGCACAGAAAGCGTTCTCTCATATTACATGCTAAGTTATTGAAAAGAGATTTATCCATTTAAAAAAGGAGTCGGTGGTTTTTAATAAGCAAATCTTGCACAAGCAACTTGCCAGGATCCTGTTGGTTTAGGTGCCTACTAAACGAGACACAAATTCCAAAATATTTCATATCAATATTTAAAAATCACTTTTGAATTGAGACAAATGCAAATATAATATTAATTAGATATGTTATTTATTAATTATATTCCTATTGTTTTTTACTAAGATTCAGTTATGGGACACCATGGGTATAGAACGTTATGACTCATTATCAGTGCCGTACTTTAGGAATGCAGTGGCCGCCATCTACGTGTATAGTGTAGACGAAACGGATTCCCTTGTGAAGTTGAAATATTTCGAAGATAAAATACTTAACACCGAAGATCGACACAGAGATGTCAAAGGTATATCATGTTTATTTTCTCTAACATTAGGTAAAAATATAAACTAACATTATTATAATTGGTGCGTAGGAATCAACCAGATATTCTATAAATGGTGTGTTAGGGAAACTCTTATACTGCACACGTTTGCGTTTTCTTATTTTGGTCATTAATACAACAGCGCCACTTTATTAGGGGAACCTGGAAAATATGGTTACGTGGTAAATGGGGATTTGTCAACACCTGCCGAAAATATGCATGGACTTGATGCAGACTTGCATCAAGTCCGTCAGACACAACGACGGTATGGAGTAAATTGAGAAAATGAATTCAAAATGCATAAAACAAACAATGAAACGTGAATTGTCATAGTTCAGATATGTAAAAATCGTCCAGCACGTAAGTTTTATGATAATTTTTGAAACCGCACAATTTTTTTTAACAATTCCATTAAACTTCAATTAAGTCTATACCTAGGGGTCGTTTCCATATACTCTATCACAGCTTATGAATACAATTTATCACAGCTTATGAATGAAATTTCATTCATACACACAGCTTTCCCCAGTAAAGAGGAGATGGTGGATGTTTATTTCCAAACTTATTTATTTGCCAAGTCCGGGTAGTTGCCAAACGGCACGACTTACAATAACCAACACCCCCCCCCCCCCCCACCCCCTCAGTAGGCAATGTAGATAAAGTGCCTTGCCCAAGGGCACAAACTCGTTCGTCGCAGCGGGGCTCGAACTCACGGCCTTCTGTTGTATGAGTTGTGAGCTTTAACCGCTCGGCCACATAAGCTCCAAGCAATCCCAAATGATTCCAAGCCGTCAAATTGAACTTGAAAAAACACCAACCGTCACGTCCTAACTAGATAAATAATACATTACGCGGTCTCATATACATGTTGGTCATCCGTTTTTCAAGGTAGATTAGTGCACATCTTGAGGTCAATGATTTTATATGAAGGTTTTCATGTGACAGCTTTAAGTTTATTTGCAATTGGACTTGGTTCCAATCATTCTTTGTGTTTAGGATATTTTCGGTCTATATTACAACTTGATCTGTCTTTGTATTTTTTAATATTTTCAGCGTATTTCACAACTTGACCTCAAATGACTTTTGACCTTGGTATGTGACTATTGACCTCATATGAAGGTTGCCATGTTGCATGTATGATCAAAGATTGGTTGCAATCGGTCTTTTGTATGAAAAAGAATTGCCATTTTGTACGTGTTCATCTTATTTTACAACTTGACCTCAGGTGACCTTTGCCCATGATATGTTAACTTTGACCTCATTGACATACGAAAGCTCCCAGGTTGCATTGCATGTATAATCCAAGTTATGTAGCAATCGATCTTTGTATGAACAAGAAATGGGCTTTTTATGTTTTCATCTTAATTTACAACTTGACCTCAGATGACCTTTGACCTTGATGAGTACACACCACCAAATAATATTTTGCATTTTGGCCGAACACGGCAGTGTTTGAAATTAAGATTGACCCCATCCATAAGTCTGAATTTAACATCCTAGAAAGGTAAAAAGTGCTGTTAATGTACCAAAATGTTTCATAATTTGGCATATGTAGGTTATTTCCTCCACATTAGGCCCGACATCTCTAGCTTTTTCTTGAATAATATCATTTTACACGATTTCACTGTTTCCACCAATTTAGAGCTAAAACCCCTGATCTAAGAATATAGGCAGCCTGTTGAACCTAAGATAGATATCATTGGCCCGTAGCGGGAAAAAATGCTGGTTACCCCCTACAAAAGTGATTGTTTTTAAGCAGAAGACATCTAGATCTTCAATAAAAACAATGATTTGAATGAACCAGTTTGCTCTAAAGGTGAAAAAAAAATTAACACCAACTTGACCTCTTTACCACACAAAGCAATAGGGAACTGATTTAGTGGTGTGGGACCTGTAATGTGACCTTTGACATTATTGATATCTGAACGTTCTCATGTTGCATCTTTGTACCAAGTATGGTCAATTTTGGTCTTTGTACGAACAAGAAATGGAGAAAATCTGCCATAAGGTCTCTCCTGCGGACGACCTAAGATGGAGTGTACTCTAATCAAAGATCAAAATACGATTAATGTATGACTTTTCAAAAACATGTTTTCGCTCGTCTTCCAGTAAAGCGATTTATGGTCGGAAACAAAACGGATCTGCCAAGAAAAGTGCTGGGTGAAGCGAAAGATTTCTCTGCGAGATATGGATGTGTCATAGAGGAACCTATATTGGTCTCAGCCAAAACTGGTATGTATATTTTTTAATGGAGACGTTATTATTATTTCTACTTTTAAATGTGTATGATAAGCTACCCAGTACATGAGTTTTCATTTCTTAATGTGATTTTGTTCTTCTTTAAAAACTGGCATTTCACATCCCAATGGATGTTAGGGAAATCAATCATTTATAAACTCATCAAAAAAACGTTCGATATATTTGTTTCAATCGCTGATGTTGTGGATATTAAATAATTCATATTTTGTGTTACACACCAATGGAAAGCTGATATGTATTTATTTCCAACGATATCACATTTGTAGTAATCCCCTGTTTCAATGCTCAGCAACTTGCTAGGGAATGTGGGGAGGTCTTAATGAAAAGGAAAATACGTCAAAATCACCAACTTTGTCGTCTGTTCAATAAAGTGTTACACCACCAACTACAGTGTAGAGAGATTCTCTGTTGACATTTAAGCATAACATAGTGATGATTTTGACACATTCCAAAATAGACTTCTTCATATTCTCAGATAAGCTGCTGAGCGCTGAAAGTAGTGATTCATGATTAAACAAGTAGTATCACTGGAAAGATCAACGCATCAGCTTTTCCTTGATGTTCATAATAACACCAGGAACATAACGAAATACATACGAAATATACGCGATTCGATATCTTTTGAGAGGTTTATTAACGGTGGAATGATACGGAATTAGCGATACTCGTTCATGTCAATAACAAACCACCATATCATAAAATGGGATCACCCACCCACGTTCCATTGATTTGTTTTTCGCACTAATCTTAGACTCTCTTCCTGTTTTTTAGGGGATGGCGTTCTCGAGATGTTTAAAACAATTGCTGAGAAAGTTGCTGAAAAACCGCCAAGTGTGACTAACGACGTAAACCGCCGCCTCGGTGAAGATGAATCCAAGAAGAAAACCAAATGCTGCATCACTTAACATGTTTAACTAGTGTTAACAAGTTTAAGACAAGATAAATCAGACTTCGGTTTTTTACGCATTTTTTAAAGTCGATATAATTTTTCAGTTTTTGAGGCAAAACAAAACAAAACAAAACAAAACAATTAAACATTTCATAATTTGTTCAGTAAAGAATAGATCTTTAAAACTCAAAATTGAAAAAGGACCATCGCCTTTCATCTGATTTGTAGATATATTCATCGCCATAATGCTAAGGACATTATTTCCTACAATTTGTGCGTGCGTGGCCGTACACGCGGATGAGAGTACGTGCGTAAACCCGCAAGTGCTTACATGACGCTTTCATGTCCCGATTGGTCAATCGTGAAATCGTCACGTGCATGCATGCACAGTTGTACGCGTATATCATGCATCTGGACATATCTCTCGTGTAATAGCTTGAATTCCTGCCATAGCATTTCGACAGTGACTCTAACTGAACTGCACTCATTTTAAAACTCAAATTTGCCTACTTAAACGCCTACTTACGTAACGTTGGGCACATCACATACTGCGCCATTCGACGTAACACTTGATCGAGCAATTAATATTTAGATCAAATCCAAATCCGAGGGTAGCGGTAGCGTTGAATAGGACTGTATGTGATGCGCTTTTTGGGTGCATCGAATAGCGCAGTACTGAGTATGTGATACGACGCCGATACTTTGTCAAGTTTTTTTTATGAACAAATATATCAGCCCAATTCTTTCACATATTTTCTTCTAAAACCTTGATGGAATAATATTCATATTTATAGTAAGGTATCTTTATCCCTACCTAGACTAAATCCGTCACGTCTTCACAATTTACACACGGCCTCTGCGTCGCAGGGTTTTTATGCGAGGGTGCTCAAAAGTGGAGACTGAAAAAATAAATTTCCAAAAGTGTTCATGACTAGAACTGAGCTAATTCACGCACCATCATGTGACACTGCGTCGGGTAATTTTGGTCAATGCCAGCGTCACGCTTAGAACAATAACAAATTCACTGATTGGCACCAAATACACGGTGTCTGCACCCACGACAGCGTCAGACTTCAAACGCATGGTGTAGCGAGCTCCTCATACTAGCGCCGTAGCCATGGCAGCGCGACAATGTGTAGCTAATATGTAGCAAGTTTTTTTTTCTGGATAGAGTGATACTTAAAGGAGGCGTTCCGCAAGCACAACATTGAGCCTTATTTGTTAGAAAAATAATGATCGAGCCACTACTAGTAACACAAACGAATAAAGACTGCCCTCTGTATGATCATGATTGATAGATATGCAACAGTAATACATATTCATGCAGTATAGTCACCTTAAGATGCTAAATGTAGATTGCAGTTGATTGATACCATTATGTAGTGTGTTCAGGGACCGAAATAGGCTTAACCATAGGTTGCTGTTGAAATGATCGTAAACTGGCATTTGCTGCTTACTTGGGACATTGGTGGCTTCGATTTGCGGTCAACAGTATTACTTAAAGAATGGTACAAATTGAATAATTATAATATTTATTAGTTCACTAGAGTTAGTACTTTAAGTATTTGCAAAGGAGAAAAAAATTCTCACATCTGCTTTCACAACTCCCTCCCGCCCCCAACTCCATACAATAGCCCATAGTGATCAACGTTCTCCAACTTAACCATGGGTAAAGAGGTCGTTAGAAGAAACAATGGTTTCTATGACATTAAGGAATGGACCGGTATGAGGTTGAGTGTCTGGCACAAGACAGAGTGGAGAAAGATGATCCGGAGTGTGAACGTATGGCAGTCAATGGTCACAACTGACGGAAGCTCAAGGCAAGGCAAGGCAAGGCACATATACCATTTTTTTCTTCTTTTTTGGGCCGATTACACTATTACACATTAGGGCAGGCTTTTTCAACTGGCGAAATAACAAAAAAATGTATATAAAAAAAATATATATAAAAGAATCGTATCATGATATAGCCAGATGTCAATATAAAAATTGATACATGTCGATCCGGGTTTAACCTTGGTTTTAACCAACCTTTCCCGAGGTCATTTTAGACATTATTTTCTGTTCACATATTTAAATGTAGATCCGGGTCTTACCCGGCCTGACCTAGCTATGCAACACAGAATCATTCTATGTTATTTGAAAATAGCTTTACTATACTCTATTTGGCTTCCTCTGGAAAGTGACGTAACTTAACAGGCGCAGCTTTTACACGCACGTATGTATCTCCCATCTTTCAACGCTCGTGTGTATACGCCAGCTCCTCGAGTAGGCGCGCGCGTTATATGCTGCATTTCTAGAATACGCAGTTACGTCACTGTCTCGTGATGGCCAAATAGACTATACCTTTAGTTTACCATCCAAGATATATAGGTACCTGAGGGCTTACCTGCCCGTTACCAATGTTACCTACTATAATTATTGTCTCTACCATTCCGCACTATTATAGCTACATTTAGGTCATACATTACATTTAATTTGGATTTTTGATTCAATATGAATTCATCTCAACTGTTACTTTTGATTACAAATAAACGTTGTGCCTGTTTGTTATACAAAGGTCAATGTCACGTTATGATATGTATCAGTTTTAACATCTGTAAGTTTACTATATCATCAATGAACGACATATTTGTTTATATTTACAGACCAACCAAAATATTGAATATTATCATTGATGATATTTGATTATTCAAACAGACCTTTATCCCTTGCCAAATAATATGAAATCAACATATTTGATATACACCTAACACAAAAGGTTCCTGACTCCAGGTGATGTAATGTTTATGATATTGAACATAATATGTATGGACCAGGGGGGGGGGGGGGGGGGGGGGCTGGGCTGGACCCCTCCCCCCCCCCACATGGAACCCTTGCCCCCGCTTGCCCCCCCCCCCCAAATGAAATCAATACAGATGAAAATTATTGCGTGCTACGCGCGCTTGTCTTCCCAAATGCAATATTCTATGGTAGAAGCTTGTTTAGAGCCGAAATGTAGCTCAATCGTGCAAAAAGTAGGTGTAAAGTCGAAGATTTTCGCGCGCTACGCGCCCATTTCTTGACACTGGAATGGAGCCAACCCATTAGGAGCCCCCCATTTCAAGTAACTGCCCATTCTTGCCCCCCACCCCCAAAATGAAAAAGTCTAGTTACGCCACTGACTGGTATGGACATTCTAAGATAGAGGCATCCACTAAACGAGCAAAATTCATCTACATAACATGACACCTCATTCATAAAAAAGAAACTGCGTGAACACGTGTAATGAAACCGGCCTGGCATGTACGGATGAACGGTGATTTATTTCATACGAATTGTCACTGCTGGGCACACGACAGGCATTGATATCCCATTGTTTTAAAACTACAATGTTGTCGTCGGTTGATCTGGATTCTGGATACTTAATTCATCATAACGTTTAACAGTATCCACTTGATATTTATGAGCGATGTCCCAAATTGCAGGAATTTTCTCGTTCAATGTGTATCTAAATCTCAGATTTGTATAACGATTACTCATTCCATATTAGTTAACATAAAGAACCTGGTCAAGAATGATTTGTGTTAGGTGTATATGAGGCTGATCAGTTTAAGGTTAACATAGATGTGAATAAATAAATTTCTGATATTGTACCTCATTATGTTGAACAACATCTTTTGGCTAACTGAAACTGTATTGTTTAAAACGTAAAATGTGTTTTATCTTTTGGAGCTGTTCATTATTACCAAGGGGGTGAAAACAAAATGTGTCCGAGCGGACATTATAAGTAGAAGATGACCTTACCATATTTTTATGTTAATGAATAATTCTCAGTTTTTTTATGTTATGTTGATAGATGAGACATGTATCTATTAAATAATAAAAAAATGTGTGGGAAAAGGTTCTGGGAAGTAGTTGCATTACTCTGGGTTTAACATTTCGATGAGGGACATGACCGTCCGTGATAAAAAAAAAAGTTTAAAGATTTTTAACAACTTTTAAGGACAGAGAAGAAAACTAAAAACATTGTGAGCTATCTCCCCTTTATACCCCCTTTCCTATGCAAGAATGTTATCTAACAATGGCACCATCAAATAAGTAAAATCAAATACGAACTTGTCACGGACGGACACACATTTGTCACGGACGGACGCTATTCAAGCATGTGAGTATTTTGCATAGTTGAAGCCCACCCATCTTACTAAAAAATGAACTTGTTCTCTGTGAGTGTGCTTATGCAAATTAGTTTAGCCCAGAAAACAATGATTTAGATAGAAATGACGAAAGACTTCGTAAGAGTAGAGGACCCTATTTCTATATTGTCCGTCCGTGAGGCAAATATTTAAATGTGTCTTTTTTGGTAACAAACCACACCCACCACCATTTTAATCATTTTAAAATTTCAATTTCAATGAAGTTGATGACACTCTTCAAAATTATAATTTATATCAAACATTTAAATAAGTGCAAGTAATTAGTGTTAATAATCCATGATTTCCTTCCGTGTTTTGCAAAAAATGTCCGTCCCCACCTTATATCAGCGTACACCAACGTACACCAACGTATTTCCGATATTTGTACATACATTGGCATACGGTATACGTTCAGGCGATACGCCATGGTGTGACAGGTCCTTAAAGGCCCTGTCACACCATAACGTATCGCCTCAACGTATGCCAACGTATGCGATATATCGAAAAATACGTTGGTGTACGTTGGTGTACGCTATGTAATAGTTGTTAGACGAGGACTCGAAGAGTCCGAGTCTAACATTTTACTTGTATGCGAGCCAAAATAGTACCAGCCTGAGGTCTTAATCTATTATTGTTTCTAAACACTATAATTGCATTATTAGCCAGACCAGTAAGATGTTATGACCAACAGGCTGGTATCATTACCCCATACAAAACAAGTCAAAACATTTGTAATAATACCAAGATGTTATGATTATGCTACAACCGGCAGCTATTGTTTATGTAGAGTTTCTAGGATGTGTAATTAACAGCATGAGATACGGCAGCTATTGTTTATGTAGAGTTTCTAGTACATGTAACGTAGGTCACCCAAAAAAAACCCATTGCAAATGAAATCCACATGTAATACAAATATCCTACATTGGTTAAAATAAATGTTGCAATTTCTGTCACAGGTTTTCCATTTGAGAGAAGCAATGACACTTTCTTGTACAAATGTACAATTGGCTGACAAAAGGAAACACAGATAATATCCAATAAGCACTGTTCTAGTATTCATATCACAAGTTTCCATTTGAGAGAAACAATGATGCTTTCTTGTACAGATTTACACTTTCACTGAATGTTTTTGGTTATTTTATCAAGTGTAAAGCATGATAAGGTTCTCTTGAATTGAAACAACACACCGATGGCAATTATAGAGTAGTAGGCCTATTATGATTTGGTCTATCAAACCATTGATAAACAGTGATCTCTCTTGCGCATCGGTTAAGATTAGAATACCCTACTCACTACTAAATTAACTTGTTAAAGACATGAAGCGGTAGGGTATGTTCCTGCTTGTCAGTACATGAATGACTAGAGTATAACATGCCTTATGTTTTACTATCAACACAGTGTATTTAGCTCTTCGACTATGATCTAAAGCGTACAAATACACCTAGCACATAAAGTCCCTGACCAGGAGCTTTGAGGTTGACTAATTCAAAATATATAATCGGTACCAAACATCTGAGATATATATTATATGAGCAAAATTCTTCTCCGCAATTTGATACCTCATTCAACAAAATCGAATGGATACTCTTAAAGTTATGGCGATTTCAATGACCGAGCATGCAACAGAAAAGTTGCACCAGGTATAGGAATCATTGATTTGTGTATGATTACTGTCATAACTGTGTGCTATCTGAACGAGACAGATGAATGGGTCTGTAGTGATAACCGCAATGTGCGGGACAAAGGGTGTATCTGGCTGTGAAGAATACAAGTCTTAACTGATAAGCTGTGAGTTTTTCAGTGCGTAAATCACACACAAATCAATGATTTCCCATACCTTGTGCAACTTTTCTGTTGCATGCGCGGTCATTAAAATCGACATAACTTTAAGAGTATCCATTCGATTTTGTTGAATGAGGTATCAAACTGCGGAGAAGAAATTTGCTCATTTAATGTATATAAATCTCAGATTGTTGGTACCGATCATATATTTTGAATTAGCCAACCTCAAAGCACCTGGTCAGGGACTTTATGTGCTAGGTGTAAGTGAACTACGCTGTCATAAGTATGTTATAAGTTAGTGATACGCTATCAATACGTTAGTCATACGCTATGTATACGTTTAATACGCTATGGATACGCTATGGATATGTGACAGGGCCTTACAGGATCGCCCGGCATAAGGTGAATACGTGAGAATACGTCGAAACTCGTTGGAAATACATCAGGCATACGTTAGACATACGGCACATATCGTCAGCCTGCTTCGATAATTGCCTAACTCATTTTTTCTAGTTTTTTTTCAAAAGTATGAAACCTGTTACCTGCGTACCTGTTACTCATTTTGCATTATTGATGGATGGATATTCATTATGTGGAATGAGGCTTGTATTGTTGATGTGAGGCTTGTATTGTTGATGTGACTTGGATTAGTGCATCCATGCACGCCAATTGAGGATTGGCGTGCATGGCTGCACTTATCCAAGTCATATATAAACAGATGAACACAGCCATACAATAATTTGATTTATTCCATGGATTTGTCAATGCAAATTCAATAATGCAAAATGAGTAACATGTTGGAATGGTCTGGTGGCCCTTTTGCAACAAAGCTCTTCATTTATCAACACTTTTGATTGGTCAATGACTTAGGTATTATAACAGCATGTGCATAATGTAATGAAGTCATGATTTATGCAAAAAACTCAATTTTGCTGAAAAGTGAGTTAGGCAATTATCGAAGCAGGCTGACGATATACGTTATCAACTCGTTATCACTACGTTGCCATACAATAGCGTATTTTCTTACTCCGTTCCTCCGTAAGAAACCAAATTTCTTTTCTAAATCTACCTTATGTTAAAAGAAAACACGAGAGTACAAAATAAACAGAATACAGATGCAGTTGTGTTGAACGGAGTTGGAAATGGCATAGTTGGCCAGACCACACAATAATTGGCATAGTTGGCCAGACCACACAATAATTATTATTATTTCATATTCATATTCATATACTAATCGTATTCATATCATATCGTATCAAAGTTATTGTTTATTATCATTATCAAATCATATTCCGAGGGACTTTGAAGCCAATAGACTAGTGGAAGGGCTTATTTTCATATAAGCGTTTCTCGCCGTTTCAGTCTTCCACCGTCCTTGCTTTGATATCAAAAAAGATAGTACGCTAGAGTTACAAGCGGCCGAAGCACCTCCTGACCTGAGGCTGTGCAGGCCATAAACGGATATGTCCGGAACAAGAGGTTTGAGTGCGTCTAAAACGATCTCGCGAGTTCGCGTGTAACTGAGGGGGTAAACTGATGGGATAAGACCAGATTTGGTGTTGGTAAATCTACGTAAGACTGGTAATGGAGAGTCTACCGGATCTCCTAAAGCCATGAGATATCGCTCGGCTGCGACCACGGGACATGTTGACCTGAATGTTCTAGCGATTACAACGTCAGCTCCCTGTCTGAATTGATCGGTCTTTGACATAGGAAGATGAATTGTCCTACGGTCAGACGTGATGACGCAGTCCTTTCTTGTCACTAAACTTAAATCGTTGAAACGGAGAAAACCGGCATAACTTACGAAACAAATGAACAAAACACGGAGATCCGCTAATGTTGCTGTAGAGTGCCCATGCAAAGCAAGAATCTTAGCCAAAATGACGGGTGTAATTGGCTCTTTACGAACCGTCGGGGAAGAGTTTAGACGCTTAACACCCTGCAATGATGATTTAACCAAGGAGTTGGTGGTTGGAGAAGTCAGTCCGGCTAAACCGTGTACCCAACTAACTGCCGCTGCCGCGGAATCTGCTACAGTTTTTAAACCGGTGTTGGCGAGGTGCGAAACGTAAAGAGCGAAATGAAATGGATTGACGGGAAAAGAAACAATCTCCGGTGTAGATGAAGCCCATTTCTCCCATTGTTTCCAGGATGCAATGTACTTTTTGGTGGTCGAAGTGGCCTTCGCTGACATGAGAAGATTCGGAAGATTCACGGTGGCGAGCTGCTTTAAGGTAGGGTCATGCAATGTGGACGCCAAGTCACTCCAAATCTCTGTACAACAGGAAAACAAAAAACAAGAAACAGACAACAGTGGAGAGTTCGGCACGAAAGTGCATGCAAATTGCAACTATAAATGTCAATGACAAATTTAACATAATACGTATGCCCCGTCAATGATGAGGCGTGTAAGGTCAACTCGAACTATAGTTCATAAATTGCGCATGTAACAAGCAAAATCGGAAATGATCGAAAAAACATGTGTATAACACTAAAAAACGACCAAAAAAACAAAAAACAATAATAAAACAAAGTGTAAGGGACAAATTATAAGTGGCAGAACACTTGGCGTCTGGCATCAGTCCGACGACCCCGGGGCCGTCGGCACTCGGTGGCCACGAAAAACCTCCCGTAGGTAGGAAACGTGGGTGCAACCAGAATGCCAAACGAAGGTGCACTCCTCGGCTCCAAGAATGAAATAAAAGTGAAATTAGCATAAATAAAACTAATGAATTAACCGAATAATTGATTAAATTTTAAGCCTGAAAGTAACACTATACTATCGGGTGGGGCGGGTGGGTGTGCGGTCTGAAGAACGAACCGAGAATGAGAGCTGAAAAGCTATCACTCGCGCAGCGAGTGATGACGTAACGAAGCGTTACGTAATGAGTGCTTGAATGCACTCATCATGCGTTCGATAACGAAAAGAAATGGTAAGACCTGAACGTGGCCTGAACGTACATGTATGTCAACATATTCAACAAATAGCTCTAAAATTGTCAGAGTCCAAGAACGTCCGAGAACGTCCAACTTCCCAACGAATTACGTAGGAAAATTCGACATCGGTAATGGAATGGACGTATCCATAGCGTATCCATAGCGTATTGAACGTATACATAGCGTACGACTAACGAATTGATAGCGTATCAAAAACTTATAACAAACTTATGACAGTGTATCACAGCGTATGCGAGCGTACGACCAACGTATGCTTAACGTAGTCGTAGCGTATGTCTGCCGTGTTCGACGTATCCTCAGCGTATCCTCGGCGTACAACAAACACGTGACTTATGCCGCTGCAGAAATTGAGTTTCGTACACGGCGGGACAAGTGTTGCCAGTTCAATTAAACGCAGCCTAGATGATAACTATTAAAATATTTAGAAGGATCAATCTATTGGTCCAACCTATAACATAGGAGTAACGTACCTCTAACGTATGTCAGCGTATGTCAAGGTATGTCTAACGTATGTCAGCGTATGTCAAGGTATGTCTAACGTATGTCAGCGTATGTAAACGAATGTCTAACGTACCACGAAACTGTCGGGAACTTATGCAGAACGTATTAAGCCTACGTTGAGTACGTCGAGAAATGTTGAACATGCTCAATAATTTTTCCGCGGGCTCGACGTATTCCAAATTTTCACAGCGTATCACAGCGCGCTCTTAACGTAAACGACGTATCCCCAACTTACCCCTAACTTATATCAGCGTACACCAACGTATTTTTCGATATTTCGCATACGTTGGCACACGTTCAGGCGATACGCTATGGTGTGACAGGGCCTTTAACGAACCACCAGTTAATAGTGAATACAACGTATACCAAATAATGTCACGAACGAATAACTTATACACGAACGTATTCCCAAATGTCCCAAAGGTCGGGCACCCGTTAGCTCTATTTGATAATAATGTGACAGGGCATTTACGTACGTAGGCGTTATAAGTACGAACATTTGAACTCGTCCAGTTAATCATCTATACATCGGATGAAAGGTGATGGTCCTTTTTCAATCTTGAGTTTTAAAAATCTAATTTACTGAAGAAAAAAATCTGGAATGTTTAAATTGTTTTGTTTTGTTTTCCCCACATAAAAAGGAACATATTAATGATTTGATTATTTTCACCTCACGAACTAGACTATGCCATAGTCCTTTGTATTATTTCATTTTTTAATATTTTTTTTCATTTGCCTGGTAAAATTACTTGAACTTGATGTTTGACATTTTAGTTACTTACATTTGATTTTGTATAAAATCAAATCTATCCCAAATCGGGCTAGTATTTTCTCATGCTATAATTTATATAAATATGTAAACTTCAATCCCGCAAGCTGCAAATGTTATAGTTTTGTTTCTTTGCATTGTTCAGTAACATAGGGGAAAGCTAGATTTAAGAGCTAGATTAAAGATTTTAGACTAAAACACAAACATTTAAAAACTGGTTTGGCATGGCAATTTCAAGACACCAGACCACAAAATACAAAGTAATTAATGTTTATATTCTGTAACTGATAACAGCAGACAAAACAATCCATGTGCGGTTTTCAAGGTTTGGTATATTCTGGGGGATAAACCTGCAGACCTGAGGAACCAGATATTAATTTGGATCCACTTGAGGTTGTAGATGTTGAAACGGATACAAGTTTCGTTTAAGTGGACTATGGAGTAGTCTACTCACGAACTGACAAGTTTATTTGATTTTCAAAAGTGCGTTAAATCGAGGTCTGTTTTATCTTGTTTTAAACTTGTTAACTAGTTTAAGCACGTTAAGCATCGCAGCATTTCGTTTTCTTCTTTGATTGTGCTGATTCGTCTTTACCGAGGCGGAGGTTTTTGTCGTTAGGCACACTTGACGGTTTTTCAGCAACTTTCTCAGCAATTGTTTTAAACATCTCGAGAACGCCATCCCCTAAAAAACAGGAAGAGAGTCAAAGATTAGGGCGACAAACAAATCAATGCGTCGTGGTTTAGGTGTTCTCATTTTATGACGTGGTGGTTTGTTATTGACACGAACGAGTATCGTTTATTTAGTATCAGTTCACCGTCAATAAACCTCTCATCTCAAAAAGGTTCGAATAGTTTTAACGGCATATATTTCGTATACATGTATTACGTTATGTTCCTGGTGTTAATATGGACATCAAGGAAAAGCTGATGCGTTCATCTTTTGCGTTTTACTAATTTTGTATAAACCACTACTTTCAGTGCTCAGCAACTTGCCTGAGAATGCGAAGTCTATTTTGGAATGTGTCAACATCATCACTATTTTATGCTTAAAATCTCAACAGAGAATCTCTCTACACTGTTAGTGGTTGGTGTAACTCTTCATTGAACAGACGACAGAGTTGGTGATTTTGACGTATTTTTCTTTTAAATAATAATTCCCCACATTCCTGAGCAAGTAGCTGAGCATTGAAACAGGGGATTGCTACAAATGTGATATTGTTGGAAATAAAAACACATCAGCTTTCCATTGGTGTGTAATACAAAATATGAATTATTAAATATTCACAACATTGGCGATTGAAACAAATATATCGAACGGTTTTTTTTGTAGGAGTTCATAAACATACAAATTAAAGAGTAGAAATAATATAATGTCTCCATTAAAAAATAAACATACCAGTTTTGGCTGAGATCAAAATGGGATCCTCCATGACAAATCCATATTTCGTAGAGAAATCTGTAGCCTCACCCATCACTTTTCTTGGAAGATCCGTTTTGTTTCCGACCATAAATCGCTTTACTGGAAGACGAGGGAAAATATGTTTTAGAGAAGTCATACATTAATCGTGCTTTGATCTTTGATTTGAGTACACTCCATCTTAGGTCGTCCGTAGAAGAGACCTTATGGCTGATTTTCTCCATTTCTTGTTCGTACAAAGACCAACGTTGACCATACTTGGTACAAATGTGCAACATGGGAACGTTCAGATGTCAATGAGGTCAAATGTCATATATTAAGGTCTAAGGTTGTACGAGGTCAAGTTGTAAATTAAGTTGAAAAATAAAATATGCCCATTTCTTGTTCATACAAAGACCGATTGCAACCATTATTATGCTTTGAGGTGTCAAATATTGGATCCCAAAACATAATAATAATACAATTAGATGATTACGCCCAATAGGTATTGGTCTCGCTATGACTTTCAAAAATATTGGGCTCGACTGCGTCTCGCCCATAAACTCATAGCTCGACCAATACATATTGGCTCAATCTATCCAATTTTATATCAAACTTGGATCATACATGCAGCCCGGGAGCTTTCGTATGTCAATGAGGTCAAAGTTCACATATCAAGATTAAAGGTCATCTAAGGTCAAGTTGTAAAATAAGATCAAAACATCAACATTTGCAATTCTTTTTCATACAAAAGACCGATAGCAACCAATCTTTGATCATACATGAACTATGGCAACCTTCATACGAGGTAAAAAGGTAACATATCAATGTCAAAGGTCATCTGAGGTTAAGTTGTAAAATACGCGAAAGACATAAACAAATAAAATTTCTTTTCCATACAAAGACCGATCAAGTTGTAATATACACCGAAAACATCCACAAATTGTTGGGCAAATTCCCAAAACTGTACGGTTTCGAAAATTATGATAACATCTTCCGTGCTGGATGGTTTTTACAAACCTGAAGAATAACAATACACGTTTCATTGTTTGTTTTATACCTTTTGAATTCATTTTCTCAATTTAATCCACACCGTCGTTGTGTCTGACGGACTTGATGCAAGTCTACATAAAGTCCATGTATATTTTTGGCAGTGTTGCCAAATCCCCATTTACCACGTGACCTCATTTTTTCTGATTCCCGTAAAGTGGCGCTGTTGTATTAATTACCATAATTAGACAACGCAAACGTGTGCAGTATAGGGGTTTCCCTACCCCACTATTTATAGTATCTCTATAGTTGATTCCTATGCTCAAATTGTTTTATGTTAGTTTATTTATTTTCTTAATGTTAGAGAAAATAAATATGATATACCTTTGACATCTCTGTGTCTATCTTCGATATTAACTATCTTGTCTTCGAAATATTTCAACTTTACAATTGATTCCGTTGCGTCTACACTATACACGTAGATGGCGGCCACTGCATGCCTGAAGTACGACTCTGTTAATGAGTGATGACGCTCTACACCCAAGGTGTCCCATAACTGAATCTTAGTAAACACAATAGGAACATAATACCGATTTTGTCAATATCATCTCATGAAAATAAGATACCATATAGACCATTTCAAATTGAGATCGGAAATCTTCGGAAAAACAGGTCACGTGGAGTAGGTGCGTTGCGCGTTCTTCGCAACAGTTGATCGCATTCACAGCATTGTCCTAGATGGTTGTCCGCCTAGTGATTTACTATGTTTACATACACGCGTGCACACATGAGAAGTAAAACGTGGAACGAGACTATTTTGTGTTTTATCAACAAAGGCGTTGACCGTGGACCTTTCGCCAACCATGGACCGTCCACAGTTCTAGACTAGGTGCATGGGGCAAAATGCATTTAATAGCACGTTTAAATAAGGTCTAAGTCATGTACTAATACCGTCCGCGGTTGGTAGATTCAACTTTGTATTAGGTAAAAAAAAGGTGTATCAAACGTCCTCGTTATGTCGATTAAAAATGTGATACACACCGTCCTTGGTTGGATAGTTCTAAACTACGTCCACGTTTGGAGGCGATTGCACGTAGGGGTGAACAAGTATATGTCAAAATACTCAGGGTGTTGGTGGTCGGTGAGGTAAAATGGGACATATGGGACATCCAACATTCTTAAACTATTTTGTCAGTGTTATTGCGCTTATTCTGTTATCTAATCATGAGATACTGTACTCTGGAGTACTGGAGTACTCTAGAGTATACAGTCATCAAAAAAAGTAACTATACAGGTAATAAATGGGCTTTTAACTCTAAAAATATAATAGCCTACCTAAAAATATTAAATTATAAAGTTGTTGAGAAATGTTTCTTCTTCAATATGGGATATTGCACGATATGTTCAGTTGAATATTGAAGAAGTGACAATCCAAAATGTAAAGTCATAACTTCATTTTCACATTTTACTTTTCAACACGGGGGAGAGTATAACAGGTAGCGTTTGTGTGGCGTATTGATTCATCTGAACAATACGGCCGACTATCCAACCTGCGCATGCAACGCCAATTGCACTACCAGTAATCGATTGAATGTACCCGTAGCTGGGTCCGCGTGTAGAAAAGAAAAATGTGAAATTGAAAATCGGACTTTACCTTACATGTTGGACTGTCACTTCCTCAATATTCAACTGATCCTAGCGTGCAATATCTCATATTAAAGAAGAAAAATTTCTCAACAACTTTATAGTTTAATATTTTTAGGTAGGATATATATTTTTAGAGTTAAAAGCCCATTCATTACCTGTATAGTTACTTTTTTGATGACTGTATGCAGCCAACCTTTGTTGAAATCGAACTATTTGCATTGGTCTCAGTTCAATATTCATTAGTGATTTTACATATTCATATTAAATATTTTGGAATGTGTGTCTCGTTTAATAGTCAGGGCCACTATGTAATTTCGTTGGATTTTTGTGGGGAATTGCTAATGTTTGCATCTAAATAATGTTTATAGACCACTGATAGCAGAAAACAATGTTTACACGTTTTTAAAATTTCCAATGGCGGCCATATTGGATTTTTAAAATGGCGGCCAAATGTTGACATATTTAAACTATTTTTAAACAAAACATGACATGTGGTCACTTTTAAAGCTTATTTTTTGGTAGAATTGTCATGTCTGTTGCCCCTAAAGCAGAACTAACTAGTCCTTACCTTAATTTCAAAATGGCGGCCATGACTTAGGGCTTATTCAAGATGGCGCCCAAAATGGCCGCCCAAAATGGTCAAATCTCATAATATGACATAGCAATCAAAATGTATGGTTTAAGTATAGTTTTAATAGTGGGATGTATGTATTACATCACTAGACACTCATATTCAGATATAATGAGGTATTGAATTATGCAAAGAAGGACTATCCATTAATCGAACACCTGTAATAGCGAGCTTACTGAAAATCATCTGATAAAAAAAACCAGTGGGGATTTGATTTTTATACGATGTTGTTGGCTGATATGTAAATTAAGTCTACGTAAGACTTACCTTGACTTCTCGATCTCCGATTTCGAATGTTTCAGTAAAATAATCTATATTAGGCATAAATTTGTCTTGTTCTGTATATTTTTTCTCGTGAAACCAACGCCAAAGCGTTGTTTTTCCAACACCACTTTGGCCACATAAAATGACTTTATACGTCCCATCAGCCATTTTGAATACATATATTATTATTATTATCTGAGCGTACTTTGATCTCGTCGCTTTAACTGATGGTGTGTATAGCTTTTTAAAAAAAGGTGCAGAACAAAATGTTTCTTTGATCACTACGCATTATTTTGTGTGGAATTATACTCCGAGTATATCAACAACAATAATGCAATCAAGACTGAAGGTCGACTAGGTTAATTAAAATTAACTGCACGTGTGGCCCAGTGGTTTGGTTGCGTTTTCTTTATGGTAAATCTTTAGAATAGTCAATCATGTAGTCAATGGTAGAAAATAATTTCTCCGAGAGACTTGGAATAGCTCCATTTAGTCCTGAATAATAAAGATATCTTTGTTCGGATGAAAGCAAGTATGACTTTTGGAGGTTTCTATAGGGGAGGGTTACACTTAATCGTTGTCCTGATCTATTTGTAGCTAGAGGGCATATTCGTCGAAAAATTCAGTTATGTTTATTGTAAATAGTCTCTTAATGAGATATCTGAACGGCTGAATTTACCAATAGGTACGTTTCGTCTCTTAGAATCGGTCAAACGAATGGCACTTAGGATACTTTGCTATTTTTCATCCGTTTCCGCCACACTAAATAAAGGTTTTGTTTTCATTGCAACTCCAGAAAAGTACAACCATTACTCTGACCAATTTACAATGAATTCGTAGCTATGATACCGAGCTACAATTATGCAATATTTCATAAGACTGGCTTATTATAATAGCAAAGTAATAAGATAGGAGGTAGAACTTATTAAAAGACCCTCGTATCTATATATCTTTGAGAAAAAAACCCGTCCGGTCGGTCAAACCCGTAAATAACTATTTTTATTTCGCCTAACAACAGTAGAAACATAAACTAAATAAAAATTCCATTGAAATGGAATGCGGCGATCCAAAAGAAAGAAGCATGTTTTGTAACCATTTCTGAAGCATCTGTTGCAAACCAAAATACCAGGAAATGGTGTATTTTCCATAATTCAAACCAAAATACAAATCAAAACACCCCAGTCCAAAATAGCACAGGGGGGGGGGGGGGGGGGGGGGGGGGGGGGGGGGACCGTCTGAAGAACAATCTAGGTATATGACATTGTACTTGGTCTGAAACGTTTGGTCCAGGAATTGCTATAATACTAATTAAAATGGCATTCCGCGATCATGGTTATCCATATTGACATTTCATTAAATCAACCCAGGAATTAATATTATATATTATATAACCCGAAACTCAAACATCTACAACTAACCACTTATTAGACAACCCCCAACAATTGGGAGATTTCACCTTAATAGTCAAACCAGTGAGGTGTAGTTGACACCTCCCTGGTCAAACCATCTGTGATCAAATAAGATAAGCTATTATGTCTCTCTGTGGGGAGTCTAATAAACATCTCTCTAAATGAATCATCAACTTCTATGCATCAACTAAACAAATATAGCTTTGACTCCAGCACAGACTGCATGACTGTTAAAATAAACTGCATAGGTGCATGTAATTTACAAAGACTACAAACATGGCGGCCCCCACTTATGTCTAGAAAGACCTAAATGTGCAAGTTATTGCAATCCCATGCTAAAGGGTGGCTTCGCCCCCCCCCCCCCCCCCAAAAAAAAAATACAAAAGTCCTATTACTTAGAATATAGACTAAAGTCTATAGTCTAAATCAACCGTATCGGTTCAAACTTACGATAACCAATCATGCATGCATCATTTGTACAACGATAACATGGTGAAGATATTATGATTTGATATTTTTAAATAAAAAGTTCAAAAGTCTTACTGATAACAACTTATCATTCTAAATAAATAACTCATATATCAGGGTATCATCTCAAAAAGGCGAATCTATTTTACTTCGGGTGCTGTATAGGCATACAGGTTTTACGAACTGTTAACATCACAAACGAATATTACCTTGCATGTAGTGCCCTATATCGATCATGAAAACTATCGCTGAAATGACAGTCATATAGCAGACCATTCGTTCGCATTTGCTAATCGCGTCTGCCGGTGATGTTCCGTTGGACAAATCTGAGGATAATTTTGACGGCAAGATGTGGTATGATGTGCAAGAACAACGTATTGGTGCGCAAGAACAATGTAATGCTGATGTCGAACAACGGGCAGTTGGTAAGCCTGTGCCTGCTCACTAAAACTGCCAATTCAAATTGACATGATATCTTGTCCGAGGAAAATCTATAAATTCAAAGGTCTCCAACATCACACATGTGTAGCTTACAAATGAATGAACTGAATTTACGGGTGTTTTCGCATGGGACTTGGGAATTAGTATTTGACCGTTGACATTCCCTCGGACAAGATATCTAGTCATTTTTAATAGGCAGGTTTATATAGATTTTTTTTAGTGTTTCTGTTATAGAACATGAACGGGCGGGGTGGGGGGGGGGGGGGGGGGGGACGGATCAATAAAAAGGTTCTTAAAAGAGGGATCAAGAACAAACACATCCTTATTTTTTTTTTGGGGGGGGGGGAGGGGGGGGGGGGGGGAGATCAACAACAAAATAACGACCATGGCTCAATAGTTTCCACCATAATGTTTCATTATTTAAGCTTAGTTTTTAACTAATACGTGTATTTTTCTTTCTGTTTTCTGTTTTAATTCTCAATAAATAAAAAAGATTGATAGCAACTGTATTTGATATTTAATATATATAACTGATTAATATTCATTTCAATTTTATATTTATTTTTTGGCGTTATTTATTTTCTTCTACAGAGATTGGAAGCTTCCTCCTAGCAGCATTAAAGGACAACACTTCAAAAGAATTCGTGCTCAAATATATACAAACAAACATGACAGAAAGTATACAATCTCTCATGTTTCCACCAGTACCTGACAGACGCCAATACTATACGGACGTCAATAATAAATTACACAAGATACGAAAACAGCTGCTACCGGCAGCGTGTGCACGAGGAGATAAAGACTTAGTATCTTTACTGCTTCAACGTGATGCAGATCCAAAGCTGAGAGGAGATCAGGCAAGATAAAAAAACATATAAATAGGTCAAAAGAAGTAAGTCCCCCCCTGGGAAATGTGCATTTTTCTGGAAAACAGTTAGGCTCCTTAACACGTTATAAAATGTAAAATGTAGACTGAAATGTTACACATTTAATGTGCAATAAATGTTCACCCAACAATTAACCTTCGCCTTGAAATGCTGCATTTCATTAAATTTGATGACCAATAAACAATGACACTTTCTTGCATAGGGATTTGAAAAATTGAAGTGTACTCCAAGGGATTATATACACTTTCAATTGATGTTATTCATTCAACCATGAACAGGTCCTTCACATTTTTATCCAAACAGGTGACAACCATTTGAAGACAGTTTATTCATGTGTTTCAATTTTTCATGGGTTTAAAATTTCATCAATTTGTCCAATCCCTATGAAAGAAAGTGTCATTTTTTATTGGTCATCAAAATCTTATAAATGGCAGTATTTCAAGGCGAAGGTTAACTGTTGGGTCAAACTTTATTGCACATTAAATGTGTAACATTTAAGTCTACATTTTACAGTCTTGTAACATGTTAAGGAGCCTAACCGTTTTCCAGAAAAATGCACATTTCCCACGGGGGACTTATTTCTTTTGACCTGTTTATAATTGTAGGCCTAAAATAAGCTTTTGAATGTGGGTTAAAGCGTATTGGTTACACTGACTGAGTGTAAGTAACATATTATACGTCGTCCCAGTGCAACCAATTGGCGTAACGCCATTAATGGAATTAAGCTATATACCTCGCTAGTAATTATGCCTAAACTGCAGTTTAAATTGTAATTTGAGAGCAAATCTGGAGATTAAGATCGGAATAGAAACTAGCGACATACACCTTTATCGATTTGATTGTATCTATAATTTTCTTAAATGTTTCATTTTATTTTAATTGCATGATGCTAATGTCCCCCATTTAATACATCTATATTGTTATTGAAACAGGGGACTCCATTGGAAATGGCTACTAGCAGAGGCAATGTCGATATAATCGACTTATTGGTCGCATTTGAAAAAGGTAATTTATTTACCATGTATAGGGCCTATACCAAGTTTCTTTCTTTCTTCTCTTTCTTTCTCTTTTTCTTTCTCACCTTCATTTTTTTTTCTCCCACTATATTTGACATTCATTCTTTCTTTCTTTTTTCAATCTATGGTCAACCTTTTATGATACAAAGAGCGTGATCAGAACCCGTTACGTTGGGAAAACCACGATGTAAGAGCACAAAATGAATAATTTAAACTAACTTTAATAATGTGGTGTGAATTAAAACGTTAACAAGGCAATGCTAACAAATGCTAACACTTTTTGTTGTTAACTACAAAACAAAAATATTGTGCAAATAAAGGTACTCATATCGATCACGCTGTTCCAAGAAACTTCTGAAGAAAGTATTTGTAACCACGTTATATTCAAAGCTTTGTAGTTCAAAGGGTTGACATTTTAGGTATATGTTACCTATTAAGATAACGGTGTAATTGTCAAAATAAAATTGTTCAAGTAGTTCTTTGTTAAATTATTTTGACAATTAGGGCCTACACCGTTATCTTAAAAGGTAACATATCCCTACATATGAAGCAGCCGTCTTTCCTACTTTTTATATTATAAGTTCTCCAGTTTGTTGTGACACGCTGCCGTTATAAAGTCAACTGGCATGACCTTAAGATACACATTTTACTGTAAGGCCCAAAAAAAAAGAAGTGACTTGACCTTTCCGACCGACCCGAATTTTCGGAAATCTAGGGTCGCTATTTTTCTTTTTCTTTTCTTTTCAAAGTAAAAAAATAAAAAAAAATGAAAAAAGCAAATAACAATAAAGAAAGATGAAAACGTGTTTTTGAGAAGTATCTGCTTGTTTAAAAATCAAAAAAAAAAAAAATCAAAAAAAAGAAGAAAATTAAATTAAAAAAACCCCTGTTTTCAACAACAACAAAATCCGACCGTCCGACCCAGACTCTGGGCCCTGAAAGGGCAAGTCAACTTTTTTGTTGTTGGCCTAACCGACGAAATCAACTGTTTTTGTACAATGCAGACCTCCTGAAAAATAGAGAGCAGATTCAATCGTGTCTGTCTCTTGCATGTCGATCGGGACATACCAAATTGGTAGACTACTGGATAAAGCAACTCAGGATCAACATACATCCAACTAATTTGTCCGACATGGACTTTGCCGATAGATATCATCCAGTGCGTGCAGCACGTGAAGGTGAGTTTAGATTTACAGATAAGGATATGGTTCATTAATAGTATTTGCAAAGTTAGACGACGGCAGTCGGTGCTTAAATAATACACATTATGCTAGGAACTTTTCTCTTTCGACATCTAGGCCTTTGTAAGCACTACTCACGGCCGGGTTGTCCTGCTATATGTAGACTGTCCTGCCTAACTTATTTTCGGTCTAATGTATATTACGCCATTTTAAAATGTGTGAAGAATTAAAGGTCTCTGACACGTCAAAGATCATCCTCGTACAAGAACAGTTTTGTTTCCTAATAACCAAACAAACAAATAAAACAAAAAACTACTTGAACAATTTTATTTTGAACTATATATTGCTTGCATTTTGAAGTAGAAAATTAGCTTTACGCCCCCCCCCCTCCCTCCTACCCAACAGAGGTTATGATTATTTAGACAAAATGGTCCTTCAGAATAAAGTTACATTTGATATGACGAGTTATTATTTCATTGTTGTAAATATATAGGTGGACATGCAGAAATAATAAAGAAGCTACTGAGGGAAGAATGGGTTGAGGACGAGACTCAGGTACAGTGCAACGATTTTTCGAACATTCCATTTTTTTAAAGAACATTTCTGGGAAATGTTACCTTGCTTCTTTTTCTTTCGAGTTATTATTTTAAAAAAAATCGAGATTGTTGTGATTTTTTTGACAATTTAGAAAATGTTTTGGGGAAAATTCACCCTACCGACCAAGTCTACCTGATAGGTCTGTTTGCCCGTAGAACAGTTTGGTTTTCTCGTCGCCTAATATAGCTACTGCTAAAGCGAATTCTTTTTAAACTTCTCCTTGTTGTATATAAGTCCTTGCACAATCTTGCACCTACCTACATCAAACAACTCATCACACCTTACCATCCTTCACGGACTTTAAGATCAAGATCCAAAGGGCTCCTTCAAGTACCACGTGCGGCCAGATCTGCTAAACGGACTTATGGCAGTAGAGCCTTTTTCATCGCTGCACCAAAGGAATGGAATGCTCTTCCCGAACATGTCCGACGTGCTACATCAATGCAATCCTTCAAAACGTCATTGAAGACATATCTTTTTAATTTATGAATTGTGCATTGTAGACTGTGTTTGTATAATACTCTCATGTATTGTACATTATATTTCATTGTGTTAATGTACTGTGGTTTTTAATGATTACTTATTTATATTTGTATGATAAGTTGTTGTTGTTGTATTTGTATAGCTTCCTTATTATGTTCTTATATTTTTTCATACATGTATGTTATGCGCCTCGGGGTTGTGTTCACAACGTGAGGCGCATTATAAATACCCTTTTATTATTATTATTATTACTGTTGTAAAGAAAGAACTGCGGCACCAAACTTTTTGGGGTGCCCTTTTAGGGTTCTTAAGACCGATGTCACATAAATACCACCAGGTTATGTGCATGAACAAAATATGGATTTCTCTTATATTTGATATGGTGGAAGGTCTTATAGTATAATATATTGAAACGCATTTTAACTTTTCAAAAAAACTTTGATGTCATGGCAACACCCATTTGTATTTTGGGCTATTTTGCCCATTCATAGAAAAAATATGCCCAGTTCTTCCAAGTTACTGACTCAAAAGTGAAAAAAAATCAAATAAAGGACTTAAGTGTTGCAAGGAATTATCTTTCATCTTTACTGACGGGTAATGGCAACTCGTCAACTTTATATTGTATCCTATTTTTTGCCCTGGCAACACTGGTAGTTTTAAAGTATTAAAAATATGAGTTATTTACTCACATTTGGTTCTAAAAAAATATCAATTTGCCTGGGCGCTCAGATTTGTTTTCTTGTTGGTTTTGAGTATCATAGTCATTACCCATTTCAATTCTGGAAAGAACTGCTTTGGCAATTATATAGGGATAGAAAAGTTTGTTTGGTTTAGTATTGGGGGTCTGATCTGTACACACACATTTTAACTGCGTAATTACACACTATGCAATGATATCATCATCAATTGTTTTGTTGGTAGTTATGGTCATTGAAACAATCAGAACTTCAAACTATCGACTCAATTTTTAGAATGAAGTATCAAAACTACGGAGAAGGAATTTGCTCATTAAATGTTTATCCTAGATTTTTCGTATCGATTATAGATTTTGGATAAGCCAACATCAACAAACCTGGTCAAGGACTTAGGACTTTGTGTTAGGCGTATTTAGATATGTGGTGTTGGTCTTTTTTCACTCTGAAACAGAGTTTAGTTCCCACAAATATGGGCGTATGGTATTCTAGCATATGTGCAAACAGAATAATTAGGGCCCAGTATGTCGGTTATTTTTATGCAGACGATGTTGATGATGATGTAAAAATTATAGATTTGGTTATAATTTCAGCTACCATTCCAATAATGAAATCCCTAACCTTTATCTGACAACGTATACCTAGATTTTTAGAAAGGAAACTCATATCTCATGTACAGTGTGGTTCAATAAAACGTTGACAGTTTTTTGAAGCCATTTTTGTTGTTGAAATTCTGTAGATTATTAATTTTTTTTCCTTTCAATATTCATCAACTTTATGTTCTTGACCATCTATGCCGAAAATATCGTTACAAATAACCTTACGGTTGCAAAATAACAGCTATTTGAACAGTCTGTCCCATTTCACTCTGTTCACGGGCACTGATTTCGCTTTACATTGAATACTGAATGATGAATTGCATGCAAGTAATCTAAGATTTGAAGATCCCGCCAGGTGAAACCTGAGTAATTGTTAACATCTTTACTATTCAGGTGTGAAATCAAAACGTAAAAATAATACCAAGAGTGACCCTAATTATAATTATTGATTTTCATAGATTGGAAGTGTAATTGTCTATCTATGCCTTAAAAGTGACGATGCCATTTGATGTTATATTGCTGGTCATTTACCGTAGACTTACCCATGGACAAAGAGATTTTGGAGAGATTCTCTTCAAATAGCTATCATTTTGCTGCAATAGCATTATTAACATTGAGATTTTCAGCATAGATGGCCAAGATGATATTTTTGAGGACTATGTAAAAAGAAAATTAAACCAAATCCCACAATTTTGAAAAATATGGCTTTGAAAAACTGTCAAGGTTTTATTGAACCACACTGTATTTGTACAATAACATCTATCTTAATGGTGCTTACAGTCACAGAAGTCTGCCACCGAATCTTGCGAATCTGGAGACATAAGGAAAGAGGCCAAATGGAGCAAACGAAATCTCCTCACTGTTAGTCCCGGATACCTTCAGCTTCGTAATCCGAGAGATGTCCTTACCAGCGTAGATTTATCGGATAACAAGGATCTTTGCGACATTCCTGGGGATTTGCTATGGGGTCTGCCAACTCTGGAGACGTTAAGATTGTCCCGCTGCAAGTTGACTGAGATTCCAAAAATCGAATCCGATCACCATATTGATAATCTCAGGTAGGCCTATCATACAATATATTTTACATGGAAGTGATTTATATATTACATGTACCGTTATGCAGTTATGATCTTGATAATCTTGATGCTCGCTCTCTATTTAAAGACTTACATACAGGGCGAGTAAAAAAAAAAAGAATCACAACATTTTATTATACCGTTATCCAGTTATGATCTTGATAGTCTTGATGCTCTCTCCCCTAAGACTTACATACAGAGTGAGTAAAAAAAACCCACCTGCACCCAAAGTAAAATAAATATTGCTTACCAGAATATGAAGGCAACCAATGCTTGAATCAATAATTGCTTTATTAATTGTTATCAGCAAAAAGAATCACCATATTTCATTATACCGTTATCCAGATATGACTATTTTGGTAAGTAACTGCATTTTTGAATCGAAACCGAACACAATATTGCGTATTGCATCAATGACGCATGACATTGATGAATAAGTGGATACATGCATGAGTCACAATAGCTAATTATAATAAGACAAAACACACTTGCCCATATATCATTTTTATGCAATAGATGCAAAATAATGACAAAACAATGTGATTATTTCGTCGGATTCGAGTGTGCGCCGTTATTTAAAGGAGGTGTCAACAATATTTTGCATTATACGAGGGGCATTCAATAAGTTCTTCCTCCTCCCTCATAACTTTGCTAATATGAATGTTAGTCTCATGACATTTGTCATGATTATAGCTCTGAATCATAGCTACACATTTATAGTAAATGATAATTGATATCTGTTTTACTTTTGATATGATGCGGTCAAAGCCGGAGAGAGATTTTGGACAACGGAAACGGAAAATTACTTTAAACATAAATGCATGTTTTTCGTGGTTCTTTTCGTAATATATGGTTATATATAAGAGCATGATTTTAATACTGAAAATGAAAATCAAGTAATGATATCTAATAAAATAATAGTATTAACATGTATGAATCAGATTGTGAGCAATATTTACCCTTGTAGGTTTGCTAATAGTGTAATATCCTCTCAAATGTATTGCTATGCCTGTGGCACACTGGAATACTGATAATTATTCTAATTTTCGTTATTACAACTCAAGCCATTATGTGATGCCTCATATGTTTAATCTTTAACATAATAGTCACTTTATGAGTTTTCATTATGTGCAACCTTCAGAATAGTCAATCAGGTAGTCAATGATAGAAACTCATCTCTTAGGTAGACTTGTAATCCCTCTATTTAGTCCGGTATTTTGAAAATAACTTTTTTCTTATGAAAATGTAATATGCCTTTTGCAGGGAGGGGTAAACTTATGGTTGTCCGAATCTGGTTCTGGTTATCTAGAGGGCATAATCTTTCCAAAGAAATCAGTCACCTTTACTGTTTATGGTCTGTTCAAGATATATCTGACATTTAGAACGGTTTTAATTGACCGATAGGTATATTTTGCCTCTTACAATAAGCCAAATGAATAACACTTTGGCGACATTTTGCTGTTTTTCATCCGTTTCCGTCACACTAAATGTAAATTTGGTTCTCACTGCATCTCCAGAAAAGTACAACTTACAATGTATTTGTAGCTGAGGGTCCAGGCGACAATTGTGTGATATTTCATAAGACTGGCTTATATAATAATAAAACTATGAGGAAGAAAGTAGAACTTATTGAATGACCCTGTTGGAAAATTTGTTATCTAGCCCAAATCGCGTAGTTATATATAAAGAATAAAACATCATACTTGTCATAGAAACGAATAAAAATGCCATCTCTCAACATACCAAAGTCTAAAGTCCCGGTATCAATGATGTCATGATTAGTGGTGCTAAAGTTAGCGCAAGTGCATTTTTTAGCTATGAATTTATTGATACCGGGACTTTCGATCGCCGCGATTTTTAAAAATGGTAAGTTGAGAGCTCGCAGTTTGTATTCATTTTTGTGCTAGCCCAACGGGGCTAGTACTTATACTTGGATCTTTTTTTCTTTTCTTTTTTTTAAATTCTTTATTCTATGATACACAATATATTTATACAATAACATCAACATTTACCAAATAATATAATATAATATAATATAATAATAGCAAGTATGTACAATGTGACAATCGATTAAAAACATTGAGTTATAATATTTAAGACATTTAATATCACGACATAATTGATATACATGACATAGTAATTACAGTGAAATCAGTCTACGGAGACAGAGTTCTTTTTCAAATAGGAATAACAGATTTGGGTGGTTGCCATATCTACACTTGCTTATGCACAGTTTCCCAACGGCAATGATGATGTTAATAAATTTTAAATGGTGGTGGTCATAAGTATTATTGTGATTATTGTGAGAGCGTAAGAATAGCTGTTTAACTCTATAACATTTAAAAAAGAATTGATCGATATAATCAATTACGTTGCATATGTGTGACAAATATTATTCTCTACTTTACCCATCTTACATAGAAGTACTTTGGTGGGATAAATGTTGTGGAGGATTTTCCTATTAAATGAGATCAACCTCGCTTCATCGGTGCACTGCGGAGTGGCGAGCCAAATGTCGGTCCAATTGAAAGAGTAATTGGGAACCCAGGTGGCCAGAAATGTGTACACAGAGGAGGAACATACAAATTGTGAATCATGGCTTTCCTAGAACCTTTGTTTGTACAAGTATCAATAGGGACTGAATTAAAATAAACATCTTCCCCGTTGTTGTCAGGAGTCGTGGCATTGTCACCAGGAGTCTGTGTTAATTTCCAATCAATGGGAAGCGTTGCGGAGAGCGTAATACTGTTAAATTACGGCACCCTTATCATTTAGACGATTACGGAAGTGGTTAATGGAATTAAAAGAACCATCATCGTCAAATAGGTCACCCACAAAAATAATTCCTGACTTAATCCAGTCTATGAATAATAGTGTATTATGTTTTTCAATTGGATAACATCATTATTCCGTATAAGTTGATTAAGACATGGTGCAATATCCTCTTTGATTATAGCTTGCTTAGTGTCGAACCAGATTTTAAATAGTTTATAGTAAAAAAAGGCAAACTTTTTACCATAATATGACACATGTTGTTAAGCTGCTTAAATGTACAGTTACAATTAAAAATAATCATACCAATACCCAACTTGTTTATATAGTACAATGGGATATGTTTTCCAACATGCAATATCTGAGTTGTTAAGTTTCTTAACCCTAACACTCTTGAGTACTACGAATTACTACGATGCGGTAAAATGTGATATCGTATCCTAAAAAGCAAATCAGGGCACATCATAGGATATTTTGCCTATTTGGTCCGCAATTTTGGTAGGGAAAAAAGTTTTATCATTTATGTCGCCAAATTGGTTGCGAAATTGACTGATCAGTGACACAGATATCATACGTACCTCAAAATATAATATCGTATCCTAAAATGCAAATCAGGGCACATTATGTAATTATAATATTTTGCCTATTTGTCCGCACTTGGTAGGAAAAAAGGGTTTTTCCTTGCGATTTCAACTCTGACGTTATTTATGTAGTCAAATTGGTTGCGGATTGACCGATTAGTGACACTGATATTATACGTAGCTCAAAATGTGATGTCGTGTTCTAAAAAGCAAATTGTGGCACATTATCGCCTATTTGCCTACAGTGATCAACAAAAGTAACTATACAGGTAATAAATGGATATTTAACTCTAAAAACATATATCCTACCTAAAATATTAAATTATAAAGTTGTTGAGAAATTTATCTTCTTCAATATGAGATATTGCACGCTAGGATCGGTTGAATATTGAAGAAGTGATAATCCAAAATGTAAGGTAAAGTCACAATTTCATTTTCACATTTTACATTCAACACGGGGGAGAGTATGACAGGTAGCGTGTGTGTGGCGTATTGATCTTTCGGAACAATACGGCCGACTGTCCAACCTGCGCATGCATCCCCCAATTGCACTACCGGTAATCGATAAGGTACCCGTAGAGTCCGCGTGTAGAAAATAAAAATGTGAAAATGAAAATCGGACTTCACCTTACATTTTGGAGTGTCACTTCCTCAATAATCACCCGATCCTATCGTGCAATATCTCATATTAAAGAAGACAAATTTTTCAACAACCTTATAATTTAATATTTTAGGTAGTATATATATATTTTAGAGTTAGAAGCCCGTTTATTACCTGTATAGTTACTTTTGTTGATGACTGTATACCGTATTTAAGGGGGATGTCTGGGGTCAAAAGCCCCTATATTGGATATCGATTTCAACAACTTCCCAAAACTGGACCGATAATTGTTAAATACCATAATATAGCCCATATCGCAAAATGTATAAATTGACCAAAAATGTTGCTCTGGTTGCCATGGTAACCATATACAGGGCCACTGATTGGCTAAACAACGTTCTGGATGTTACTCAACAACGCTTACTGGTAGTATACTGGTATTTGGGTGGAAGGTTAGCAATAATATTCCGCACAAATAATGAAGCCGGATTTTGTATGTTGCTATGGTAACCAGGGACCGACCAATCAGGTAATTTTGCATGCTTATTCAAATTTGGCAAATAATTTTAAAAATCGGGCATCAATATTATACGAATCCGACATTTCGTTTTTGAGTTATAGTCAGAACGGTATCAAAGTTTGCGCTTTTCCAGGTTTAAAGATATCGGGGTTTAAAAATCACATAACGTAGAGGGCGCTCTTCACTAGTAAACTATCCTTCACATTCAATTTGTTTTACATTTATGTTTGCAAAAATAATAATAATAATTTTATATTGCTAAGATAAATGCATGCAATGATAAATAATTAATTGATTTTATACTTTTTATACCGTAGCCATGGCAAATCGTTAAATACGGCAGGGTGAAAACAATAAAATACATTACGAAATATGAATCAAATTTCATGGTAAATGTAAATTTATATTTATGATACCTTTTTTGAATATCAGATGTTTTACTAAACCTTTAATAATAATTTTTCCAAAATGTAGTTAAATATCACTGCTTGAATAATATTACATGTTATGCTTGAAAATATTACATGTTAATCTAATAACAAACCACAATGTTGATACAAATTCGCGTCACCGATATAACTTTGTTCAAACACAACATAAATATGGAATGTCCGATTTCAGTCAAATAAAAAGCATTTTGAAGCTTACATTTTACTGCATATAATGATTTTTGCAATATCTCATATTGTCTTACCTAGCCAAAAAACACATATTTCTCACCCGAGACCACCCTTAAGATCAACTGCTTTTCTCAAAACTATTTGAAGTGCTAGTAAAAATAAAAGACTTAAAACTCTTTCATTTGTACTAGCACTTCCCTTTTAAAGGTTTTTTATTACGATAAGTACGATGTTTTGTTCTATATGACTACGCAATTTGGGCTAGATAATTATTGTTCTAACATATAGTGCAACATAGTTCCCAACATAGAGTGTCCTGTGATGAAAAGCTATGAAAACTAGCGTTTTGTGAGGACCTTTTCCCCCTGCTCGCGGTAATTGATTTGAGGATTTATATGAGAGTGTTTTCCATTTCAAAAAATAAAATAAAATGAACATTCGGATCGTATAAAAAACAAATATTTGCTGCTCTATTTTCGGGAAATAGTACAAAATAGCTCCCTTCGTTGACTGGAGACAGTAGGTCTACTATTTCCCCCCGAAACTGAAGGTCGAGGTGTTATTTGAGTGTGAAACGAAATCAAACAGCTTGTTACAGAGGTAACTGATTGCAAATGAACTTCTGGAAAAGAATCCCAGATTCGGGACTGTACTAGTATCGTCCGATACTGGAAAACCTAGTATCGTTCGATACTGGAGCAAAGTGAGTGTTCCAGTATCGAACGATACTGGCACATATAAAATATTCCAATATCGGGCGATACTGGAACACAATCATGTACTTATATCGTTCAATACTGGGACAAATCACTACTGGTAGCATGCGCACCAGTATCGACCGAGTATTGGCCGATACTGGAACAGTAAAATCGTACCAGTATCGAGCGATACTGGCAACTATTATGTTCCAGTAATGAACGATACTGGTATACCAGTATCTGGGACCTAAAGTACACTTTTACCGAAATTCGTACCCTGCCTGATTTACTTTCAATAGAGTTGATGCGTCTAATTCATTTACTTGATTGCGCTATCAAATACATAGTGAAATATTGTCACTGAAAATTCAAAACATAGTAGTATGTAACGATAAGCTTCTACAAGATGGATGCTAATTCAAACACAGACAAACCCTACTGGACAATTCCTTTTGTATCACTAATCCCGATAACGAGATAATTCTTTTTTTTGTTTTGATTCTGTCGAAGGAAAGGTACAACTTCTGATTCCATCCTTCCATTAGATAGAATGATATTTCACCAAGTACCCCTTGTCTTATTGTAAACACAATGTTTTTTATTTCAAATTTCTTTCAGACTTCGCTCACTAGATTTGTCGGAGAACAATCTCAAAGAAATCCGTACGGATATATTCATGATTCCCAGTCTAACCTGCTTAGAGCTACAGCGCAATACTATGCATACCATTGATGGAATCTCTTCGACACTTGTTTTGGATTCGCAAACAGGTAATTAGAATTTGTACTATGCAGACAAGTACAAATAATGTTTTTTGGAAAATATGCAGTAAAGACCTTTATAAAAACAAGTTTACAACTTTGCTAACTCCCGTGGTGAAAATGGGCGAACCCGCGATTCCTAAACAACGAATCAAAACAAAGCGCGTGGTGCGAGTATTCAACGGCGCACACGCAGAGTGCATTAGACACTTTAAATGCACTCCGCGTATTTTAGTTCCTTCGTATACTTTCTGCCTTGTCCGACATTACTAAGAGTGTATAAATTAAATGTATTACCAAACAACAAACAGTTCTGCTTAAAATAACACCTCCCTCAGATATCAATGACATAAAGTGGCGGTGTGAGAATTTAGAGGATCTGAATATGGAACACAACCTTCTGGAAAACATCCCATCAGGAATTATGGCAGCAAGTCGTTTACAAACATGGAATGTGAGCAACAACCATCTGTCATCCTTGCCATCTTCTTGGACATGTCCACTGGTAACGTATACAAAAGTGTAATTATAGGTCAATAAATGCGCATGTGTTGGAAACCGGGATTCCTGAACAACGAATGAAAACAAAGCGCGCGGTGCGAGTATTGAACGGCTCACACGCGGAGTGCATTATACACTTTCAATATACTCCGCGTATTTTAGTTATTTGGTTTCTGATTGCTTCGACCCTACTAAGAGTGTATGAATTGGTATCAAACATCTAAGATATAAACAATGATAAGATATCGCATATATTCACATTTATACTTTCAAAGATCATGAAGATATGATGCTATTTAAGTTAACACACGTAACCAAAAAAGGAGTGAAAAGGCGTTTTTTATATATAGGATATTATTGATTTGTTTTGAACACTGTATGCTATCTAAACCAGTCTGGCGTGTAAGGATGACTGGTGAGATGTGATTCATTTCGTACATATTGTCACTGATGAGCATATACGAGCACTGATATCCCATATAAAATCAATTTAGTGCAACTTTGTTTTGGGTTGCTCTGGTTATTTAAGTCATTATATGTTTAACAGTATCAACTGTTCTATGAATGATGTCTCAAATTGCGGAAAGAAATTTGCTCGTTTAATGTAAATTGTAGATACTAATAACTGATTTTAATTTAATTTAGCTAACATTAATCACTTGGTCAATAACTTTTTGTGTTAGGTGTACATAAAATGATACTGCAGTTTGCCGTGTCGTGTGCAGTAGCGTAACTAGGGTTTTTTTTTTGGGGGGGGGGGGGGCATGTGGGGGGACAGGCATGTCATCAGGGGGGCATATTTGACTTTTTTTTTAGTATACATATGTATACTTAGAGTTTGTCATTTCATTGGGGGGGGGGGGGGGGGGCATCCGGAGGGCAAGCCTTCTGGCAGGGGGAAATGCACCCCCTGCCAGAAGGATTCCCCCACTGATGCCCCCAAATGAAATGACATACTCTATGTATACTAAAAAAAACACCTCGTTACGCCACTGGTGCGCAAGAACGAGGTTTATGAAACCACCAAGGTGGTAAACTCAATTGACTTAATATAACATTATCATGGATAACCTTATTGTAAGCCTACATATTACGAGACCACATATCAAAATATGCTCCCCTCTAGAAATCCTTCGGTGCTATGCGCTTTCCTAGTGCTGGCTGAACAACTGGTACGCAATAATGTTAGCTACTAATAACAGCATTATTCGTTTTCGACAGAAATCTCTACATGCCCAACATAACCGTCTGTCCGTACTTCCGGATTTGTCTAACTGGAGACGGACACTCAACACATTGGATTTATCGAGCAACAACTTCAGCCTTTTTCCTTTGTCAGCTTGCAAACTTTTTGCTTTGGAGAATCTCAACTTATCTTGCAACCAAATCTGGAAATTGCCAGATGAACGGGATTGGAATACATACAGGCTGCGCACACTGAATATAGCCAACAACCAACTAATTTTCGTCAGTAGTGAAGTGAAAAAAATGTGAGTGTTATAATCTTGCGTTTTTTTATTAACATCCTTAGTAAAAAGGTTTGTGATAATGTGCTAATTGAATCATCCGACCACTTTCAATACTCTCAATCACGCATTTTTAAAAGGTTAAGCAAGTTAAAACCAGCTCACAGAAAAACAGGGTAGGCGGAGTTATACACGTATAGTAACGCGAAGCCTCGCGCGGTGCGTGGCATTTAAAGTGTTGACAACGCACATTTATGTAGCACTTTACTGCGCTCTCACGTACTTTTACTTTTGTTGGCTTATATCTTGTATAGGCCTACTAAACATCGCGTGGATATGTAACTAACTGTTTTGTTCCTCATGATCTAGACACAGTGTGATATTCACCCGGGGGGAGGGGGGGGGGGGGGGGGGGATTTGAAGAGGGTAGGGTGTGTGTGACTGGGCAGTCTGAAACATGGCTTACCGAACTGACACATCCTGGATTTGGGGTGTTATGGAACTGATGGCATCAAACGGGAGAGTTTGGATTGTATAGCTTGTGGAACGACTTATCAGTGAAATGAGATGCTTATGAGCGGCTGACAGGCCGTGAAAAGGGGTCTTAGTAGCCGCACATACCCGTATGTCCACTACGTGAGTACCCCCACCCCTTCCCCCTCCCCCGGGATATGCATTACTGTATAATCATAGCATTTTCAATTTTGACCACAACATGACCTTTGACCTCTGATAGCAGTCTTGAGTTGCACAATTAAAAAGGTTCGCAAGCAAACATAATTAGAATTCAAGAACACATTTGTAGCACTCTAGCTTTGCCCCTCACATGGTACCGACTCTTTTTTCTCTCTGGATAGGTTACAGAGAGAAACCGTCGAGACAGCTAGACGAAGGGCATGGAGACAGCTCACTGGTGGATCATATGTTCCGGGGTGGCTACAAGATATAACGGCAGAAGAACTTGCTGCACAAAACACTTTACCTGTTGGTGTAGCCTCACGGTTAGACACACTCGACCTTAGTTATAACCGAATGCAAGCACTGCCGGAATCAATCTTTGAGATGAAAAAGTTGCAAATGTTGCACATTAATGGGTAAGTTGCATCATTGTTTAAAAGTTAGCATACTTTGCAATAGCTTTTCCAGTTGCACGACACGGAATAAATATTGTCAAATTCTAGTCTGCAACAAGTAACGTACATGCATCCCATCTAACAGCTTTGTGCGTATTCATTCATTTGTGTCATTAGAATCAATCAAATTTCGTTATGCACGTGTCTCTATTCCATATGCTAATATATTGGAATTACACATTTTATAACTTTGTAAAAATATCAAACATTGTTTCTGTACACAATTTTTCCATACCAGGATTAGAACCAGGTACCGTTCTAAATACTAGACCACGAGGATTTGGCTAGCCGGGCATTTAATCCTACATTAATTTTGTTATTCCAAACTCACGATTGTGTGGTACAAATTAATGTGATAGGATCAACGTGTAAGAGCCGACAAGTGCATCATTTTCTTGATGGCCACTATGATGTCATTCAGAGTACACAGCACCCCACTTAGTAAGGACACACATAGTTCACTTGTCACGACTAGTACTTCATACGTGATAATTGATGATTGTACTGGATAACACTCCATGTGGAGTCATCCGGTCAGGGTATGATCTGAGCATGCAGCTATTTTGCTTAGTCTTGGTTTTCTTGTGCTTGATGTAGATTGGCTGTGTTTTCCAGTAGAGCGTTCCAGTCTTGTTTACTCTTGGTATGAAGAGTGATTATTAAACAGTCCTTGTTTGTGGAGATAGTGGAGTATGCCAGCTGAATAAAATGTCGCGATTGTCGTTGAGCAGACATCAGGAGGTCGTCGATGGGCAGTGACAGGTTACCGAATCTCACTTGGTGGAAAATTCAGAGACGTCTGGCAGTTCTCGTGATGTTTAAGGGGTCAATCTTGAGGTCTTTGACCATTTGGGTTGCACATCCCGGTGTACTTAAATACATGTAGAAGGCGCTTTTGTAAAACAGGCCATAAACCACTCCAAAACGATTGTTCGTATTTAGGCCATCATTACAATTTGAATGATACAATCTTGGGACTTTTAGAGAGTTCGTGTAGCACAGTAACAAGTTTGTAATCTGCATCTATTTTGCAAACTGTTTTACGTTGAAATAATCAAATACCGTTTTAGCATGTTCAAAAATGTATGCTTCGTATGTTTCACTTCGATCTGCAATAACTTGTACTATTTCAGTCAAACAAAATGATTTTTAGAGCTTATAATCTGTACCATTTGCTATTGTTATCAGCTCATTGTCGCAATGTTAAACAAGTATTTTCCATTGCCTTTTGGTGTTATTTGCCTCTAAATGTTTATACATGTTTAATAGGTTTCAGTATTCGTAATTCATTACCGTATTTGATTATCATTATTATATCATCTGTGTATTTAGAAATTGCTCCATTACCCGTCTACCGGACAAATTAGGATTGCTCAAACATTTATTTGTGTTAGACCTGTCAAAACTGAATATCCGAGAACCGAAAGAAGTGGTGCAGATCCTAAGAGAAAGGGAAGGACAACGAACAAACACAGCAACTACGGTTGTAAAAGCTCTCAAAGAAATACTTCTTAAGTATCAACCATACAGAGGTGTAAAGCTGATGGTGATAGGACCGCATGTATGTACCTTAAGATAATGTACACTAATATCCAAAAGTCTTAGGGGTCATCCAAATTATTACCATTTTCACATACGTTCAAAGCGTACGTAACTCCCCCACCCCATTCCCCCTAGTTACGTACGCAATAAATGGCGAAAATGTCATGGCTTGATAAAAAACAGTCAAGCCCCTTAACATCGCCATTTAAGTTACGTACGCTTAGGGAATATTTTTACCACTCTCCTTGTTACGTACGCGTTGTACGTATCTGTAAATGGCGAGAATCATGGACGATCTCTTAGGATACTTGGTTATTGTGTTAAAATCTGACTGTAATATATACGAGTTGAACAAATATGTTGTTGAATCTCTTCTCATTGATAAATTCATGTTTCCTGAATTCCTGCGACATATGCTCATTCGATTCCATTAAATTGAAGAAAATATGCATATAATGTGCCTTTGTTGAATCCAATACATATTTCCCATTGAACATAGCTCATTAATAATTATCCAAGCTCATTATAACCATTTCATTTGTCTATATTTGATAAACCCATATTTCTGCAGAAGAGTGGAAAGACTACTTTGTTAAAACATTTATTAGATAAGCAGTATGTTGCTAATGCACACAAAGATGTTCAGGTACAGCAGCAAACGTGGAGGGGAACGAAGCCAAACCGCTTCTCAATGGTAAGCCTATCATAATATTACAAGTATCATTCAAATATGTTCACCCTGCAATCATAAATACAATATCTAATAGACCTGACCTCATTCCGCCAAGAAACTGAACATAGTCTCTGCCCAAGTCACATCGAAGCGTTTTTGAAGCTCCATCGACTGACATTATCTGAGAAATAGTATAATTAATAAGTATTTGTGAGACCCATGCATAGATTTACAGATCAAATTTCAGTGTTTCTATAATTAGTTCATAACTGTTTCTAAAACACTAATCATTGGAGTCCATACTTTGGGGACACCATGTACCATACGTATACTATGTACATGAGCCGTAATTATTGAGGAACCTCTCGTTTTTATACGAGAAAAATCAATCAAATACGTGACTCACAATCACGTGACCTCCTTAATAAAGTTGATGGAAACCCTCTATAGTCCACGCACATACAATTACTCTACTTGATTTGAGTTTTAAATGTTGCTAAATTAATGTACGCTATCTGAATTTCAGGCGATTTATTAAAATACTGCTACCTCCTTGTCAGGGATGATTTTGATTTGGTTTATTAACTAGAGTTATGAGGGTCTAAAAAACAATAGACACACCCATATTTATGAATACTTTCATTAGAAAGCTACATAGACGTTTTTACAATAGAATGTTCAATCGAACCTAGGATCCACAGTATTACTTACTTTATCCCATTTGAACACAATTTTAAACAAAAACTGACGTGGTGTTATATCGTTATAATTAACAGGCTGGTCACTCTATAGATTTTACGATATGGGATGTGAAAGGGGGCGTAGAGAGTGCCAATTTCAGTCAATCACTTTTTACACCCAACACTGTGTATGTCCTTGTGTGGAATGCTATATATAACGAGGACAAAAGCCTTATATCCGAGATTCGAACATGGATGCTTAATGTCAAGGTAGGTGTTTAATTTTTCTATTTTCAGTGTAAGCTAATAAATAGTTATAAAATAGATTATCATGTAGTTGTCACAAGTCCTAAACCTATTTAAGAGTTTTGAGGAAAAGGTGTCTTTTATGTCCCAGGTACTGTTACACCAATATCGCACGATACTGGTAGGTGGAATCTGCCAGTATCGCTCGATACTAGTACAATATCATTATTCATGTATCGGTCGATACCCCAAGTGTTCCATGTCAACCGATATTTGAAAACTTTATAAATGCCAGTATTGCCAGAAACTCTTTTATTCCAGCATCGCCCGATACTGCAATAAATTAAGCGTTCCAGTATTTGCTCGATACTGGAAAATGTAGCTCGTTCCAGTATCGGCCGGTATATTGGGTTCCCATTTTCATTGTTTACCGATCACGATCAGCATTTCGTCTGCGTCTGACTACTCACATTAATCTGTATACGGATTGTACGTTCTCATATTGATTAAATTCAAAATAATCTATACTTGAAAAGCATGTTTTATGCTGCAGCAAGCTAGGTTTAATGATCAGGGTTTAAGGTTATAAGGGTTTTATTGCGAATCAGTAAAAATCCTTTGATTATCCTTTATGCATTGTGTGTGCGATAGAAAAGGGGGCAGATTTTGTCCCTTTTCAATCCCACAATGCGACGAAAAGGATAATCAATTGATTTTTACTGATTCGTTAGATAAACCAAGATAACTGATCAGGAAAACCCAACATGTTAGAGGAACTTAGTAACATAATGTTCGTGAAACCTGTTCAGCCTTTGACCTCATTTTTCTCCAAGAAAGAGTTTTATTTATAATTATCACTTCTCTTTATAGTACATCATATAGTACATTTATACAATTTCATACACATAACAAAAAAGCTGCGTCGGCATTAAATGATATCAAATAAATGAAGTTAAAAGTGGAAAATGCCGTGATTATAATACAATTTATGTACAGTCATCACAATAAGTAACTGAAAGGGGAATAAATGTGCTGATAACTTTAAAAGTATAACTCCTACATAAACATATTAAATTATTACACGCTAAGAATGGCTGATTAATAAGGAAGTTACAATCCTAAATGTACTGTCAAGTCTGATTTTAATTTTCACATTTTAATTTTCAACACGGGGACTCAGACCGGCAAATTATTGATTACTGGTAGTGGTAGTGCCAATTCACCCGTCGATGGCCTGGTTGTTGGATAGTCGACCGGTGGCATTGTTACGGTTAATCTATACGGCAGACACGCTTTACTTGTCGTACTCTCCCCGTGTTGAAAAGAAAATGTTAAAATGAAAATCAGACTTGCCCTAACGTTTGGGATCGTAACTTCCTCATTAATCAACCATTCTTAGCGTGTAATATCTCAAATTCAAGAAGAGAAATTGCTCAACAACTTTATAATTAAATATGTTTATGTAGGAGTTATACTTTTAGAGTTATCAGCATGTTTATTACCTGGTCAGTACTTATTGGGATGACTGTATATAGGTAGTACATCATTGTTTAATTTATAGCGATATATACTAAACAATACACATAGAAAATTGAACCCTGGTTCAACACATTATCACTACAGATTTGTTTCGTGTGGGAACACAACCACACTCATCAGGTGATGATGACTGACTGATACATACACATACATGACATATGAGACTGTTACAAAGATAACACTTTACCTGAAGTCACTTGGATAGGTGAGATATATGATACAGAATCACACAATAGGAAGTTATGAAAATGTAATACAACTGCTACTGAGATGAGGCACTTGACCTGGTCAGAAACTTAACATATGTGTATTGATAGGTGAGATATATACAGATAACACAATAGGAGGTTATGACATTGGAACAATGTGACAAATGCTATGAGGGTCTTGTAAGTACACTCAATTATAATACAGAATCACACAATAGAATATCCTTTATGCATTGTGTGTGCAATAGAAAAGGGGGCAAATATTGTCCCTTTTCAATCCCACAATGCGACGAACAATACATGTATTCATACCCTTTATCAGCCTGAGAAATAAACTACATGTACTACAGTGCAACAGAGCATAAACTTCCAAATATTGAATTATAAATATAGTGCCTCCTGATTGTTGTACAACAATGAACATTTCAATCCTAAGTATGTGTATCATATATAATTAAAACAGCTTTGTTTTAAAGTACTATTTCATGTCTTTGTATGATTATCAGCATTGTTACATTTCTTATTAAACCTGATTTCTTATTAAACCTGGCGAATTGCATTTCAAATTTCATGTAGCGCGAATTTTAAAACACTGGTCCCTTAGCACGTCCTTTGCATGTCCTTGAATATTCCTTCCATTGTTTGCGTGCATGGCTGCACAAGTATTGATAGACTCTTGCCAAGTCTGTGTACAGTTGTATGAAATAGTGGTTACATGTGGTTTTTTCTCTTTTTAAATATACTAAATGTTTGGAGGACGATATTTTAAATACTAAAGGGATATTGAACTATCTGCTCAGACCATTCTTTTAAGCACATCTTTACCTTTAATTTGATACCATGCAAGTCTGGTTTAGATACACAGTATTACTTAATAATTTCAACGAGTTTGGTCATTAATTAAGCTTAATTAAGACAGATTTTGGGTTTTTGTTAAAAGTAAAGATAAATGTGAACTTTTTCTCAGACAGTATTGTTGGCAATGATGGGAACTTCATTTCCTGTAACTTTGGTGTTAATAGCATTTATAGTTTTTGCTGGAAATTCCAAAAAGCAAAATGTTAATGTATTTCTTTATAATATGCTAATCATATGCAAATAAGGTCAAACCTTTTTTTCTTTCTATATGACATTAAATCACCAAGCTGTATTCTATAATATGATATTGTCTCCTTGTCTTACATATGTTACATATGTTACTTTTTGAATTAGAGCGTAATTTCAATAACATGCACTTTTGGAAATTTATGCTCTGTTGCACTGTAGCATTTGACTTCATCGTTGGCAATTGCACTGTTTGTCAATTGGTCTTGGGATTTTCGAAGTTTACTACATGGTTTGCCGATAAAGAAGTGGACTGCGATAGGGGCGACCCGTGTTCAATTCCCGGCGCCAGCGGAGCAGGTGTATTCCTTCGTATGAACTGATGCCCCCTTAATAGTGTTATAAATTATTAGAAATGGGCAAACCTGCCGACCGCTGGATAGGCGTATAAAATGCCAAGGAAAAAACCCGTTCCCGTACACTGTGAAGTTTTCTGTTGTATAGTTAGCGATACTGTTACATTGTTACGATCAAGTATTGGGTGATACATCTGGTACACATTCTACCAGTATATCGATCAAAATGTACCAGTATGAAACGATACTGGTATATTATTTTGTTCCAGTTTCGTGCCAGCTTGGAGCAACACTGTACCAATATCGAACGATACTTGGTGTTCTAGTGTTGGTCGATACTAGTAAATGCTCGTATATGGTACCTAAAGTACACGGTGTCCAGGTATAATACGGAAAGATTCATCAAATATGCTACATTGTTTCTTTTAATAGCTTCTAGCGCCAGATAGCCGAATAATAGCAGTTGGCAGTCATCTAGATAGGCTCCAGAAACCAGGAAAAGAGAACACTCTTAAGCACATTTTCGAAAAGGAGACACATTTACTCCACTTGATTGCTGACGAAGTACTGGTTGATTTATACAAAAGAAATGGAAGAGGGATAAAGAAGTTGTCACAGATGATTGTTGAATACGCCTTGACTATGACAACTAGTTTATCGCACGGATCGCACGTCCGACTGATTGGACGCAAGGTATGTGTGATGATTTGGTTATGTTGTTATCGTGTTAAACGCTGTAGTACGATTGTTTAAGAGCGATATATCACCCATATACATGCTCATTAATATATTATCTTATACCGACATAATTATACGAAAATATACTTTGAAATGAAAGCAGAGATGTTTCCTGAAAATGACAGTATACTAATAAAGAGAGGTTCAAGCTTTCCAAGTTAAAGATTTGTAAATATCTTTCCCGAAATTCGAGTTGGGTTAGATTGAAAGAATGGCACCTATGAACCATAATATTTTGGATAAATAACGGCCCGTTACGGTTCAATGGCCTGTATATTCCCAGTCTTCTTCTTACCACGGATACTGCCTGGGATCCGTAGTAATAAATCTTGACTTTCCTTGGCCGATTTATTTGACTTATTGCACCACGTCTGTGTATTTCCTAGCGCGGCTACTAGGGTCGCTGGCCAAGCACTGCCAAGGCCCTGCCGCGCGAGGGGTGGTATCTTGGTTTGGCCCATGGTAGGAAGGTCTTGGTACAAGCATGTAACGTCCATGGTACATGTGGGGACTTTAGACACGTAATTAGTACAGTAATGTTGATATTGTTTGCTGGTCGAACGAGTAAAATCCATTGGATATTAACGAAATTAGCTAAAGTATGCTGAGAAAAAATGTTTAAGGTTTACCCATACACATCTTTAGATAGATTCAATCAAATTGGATACTTTTCTGGGTGGAACTAGATTCTATTAGTCTTTCTTTTGAAAGTTGTTAAGTTGAGAAATTCACACTTTAAATTCAATTTGTCATAGCAATTAGTGATTATTTCAGATTTGGTAAAATCAAAAGTTCAAAAATCGGAAAACAAATCGCAATAATATTATCCCTGGAGCAGATTTTAGTTTTAAAACTAGCCCAAATGTGGCTGAAAGTCACCCTGTGTGCCAAGTCATGTTGTAAGATTGTCGATAGACTGCCTCGGCATTCCGCAAGGTTTCCCCAGCATGCGGTCAATTGTGTTGGATTAAACAATTCTTAGGTGGAACTTAGAGCCCAACACGCGACTTTTCAAAGTTGTTGTGTTAAGAATTTCAATTTTAGAACTTCAATTTGTTTAATAACTAGTGCGATTTCAGATTTTGTCAAATATAAAGTTCAAATTTGGGTCGTCTATATATAGGTTGTTCGCACCACTACACACAATGTTCACAAGCAAATACTACAATTCAGGAAAATTGGTGTTGGCCCACATAGTCCATTTCTTTGCTAATATTCCACTTTAAGGGACTGTTTTCAAGCGCTAATTTTGCAAAAAAAACTTGTGTGGAGAGCTTGAGCTATCTGCTAAATTAAATATTGTTCAAAACGATAAGGCTATATATAGTGACGTATTGTCAGTGGTATTGACGTTTCGTCGGTGGTATTACATAGTGACATATAGTCGGTGGTATTACCTAGCTATGTATCGTGTAGTATAACTATGTCATACCACTGACAATACGCCACTATGTAATACCATCGACCATACGTCACTATGTATTAACACCATTCATACGTCCCTATGTAATACCGCCGACCATACTTTACTATATAATACCACTGATCATACGTCACTAAGTAAAACCATCGGCGATCCGTCATTTTGTAATACCACCTATAATACGCCACTTTGTAATACCACCGACAATACGTTATTATACCACCAACCATACGTCATTATGTAACACCAAAGATGATGCGTCACTAAGTAATAACACCGACGATACGTCACTGTGTAATACCTCTGACCATACGTCACTATAGCCTATTTTACTCACTCCCAAATCCAACAGATATTTAGCCAATTAATTGTTAATCAAACGATTGTTTTAGTGTACAAAAATATGGTTTAAAATAGTGACGCACACACAATACGCCACTAGATTTAAGCAAAGATAATTTACAAGTTCGCTTGAATATAAACTGAGGTCTTACACTAGCCATCTTGATTTTCATGTTGGGAGCAGATGGGGATATTGATGTTTTTCATGTTCTTACATATTATTTTGTTAGTTTTTATTAATCTGAATTTTTTCCATCTCATACAAAGTCACTGATTAATATTTGCTCCAAAACGGCACATTATGATTTTATATCGTGAGATAAAAGTGGACATATCTTTGGATAGAAAAGAGAATTTATTTTAATTCGGCAAACGGCATTATGGTAGATAATTTAAACATAGGTATATTTATACAAATATTTGTACGTGAATATTTGGAGTAGGGTGTGTTTAGGGTGGGGGTGTGTGTTGTTTGATTGTGGTGTTTGTGTTGATGTAGGGGGGTGTTTACTTTTATTTTGTCATTTCATGTGTTGGATTTTTGTAAGGGGGGGGGGGGGGGGTCTTAGCACATCGATACATTGTACACCTTGACGAAATCATTTATCATTTTTTAACAATAATTACTAGGAACAATACAATTCATTGTTACAGGTTCCAGCTACATTTATCGATATGAAGGAGAAACTGCGACAAGAGCTGACACGCCAGCAGAACAGCGACAACAATGAACATCGCATTATAACGGGAGATGAATTCGTGCGATACCTCAAGGACATTGACAAGGAAGGTCACATTGTACAAAGCGGAGAACTTTCACAACGTACGTTTCTGAATTTATTTATTCTATTTGTATAACAGGTCCCATCTTCTGTTTTTATTGATTAATTGATTCTTGCTTGTTGTTATTTTCATGTTTACGATATAGGCCTTAAGTCTTAAGATGTTTTTATCGTTTTTAAACTTTTGTGCAATCGGTTCTCTTTTCTTTATTTTTCTTCTGGCCAAATAGTCAAGCCCCACTTAATAGTGTCTAAAACAATTAAATATTTTCTGGGTTTTTTTGTATTATGTATATATATAGCTTGACAAATTAACACGTGGATCATGGCCTGTTAGATGTCCGTCTAAAACGATTTAAAAACTGATCATATCAACTCTGTTCGAGTTGATATGATCGTCAATAGAGATTCGAACCCTAAATAACGCAATACGCATTTTCATCACTTTGTAGTTGTATGCTTTCTACAAGAGACTGGCAGCCTTATTCACGTGAGTGACCACACCTATGGCTTGACCAAACTTTATTTCCTCGATCCTAATTGGCTGTGTCAAGTACTTCTTGACGCAGCAAAGATCCAGCCTTCACTAGATAGCCAAGATCATTGCCGACAGAGAGTGGCCAAGGATGTTTTGAAAGCCCAGTGTATTCGCAGTGGATTTGACGAGACGAGGTTTGCAGAGTACCTCGAGTTACTGGGAAGATTTGAGATTGCGATTAAAACTGCCGATGACAGGTTAGTCAGCTCATGATACTCTATAGTGTAAAAACAAAGTGTTAATAATGTATCAATCCATATATCATGTTTAAGTTCTGGTGATCTTATGCTGCCCAAATGTAGCCGGGGAAAAATGGGAAAGTGCAATGGTTACATTGAGTAGACATGGCTGAAAGAGGGTTTTATTGGCAGCTCTACATAGCAGATTATAAGCTTGACGTGTTTAACCGAGAAAACAAACATGCAAGTTTGTCAGGGATAACTATCGTACGGTTCCTTTTATTAAACAAAACACGTATTTTATATCGTCCCTCAGTTAATCTGCGATACATGCCGCTACATAATGGTAGTCCGTCGAGAAGTCCCAGTCGCCCAAGGTGGAGGGAGCTCCAACAGCGAGAACCGCCGCGCCCGAGCCGAAGGCGAGGGTCCTTCGACTTACGTCCATATCCTATGCAGCGCGCTCATTATAATAAACTAAACGGTGACCTGCGAAATGTCAAATTTAACGAATGACGTAGTTAATCAAATAACTATGTCCACGTCCAGTCGGATTGTGTTTCCCAAAGAGAGCGCCACGTGTGTGCGTGTCACTTGCAATAACGCGCGTGCTCAGTGTTTCAAACAATTAAAAATACAAGCGTACTGCGTACATATACTCGCGCGTTGCGGCGCGTGGTAACGGGTTACACAGCAGGTCCGAGAGATTCAATAGCTTTTAATGCAGCCAACGCTGATTGGCTAACCGTAATGTCAAACTTGCTTTGACTTTCCAAAGCAGGTTTACCCAACTTGTGGCGCTCCCTCTCCCAGGGGCGAGTGGGACTGACTGCAACATGGTCGAGGTAAACAGAGGATGTTCGCAGTGTTTTGTCTATATAAATATAACATTTGCGTTGTTTTCTAACGTGATCATGAATTAATTCGAAGTGAACTTTTCGAGTAGTTTAACATTAAATAATATATACTTGACCTACATATCATTCTCAGTTATATACTACCAGCCCTTTTGCCAGAGAATACACCATTGATTGTCGGAAACCGAGCGGCAGCCACGACGCGTTTTCATCACAAATTGCTGAGACTGTACAAACTGTCTTTTCTTCCACCCGGATTTTTTAGTAGACTTATAAGCAGACTATTGGCTGAAACACAGCAAGAAATGAACAAACGGTACTGTGACATTATCTTATAATAAACACTAGCAACCAAGGTCTTTTGATACTTGGTTATGGTGTCAAAATCATCCTTGATATTACATCGGACTGTAATATTTCACTACGAGTTGAACAAATGAGTTGCTGAATCTCTTCTCATAAATTCATGTTTCCTGCAACATCTGCTCATCCCAGTCCATGAAATTGATGAAAATATGTGCCAACATTGAATCCCATACAAATTTCCCATTGAAAATAGCTCATGAATATTCAAGCTCATTATAGCCTATGTAATCCAATGGTAGGCAGTATGTCAATTTTGACTTCCTTTTGAAATAACTTTCGTAATTGTTTGTTAATGGATTCACTCTAGTGAAACGAATCCCAAAATTGTCCATAGTCTTTCTCAGATATAGAGAAATGATCTCTTTATTCATATTTAAAAAAAGAGTATTTTAGAGGGAATTTTAAAAGTGGACTTTCATAATTATAATGAAAACCAACCAAATTATATATACTATCTCATTGTACCCAAAAGAACTGGGCATACTATAAAGTTATATTGATTATTTCATCATTACTTAGGATTAATTTTAAAGCTCATTTTACTCTTAAATTAACTAATTTTTCTCTTAAATTAACTAATTTCCTCTTAAATTCACTAATTTTACTCTTAGATTAACTAATTTTACTCTTAAATCAACTAACTTTACTCTTAAATTAACTAATTTTACTCTTAAATTAACTAATTCTACTCTTAAATTAACTAATTTTTCTCTTAAATTAATTAATTTTACTTTTAAATTAACTAATTTTACTCTTAAATTGACTAATTTTACTCTTGAAAAATAAACATACCAATAATATACCCTATTATTTTCTATCCGGGTAACTATTGCTGAACAACCTTACAAATATAAATCAGGACAATGGACGAAAGTTTACAATTCATAGTGACCGACTCTTGTAATCTTTATATCTTTTAGGCGCGTCAATAGATTAGGTGAGAGTATAACGACGGCCTGGCAAAAAGGCATATCAATTCAAACCGACTCACAGCGGATAGATGTCGAGCTGAAACCCCATGAGTCTGAATATGAAGTCAGCGTGATGTACATATATGTTTCTGTACAGAGTGCAGATAAAGAGCATATGGCACGGGGTATGGGTTTTGTAGTTGACCACATCGAATATCTGATCAAAGAGTGGTATTCAGGTAAGAAAGTCATTATGTACTTGTCGCTTGATCGTCCCAGCTATGAACCAAATTAGTCATAAATGACGATCAATTGCCGACAAGGATCACATTGCAGTTCGCTGAATAGTCCGCAAATACCCATTCAATGGTGTCAAAAATGCTTTAAATTGTTCTCTAGCTGCCCCATGAGCAGCTCATGGGCAAGCATCTATGAACCAGCATGTCTACTGAAAAGTGAGACACAGCTTGGATTGTTAAAAAATCTCCTCTACATTACGGTTCCCTGCCTTGTATAAAATCCAACTTTCTTGACCACGTCTTTGATGACATATCCAGGGTAATAAATTATCCCCTCCTACACCATTTATCTGATATATTTGACACCAACTGTGTCTTGCCAGCATGGTGCTACCATTTCCATCCTAAGCATAGCTCAAGGCTCTTTGGTGTTGGTGTAACTAGAAGCCATATATACTACTTTTGAAAATGTTCTTGTGATAACAAATTCCAACTTTTAATTTCAATTTGTCATAAAAAAAAACTAGTGCTATATCATATTTTATAAAAACAAATGTTCAAATTTCGAAGAAAAAAAATCACATTATATTATCCAAAGAGCAGATTTTAGTTTTAAACTAGCCCAAATCTGCGGAAAATCACCACGTGTGGAAATAGTCATGTGGCAATACTGCAGCCCCTCAGGCTTGTTTCTAGTTCCACCGCTGCCACACTCAAGGTCCCCAGCATGCGGTAAATGGTGTTGGATGGATCAAACTTGGGCTCAAACCTTACAGGCAACTGGAATGTAATGACCTATTGTTGTTGCATTAGACTTGGTCAAGGACCACGTCACAGGGCGTGCACATTACCGACGGACGAAATCAATACAGTAATCCGACCTTGTTCGAATCTACTGGTTTCTGAATGTTGAAACAGTTCCCTCGCCTAAACTGTTTAGAGCAATAAGACTTTTTTACATTTTAGGCCCTTCACAATTTATTTTGAGTTTCCTGTTGCCGACCGCGGCCAAAATTGAGAATTACGAAATATTGAATTATTGAATTTTCATTTAGGATGTTCACCTTTAAAATTAATTTCAATAAACTTCATTCAAAAACTATTTTTGAAAAAGAAAGAAAATTGGCAGAATTAAATTACAAGTTATTATATAGAATTATTGCTACCAAATCAAACTTATATAAATGGAATAAGGTGAACTCACCAAATTGTTTTGTGCGCAATAAGGCAGATGATTATCTACATTCATTGATAGTCTGTCCTTTGTCAGATAGCTTTTGGAAACGTTTTAACACTTTCATTGTATCTAAAACAACATACCATGTCCAGAAATATCGTTAAAATCATTGTATTTGGTTATAAACCAGACAATCAAAATACATTGAATGTAACGCTAAATAGAATGATTAGTCTGGCTTCGTTTACTTTGTATAGATCCAGACTTATCAAGATCACTGATAATAAAAATGTTGATACATTTAAATGGTTTCTACATGAGTTAAGATGGAGAATTAATATTATGAAACGTAGTGAAAATATGTGGCATAATATTGCCCAAAACCTACATAGTACAGAGTAAACAGTAAACTTTTTAGTATATTTTCTTGTAAATACATGTAGGCCCATATAGTGTTTTGTTTGTCGACTCGACTGCGGGCATCATGTGTCATTGATGATCATGAGCCATTTATCTTAAGACTGTTGATAGTTGGTATTACATGGTGCTCGCTGGTGAGTCATACTCATGTTTTGGGTGTTGTTTTTTGTGTGTTTTTTGTGTGTGTTTTTTCTCTAATTTGTAACTTCATGTTTTTTGATATATTTAAACAAAATGAAGGGAGAAAAAGAAGGAAATAGATGGAAAAAAAGATGCAAACAATAATAGTATGATGTTTTTGATTTGATGTGTATGTAACTTCTTTATTATTAATATGTTGATGATTGATATAAATGATATGTTACTATGTAAAAACGTTAATTAAAAATAAAAGCACGAGTTCTCCATGCACTGTGGAAAAGTTAAAAAACCACAAAAAAACCCACAACTTCATTCGCTACTTTCTGAATCATACTTGAAGTACTATAGTCATAATGCATAGAGAAAAACTTGTACTGTACATACAGCATCAGTTTGTCTGAAGATTGTGGCCCGATAGGGTCACAAGAAACTGCAAGTAACAACAACGATGTTAGGATTTTAATTTGCTGTACATTATTAATTATATTTATGCTCTTCATATGAATCGAGCACTTCGATATCGGACAGAATTCATCTACATATATCTCTATATCTCGCTCCCTATTTTGGTAGAGCACTTTATCCGTCACCGATGGCAGCAATGCAGCAAGTGAAATTTGACTACAGTACTAAGGACATACTCATTCCATCACACTTGAACTATATGCGGAGGCTAATTGAAAAAAACCTGAAAGCCTGATCCACAAGATACAATTTGACGATACAATGGAATGACTATAGTACTGTACATACAGCATCAGTTTGTCTAAAGATTGTGCCCTAATAGGGTCAAATGTATAACTGCCAGTAACAACAACGATGTTAGGATTTTAATACGCTGTACATTATTAATTATATTTATGCTCTTCATATGAATCGAGCACTTTGATCGGACAGTATTCATCTATATATAAAGGGTATACACATCCATATATATATATATAATTATTATTGACAACCATTTCTGGTTAGACTAGCCATTGAATTAGAGTGCTCAATACCGTAAACGGTAGAGCTTATAAAAATTCAGAGGTATAGACCTTCCGGAATATATTATATTTGGTTGCAATTCATAAATAGGCTTGTACAAATACAAAACAGACTAACACGTCGTGTGGTGTTCTTTTTTCTTATCTCGTTCATTGACAATAATCCACAGATATCGAAACGCCTTACAACAGTAGTAGTGCTGTTGAACGCTTAGTGCCGTGTCCTACCTGCTGCGCCAATTTGGTACGTGAGAGTAGAGGGAAGACTATTGCTGACTTTGCTGATGTATCCAAAAGTTTCACAGTTTTAACCATTGCTGCAATTACAAATGAAACAATAGAGTGTGAAGGGTAAGACTTAGTCAAAGTAAGCCAGCAAGTAATATACATACTTCACCTTTACTTTCAAAAACGTTTAATTTGTAGATAATAAAAGCTTAGGCGATGACAAATTACCTTGATTTTAAAAATCAAGTATTGTATCTGAACTGTTCCTTTCTTCTTCTTACAAGGTCTTGTATCTGTCGTGTTTCTTTATATTAGTCGAGAATCGACTAATATACTCTATTGCACCTGCTTCTTTATTTCTTCTGGCAACAGACCCATATAATAGCTCCGTAATCCCTTGACCGATTTTGATCATTCAAAGAACAAAAGTACTCTTGTGCGAACCACTATTTAGGCCAGAAATCACAAGAGGTCAAATGTCACACAGGTGTCACTAGGGGTCAAAACGTGAATTGACATGCTCCGATTTTGCTCGAATTTGTTGCATCTTGTGCATATTGACAAGACCAGAAAAAAGTCAATGAATGAGAGGAAGGTCACTAGGGGTCAACACGTGATTTTTCACTTTAATAAAACGCCCTTGCTTCTCAGCGACATTACCCAGGCCCATCATAATTGGTCAACATATTTGTTAGAAGCGTACGCATATACAATATTCAGGTTTTTAAAATGAAAACATATTTGGAGGTCAGCTCAAAATGCTGCTCCTCTGAGAGGAAATGATTGTCAGAATTGGTCAAAAGATTCCTTGCATCTATGTACATATATAGGGTCTTCAGCGATTAATAGTGACATGTCATATGGGGTCACTAGGGGTCATTGACATATACAGGGGGTAAAATGTGAGACATGCTCCGATTTTGACAGGATTTGTTGCATCTTGTCCGCGTTGATGATACAAGAAAAAAAGTAAATAATAACTTTGGGGTCAAAGGTCAAGAAAAGGTCACTATGGGTCAAAATGTAAATTTGTATTCTACTCACTCAAAATGCTACTCTTCCGAGAGAAAATGGTTGATGATTGTCAGAATTGGTCAAAATATTCCTATGATCAATGTACATATAGTTTCTTCAGCGATTAAAATTGACATTTTATATGGGGTCACTAGGGGTCATTGACCTATACAGTGGTAAAATGTAAGACATGCTCCGTTTTTGACAGGACTTGTTGCATCGTGTGTCTTTCGATAAGCCAAGAAAAAAACGGAATCATAACTGTTGGATCAAAGGTCAGAAAAGGACACTAGGGGTCAAAATGTAAATTTGTATTCCATTCACTCAAAATGCTACTCCGAGAGAAAAAGATTAATGATTGACAGAATTGGTCAACAAATTCCTTGGATCCATGTACATATACATTGTTCAGCGATGAACAATGACATGTCATATGAGGTCACTAGGGGTCATTGACCTATACTGGTGTAAAACTTAAGACATGCTCTGATTTTGACCGGTCATGTTGCATCTAGTGCACATTGATGAGCCAAGAAAAAAGTCTATCATGACTTTTGGGTCAAAGGTCAAGAAGGGGTCACTATGGGTCAAAATGTTAATTGTCCACTAGATGGCCAGATTTAAGAAAATGATTATCCAAAATAGTACAATTTTGATTGTAATGATAATGTTCTTTTGACAATTGCAATATGATTTGTTTGCCATATGATCAAAAGGTCAAAGGTCAACACGCCCTCGACTAATATCCGTGATCTCCGATCACAATGTAGCTCTAGTTCTTTTTATTTCTTGCAAACCCATCTAGAAATGCTTCTTCCCTACAGTTTACATGCTACAATCACCACACTTGGTTAGTATGACCCCTTACCCGACCTTCATAAAAGTGATTCACAGTTTTGAGTCAAAGGTCACAGGTGGGTCACTAGGGTCAAAACGTGATTTTCACTTAAAACGCCCTTGCAATTTATTGAAATGACCCAGGATCGTCAGAATCGGTCAACATATTTCTTATGATCGTACACATATATAATATTTAGGTTTTTAAAATCAAAAAATGTTTGGGGTCACTAGTGGTCAAAATGTTGATTTTCTTACAATGTCGCATAAAATACTTCTTGTCGCTGATGAATATCAGATTTGGTCAAAATAATTCTTGGGTCCATGCAATTAGAGCGATTAGCGTTTAAAATTGATGTGTCATGTGGGCGGCCTTTTTCGGCAAACCAAAATTGTCATATTGACAAATTGAGCTTTAAAGTTTACATGAATGCATTTTTTTATATTGTGAAATTATTCAGTTGTAATGAAAACATGACTATGCGGGGTAGTTTTGTACTGTCCCACAAATTGATATTAGGTTTACATATACGATTATTTTGAAGATACAAGCAAATTTGTTGAGTTACAGTGTTTTGCCAAAAATACATTGAATTCAATTTTGTTGGCAAAAACATGATTTTTAAAATTAATTTCGATTATCCATACATTTTATCATTAAGTTTTGTTTCATTTATATATACGATGTAATGTTAACAATCATTAAAATGCCCTAAATTATGTGTATATGGGGTATGTACAAACACTGTATCTCATAGATAGCTGTTCTTGAATATAAACAGTTTTATGGCAAAACACTGTATCTCACTGAGTTTGCCAAGAAAAACCATTGGTAAATGTGCATATAAACACCTGAGTTAGGGGGTGCTATCTCAAAATGGGAGCACCAAGGGAACTTGCGAGCTTCAGACATAGAAACAGCGCCCCCCACATTGCTGACAATTGATTTTATCTCAAAAAGTCACATTTTGTAGTTACAGTGTTTTGCCAAATGACGGCCCTGTGGTCACTAGGGGCTATTGACATATACAGGGGTAAAACACTCCGATTTGGACCGGACTTGTTTCAATCATAACTTTGGGGTCAAAGGAGCAGGTCAGTAGAGGTCATTGAACTATAAACATGTGAAAAGTAAGACATGATCCGATGTTAATCGGATTTCGGCATCTTATGTCGTTTGATAAGGACAAGAATAAAAGTAAATCATGACCTTTTGGTCAAAGGCCAGGAAAGAGTCATTGTCGGTCATTGACCTTTACAGGAATAAAACATAAAACATGCTCCGACTTTGATCAAAATCATCTTATGTCAAGGGTCAATAGGACCTTGATTTTTTGTGAGAAAATGATCCCTAGTGACCCTTTTCTTGTCTTGACCTTTGACCTGGTTATAATGATTGACTTTTTCTTGCCTTATCAAACCAAACAAGATAAAACAGGTCCGATCTAATTCGGAGCATGTCTTGAGTTTGACACATGTAAAGTTCAATTATCCCTAGTGACCCCACCCCATACAACACATAACTTGTAATCGCTTAAATCGCTGTATGTGCATAGTTCCAAGCAATATATTGCCCAATTCAGACATTGATCAGCCATTTCCTCTGAGACAAGAAGCATTTTAAGTGAATCGATTGAAAATTCACATTTTCGACCCCTGATGACCCCTTCTTGTCCTTTGACCTTGGTCATGATGATTGACTTTTTTCTTGCGTTATCAAACCACATACTATGAATCAAGTCCGGTCCAAATCGAAGCATGTATTACATTTTACCCTGTATAGGTCAAATATAACACCCCCAATAGTTTTCAATTTTAAAAACCGGAGTATCATTCAGGGGGACGGTCATAATGAATATGTTGACCGATTATAAAGGTCCTGGGTCCTTTCGCTAAGGAGCAAGGGCATTTTAAGTAAAAATCCCATTTTGACCGCCTTGGTCTTCGACCAGAGCTAAATCTAGTTTCTTCTTTCTTTCTGGCAAACCCATCTACTAAATGTTTCTTCTCCTACAGTTTGCATGCTACACTCACCAGACTTAGTCTGTAGGACCCTACCTGTCCTTCATAAAAGTTATTCACAGTTTTGGGTCAAAGGTCACAGGGGGGTCACTAGGGGTCAAAACGGGATTTTTACTTTTTACACCCTTGCAATTTAATGTTATGACCTAGGATCGTTTTCTCAAGACCGTACGCATATTATAGCTCGGTTTTTAAAATCAAAAAAATGTTTGGGGTCAAAAGGGGTCAAAATGTCGATTTTCTTACCATATTACCTAAAATGCTTCTTGTCTCAGAGTAAATGGCTGACGAATGTCAAAATTGGTCAAAAGGTACCTTGGGTCCATGCACATTCAGCAATTACACCGATTAAAATTGATGTGTCATGTGGGTCACAAGGGGTCATTCATTACATTCCAGTTGCCTGTAATGTTTGAGCCCAAGTTTGACAGGTTGAACTGGCCATGACGCTAATATAGTAAGTTCCTCCCAAGAATTACATCCATCCAACACCATTTACCGCATGCTGAGGGACCTTGAGTGTGGCAGCGGTGGAACTGGTAGCAAACCCGCAGGCGCTGCAGTCTTGCCACATGACTTTTACTAAAATCTGCTCTTCAAATAATATAATGTAATTTTTTTTTATAGAAATTTAAACTTATGTTTTTACAAAATATGATATAGCACTAGTTTCTATGACAAATTGAAGTTAAAGTTGGAATTTCTTAACACAACAACATTTTTCAAAAGTAATATAGGGCTTCTAGTTACACCCAGACTAAAGAGCCTTGAGCCATGATTAGGACAGCGCTGGAAATGGTAGCAAGCACGCTGACAAAACACAGGTGGTGTGAAATAAATCAGATAAATGGTGCAGGAGGGATGATTTATTACCCTCGATAAAGCATCAAAGCCATGGTCAAGAAAGTTGGATAACATACAGGGAACGGAACCATAATGATTGACCTATACAGGGGTAAGACTTAAGATATGCTCCTATTTGGACCGGACTCGTTTCATCCTTTTTGGTTTGATAAAGTAAGAATAAAAATAAATAATAACTCTGGGGTCAAAGGTCAGGAACAGGTTAGTAGAGGTCATTAAACATAGAAAGTCACGTATAAATGGTGGTCCCGTGCATCGGAAGGGCAATACCCGAGCACGTTAAAAGGTTACAGACTCTTTCGTAATGAGTAGGGGATCATCCCGGTCTGTATCTGTTCACACATCTAACGGACCCCAATGGAAATAAGCTAATAAGCTTATTGGGTTATCGTTGGACCCAAATGATATCAAATCAAATCAAATCAAATCAAATCAAATCAATGTGAAATTTAAGACATGCTCCGATTGTTATCGGATTTGTTGCATTTTATGTCGTTTGATAAGACAAGAATAAAAGTCGATCATGATCTTTGGGCCAAAGGCCAGAAAAGGGTCATTATCGGTCATTGACCTATACAAGGATAAAAACCAAACATGCCCTGATTTTGATTAAACTTGTTGCCTCTTATGTCACGTGATCAAACATGAAGACAAAAAGCAATCGCGACCTTACGGAGCGTTCAGAAATACTTTGGTGTGGTATGGTGGGCAACTTGCATTTGTTGGTGTCTTAACTTTTTTGATCCTCCTTTACAAACTGGAAACATTTGTTGACCCCCTCTAAACAAAGTAAAACACTTAGTTGACCCCCCCCCCCTCCCTTCTGGTTTAAATTGGTTTGTATCATAGGCTAAGATAAATCGTAGGAACAAAGCCACTTGCATACTAAACATATACTATTCATCGAGTGAATTTGATTGTTAACATTAAACCTAAAATCACAATGGCGTATCTAGTGCGTCAGTATGCCATGCCCCAATCCCTTGACACAAGAGTTTAAAAATAAGAAAAATGAAGAGAAAGGGTAAAGAGCATAGGCGGCACAAATGGGGGATGTTACGCACAAATTGGCTATTTCAACACTAAAAAGTTCCAGAAAAACGTTCTTGAAGTCATCTGTTTAAGTAAACTAATTTGCGCGAAACACGTTCAAATTTCTTCTTTTCTAACTGAAATCGTCCAGAAAACGTTCTGTAATCAGTTTGTTAATCATGAATATTTTTGCATTGAAACTAATTTGCGCGAAATCTGCAAAAATGGGCTATTTTACACTAGAAAGTTCCAAAAACGATCCGTAGCCATTTTATTTTACTAAGCTTGAATAATTAAACATGGAAACGAATTCGCATGAAAAACGTTTCTGAAACCAATTCGCGGGAAAGAATATAATAATGCAAAAATACTGACTCCTAGCTTTCTACTTTTCTTCTTGATTCATGATTCCAGTCATACCGTCAACCTACGGGAAATTGTTCCCGACCTCTTTCTATTGGATCTTGGTGTTGGAGTGCTAGATGAAAGCAAATTAAGTAGCATCAAACAGATTGGTGAAGGAGGGTACGGAGTCGTCTATAAAGCGTCTCTTTCATCGGGAGAGTTCCTCGCACTCAAAAGTCTCCTGAGACCCGGCATAGATGAGAAAGCCCAAGTGGAATGGTCTGAAGAGTTGTTCGATTCCTTCATTCTCAATTTCCCAAACTTCAGAAGGGAGATAGCTGTCATGTCTCGTATTCAGCATCCATGCATACTGAAGCTTAAATGCGTTTCGATTCGAAAGTTGTTGTTTGCGATGGAGGTCGCCCCTTTAGGAGATCTGGCCAGATACATCGACAATCAATTAGATGATCGGGTGTCTGAGATGTCCTCAAATCTGATCCACGGAACCTTTCTTGAGCGAATGCTTACCTTCAAAATTGCTTATCAGATAGTCACTGCCGTGGAGTATCTCCACAGGCAAGACATTATCCACACCGATTTGAAAACGGACAACATCTTGCTGTTCTCTACTAAGCCTGAAGACTACGTGAACGTGAAACTAGCCGATTATGGAATCTCTCAAAGCGTGTCCACTGGGAATGTGCGAGGTCAAGCTGGGACACATGCGTTTGTTGCCCCCGAGATAATTGATGGCAAGGCCTTCAACGAGCAGGTGAGATATTTAATATTAAGAAATTCAGTTGGTTCAAATAAAATCACATTGGTGATTGTTTTCAGGGAAAACAACCATGACAACAGAAGTTTATTAACATTCGTTTACCCTCTCACATTTGTACCGCCCCTCACCCATTTCTTATTTTTAAACAGGTAGACATATTTTCTGTTGGGATGATTCTGTACCATTCAATGAGTGGTGTGCCACCTGGAGGACACGGTCTTTGCATCAAGACGACTTTGGACATTGCAAGCGGGGCGCGACCAACGTTCGAATTTCAAGGCTACACATTGCGTCCAAACTTTCAGCATCTTGAGACAACCATGAAATCTTGCTGGAAAACGAACCCGAAGGACAGGCCTCCAGCAACGGACATCCTAGATCGTATGAAGAAGCCTGGCTTTTCCTGTCTCGCGCAGAGCGTGACATTGGATAATGTCACGGATCCTTATCTCTCACTGACGGTAAATACGAGTTTCATTTGTATTCCAAATGGCAATATAATATATAAGTAGCACCCAGTACAAGGCGTGTCAAAAGTTCCCGCGTAAAATATATTTGTGGGCATTAACATGTAAACAGTTTACTTGAAATAGTAAAAATCATGTTCAGCTATGTTATGGCAAATCTGCTAAGGCCGAACTGAAAAATCTACTACGTATTACCATGCATAATATAAATGACTTGAATGTTAAACTTATAGACCTTGTCACCTCGTGTTCATCAACAATGTTAAGTGCCCGGTTCCATTCAATGCATGTGGGAACATGCATTGACTGTTGCATTAACTGCGTTGTTACAGATCCCGTTAGAGATGACTGATTTAATTTTAGAGTATGGTTTATAATGAACACTCCCTGCGCGCCCGCAAACCGGCAGCCAAGATTTTGTTTGGCAGGTAATTTGAGCACACACCGGCAGGCAAGTGTAAGCGCGAGATTATGGTCACACGCACGCGGTTTTGTGGCACGCACGCGTCACGCATATAATAAACTGTGAGTGTGTTGCCTTCATTCGCGCCCGTGTCCTTCTTTATTCAATTATTTCGAACTGATCAAACTATAGTATAGGTTTACAAGTTGGTTGGTAGGATCTCGTCGCATTTCACATGGCGCTATGTCATGTAGTTTTTAACTTTCCGACCGTCCCAATACTATAAACATGGTGTTGCTGTAACTTTTTGATGGTTCCGTTCATTTTACATATGCCACTGATAAAGCATTTTATATTGAAATAAATAGTCAAAACTACAACAACAAATACGCAATGTAATACAATCGCACCTTCGCGTACGGTGATTCCCTTCACCTGCCTCATGCTGGTCCTAAATAATATTTTGAAATGCGCTCCCAGTACATCTAAGGGAATCTGTTTCCTTGCCTGCCTTCTGACGCGCGCTTAAAACCTATGTTTCCAACATGATTTGTTACACTGTTTTCCTTGATCGTATGTACTACATGTAGCGCCGTGCTCTTTGTAGAACGCTTTATAAATGCTTTGTATTATTATTATTATCATGTATATGTTTATTCCAGATTTATTCATGTTCGATTACTATTAATGTACGCCCATCTGTGCCAGAAATCCACTGCACTGCAGTACTCCACCAAAGTCCCACAATATCGGACTGGTAGTGGTATAGTTCAATCGGTTCCAGACTGTTATCCAAGCGTATAAGCAAAAATGTGTGCATACGCAATCACGCAAACAACTGCGACATTGTGCGCCATATTGCGCCATGCGAGCATTTTATGCGCGACGCTCTTCTGAATTAATTTGCCGCTGTTAACAGGTTTCGCCAATTTGGAACTAATTACTGTAGCATTATTGTTAGCGTGTATTCACAGTAAACGGTCTCTAAGTAGTTTGTGTGAGTGCAAACATGTTCAAACTACTTAACTCAAAAACCGCTCATTATTACGCATACCAATACACCCAAGCCGTTGAAAATGAAAATAGTTTGTCGGATTGTCGGTGAATTGAATCGCAGCACGCGGAGAGGCTGCATGCAATACTGCCACGCGCGTAGGTGCAAAAAAAAAATTGGAATCGCGTATTTTTTGTTGTTGTCGACTATCCGTAAGTCGGCGTCAATTATTAAGCGTCGTGAGTAGGCTGCGACTATGTTTACATACGGGAGGTCATAGAAGGAGGTCGGCCGTGGTGGGAGAGATTTGATGCGCATGTCACTGACTACGCACTGATGTCACTTCCCAGGTTGACACATAGCATCGAACGGCGTTTGCATCGTCAACGTGGCATTAGGACCACTGACTGACTAACACAACACGCAGACATGCAGAAAATAAGTTGTAGATTATATGTTTTGCACAAGCTCTGAAACACAATGTTCATCTATTCGAACTATTATAACAAAGGATGTTAACGCAATTTCCTGATAATGATTTCACTTCATTTCTAATAAATTGATTCAAACCAATTTCACTCCAAATTATTATTTGTATTTATCAATTTTATTACTACAGCATGAACAATCAGGTCTTGTGTACATATGGGTAACCGGAAAGAGAGAGACAAACACTGGAAAGAGCGGGAGAATCCTTTGCAAAATCAACCTCGAAACAGCTAAGAAGACTTTCTACGAAAATCCGGTGGATTCCAAGGTGTTGAGCGCCTATCACTGTGGTGAATTTCTGTTTATTGGAACTAAAGTAAGTGTCACCCCGACTTTCAATCCAATGTACAACTTCGCTCTGCATCGTCGGCCGATATATTTTGTCAAACAGGTTTTCATCGGTGGTCATTCAAAATAAATAAATAAATAAATAAATAAATAAATAAATAAATAAGGCCACCATGTATCTTCCTATAATATGGTTCCTTTACCCTGTGTGTGACCAGAAGTCAATCGAACAGACTCGATGATAACATGTACAATATCAATCTGATGATAAAAGACAGATTAAGCTAACGCTTCTATAACTGCTACGTTGCGTGTGATTTTATTCACACTTCATTTAGACAATGGGTGTCTGGTCAAGTTATGGATGAAGACCACTTGGAAATGCCTGCAGTTTTAGGATACCTACAATTGTAGCCCTCCTGTCTTGTTCAAGCAGGGTCTACCAACCTTCTCGCAGATGGATTCTTTCCACTGGACTTTTTGGTCAAGGATTTTTGATCGGAGTACTTTACATCAAGGACGACCGCCGAATTCTGTGACACGTTAGAACTGGACCTCCGATGTTGATAGGCTCGAGCTTCAAGGGATCGTTTAATAAATATGATAAAATATAGGATAAAGCCAATGTTCGTGCAGGTGATATAATACAAAGTTGGATTGTTTTTCAGAAGGTAGTAGTTTACTATTAGAATACGGCACATAATGAGTTGCTCTGTATGCAAAACATATCATGATATACCAGGATTACTGTACACATGGTATAGAAGAAAAAAATATCATTAACATATGTTGTCACGTGACCAAGCATCACAAGTAGGTCATTTTCCTCATGCATGTCATGAAGTAGTAGTAGTATAACATGTACATGTATAAAGTAAGTTCCAGAAATGCTCTTTATATCAAGAAGATGAGCATATGAGTCACCGTCACCTTGTATTTACAATAAACTAGGGGTGTTATACAGGGCCTGTGATAGCCCTGTTCGTTTCTGTTCGGCGCGAGTTCCAATAGCTCTGTTAATCTACCGAACTGAACATTTATAAACTAAGTGAAATCGTATTAATTATGGACATTTTCATTATTTTGCAGACTGAAGGGATCCGAGTGTTCAAACAAACACCCATTGGGTTCGAATTGACAGTGCTTAAGCAATCCGTGGAGTTGGGATTTCCTGTTAGTTCACTGCTCTACATTCCCAGTGTTCAACAGACAGATCAGGTATAATTTTGAAGTGTATTATAACAATATGAAGAATGTTTGTACTGCAATGTTATTTTGAAGCCATGCACAGTTTACAGTTATCAGCGATAAGTGAATAGTGTATGAGTAATTGGAAGGGGTTTATCGACCCAGGATTTGGTTTCACATCTTAGGCCCCTAAAAGTTAATTGACATTTCCCGTCACATTTTCTTCAGTCCGATGTTCTTGGCTAGAACATCATACTAAACACATTAAAACAGTTTGATAAAATACGTGTGCAATTATTAGGAAAAGCCTGGATCATCAGGAACGTAACGAGGTAATGTTAACATTTTCAGTAGTAATCCCAACTGTTAGTAAAATGTGTTAAATGACCAGGAATAAACACCTAACATTTCAAGTGCTCAAAACTTTTTCTGCCATTCAAGAATCTACAGAAAATTAACTTAGTGAAAGTTTTGGCAAAAATAAAAGCAGTAATCGAGTTTTATTGACCTTATGCTAAAACACTAAATCCGACGCATCAATTGCGAGATAATTATGCATGAGTCATTATGCACGCTACTCCCCCTATACACCCCCCTTAATCATGCTAATACAACAACGGTGAGTACCCAAGACCATATTACGGGATCAAAATATCAATCCACGAACACTAGAGATACAATAGCAATTTTAAACACAAATTCATCAATTTCCATGGACATAGGTAAACGAATGTAGGCCTACGTTGTTTCAAGAGAAATCGATAATATCATAACCCGTAGAGGGAGTGCGTATCAACAATTGTTCTACACCTTTTCGTCGAAAAACCAAACATACGCATGTATTGACCTAATTCATAATGGATATATAAGTTGCATGACGCAATATACGACCCGGGAGAGGTGCGACATGGGTGCGTCATTTACCACCACTTTATTGACGCAGGGTACTTCATGGGCAGCCTGTGGTCCGTCACAATATTGACAAATGGGTGCGTCAATGTCAGTAATTTTACTTGGGTGCGTCACAGGGAACGTCATCATGTGTACAACATTATATTTTCCATGTAGGCCCTACTCACTACCGTCCAACCAGAATTTATTTTTGAGATATTCGAGGGACCGGGTTTGACAACACCAAACACAGGGACGATCCCCCATAAATCTTAAAGTAGTTCATTTTCAGTGTTCATTGGCCACGTGTTTTGTTATATGTAGAGCAAAACAACCAGTCAAATAGCGGCATACACAGGAAACGATTTGATAGCTGCAGAAAAGTGTTTCCAAAGATGCATGAAGTTGATTTAAGTCGGAAATAGCCACAGGAAATAGTAAAGTTGCATAATAATTACAAAAATAACTTCAAACGAGTAACATTTAGATGCTTATTATAGTCAGTCAACTTCTCTTTCAATCATTGTTGGGTTTTTTTCTACAGAGTTCTGAACACGTTTTACACTTTAAAAAAGTATTTTCATATTTATTGCAATCCAGTTCAGCCAATAATAATGTATGACGGAGGGGGCGCGTCATCTAAGACAGTCATGGTCCCACAGAATCAATCAATTGTGCGTCACAAAAATGACTGTGGGTATTGTATGTCAAAGGTCCGTCACATGTGTTACACAGGGGTGCGTCACCACTCCGTGTATTATAACAAGATTAAAAACATTATGAACAGAGGGATTTAAGTTTAAAGGTACTATCTGCATGGTCTGCAGGCCAATCACCACCGAACAAGAAGGGTATTTTGCTAGTACCTATAGAAAATAGAGTACCATAATCCCCGATATAAACTGTGACTCTAAGGATTAGCTTGGACATTTTGTGAGGTATAATAGAACGTGGTATCCAAGCAGGGTCTATGATCAAACATAAAGTCATAGGGTGTTCACAACCTTTGATTCAAAACCCACGACCTCTCATTGTTTTTTCTGTTACCTTCTAGGATATTGCGAATTTTCTCTATGTGGGTCTGCAAGATGGACGAATTGCTATATACGAATACATTGATGACGACGAAACGTGGAGCCTTCCCACATTTTGCTTGATGAGTGCATCTGCTTTACCGTGCAGTTGCATGCTCCACCTGAAGAAAGACAATGGCAGGTCTGACAAGCTAATCGTTGGATGCGGTAACACCATACGAACAGTAAACATGCGTGACCATACTGTTGACGGCAATACCACATGTATTCCTGATTCATCGAGTGACCAGCATGTTGTAGGTCTAGTGAGTTTTGGCGGTCACATTTGGTGTCATTTATCCCATTCCAGCCGCGTGTATCAATTCCATGACACACCTGGCTTGCCCACATCAATGCTTGAATGCCGTATGAAAGCATTCCCAATACGAGGGGTTAGTTTGTTAGTACGCGGCTCAAACAGATCAAGCCTTGCGGTTCACTCTAAAAACGTTCAAATCGCGTCGCTAGAAATTGATAGACCCGTAGCCCGAAATAGACTACAAACAGAGCAACGTGTTCAAGTAACATGTTTGCTGCCAGTCAAAGACACACTTTGGATTGGTAGAAGCACAGGGGATATCTTGATAGTTGATATAGGAATCACTGGCGATTTCGGTCAATTGAAAGCTTGGTTACAAGTAGACCCTATGCTTGGTCTTCTAGTCGGTCCCGTAAAGAGTCTTCTAAACCCAACGCCCTGTCAAGTTATTGCTTGCAGGGAAGTTGTACAGGCAAAAGATACTTCTGAATACCAGATACTAGTTTGGAATGATTGGGGTAACAAGGAATCGGACGAATTCGAACACGCACTGCTCGTTCAATAGATCATTCCATCACGTTATACGTTAGCATTGGTAGAGCGCATTAGGGCAGGTTACTTACACAGGATGTGTCAGAAAGAACGGGCACTTTTTAGCGAATGTCGCCACAAACAATTCAGGCATGCATATTCAAAACCATGTCAGTTCTAAAAGGGCCACATTATTTGGCTTTCATTAAAAAAAATGGAATTTTTCAATTATATCATTTGCGAGTGCTGTAATTATTAAACTATCAATCAAATGCATATAAAAGTATACATTTTTGGAAAGGAAATGGTTCAGAGAGTCTACATTTGGCTTATCTAGTATTTTTTGAAATTTTGACCAAAAAGTGAAAAAAAATGGATTTTTTTTTTTGGGGGGGGGGCATTTTCTTAAAATGGGAAATTCGTTAGTGTCTTAACATTATCATCAAGCAATCTGGGCATTTTTTTTACTCAACATTATTTTGTTCGCTTTGTTAAAAAAATTGGGTCAAAAAAGTGATTTTTGTGTGATTTTCTCAACAACAAAAAAACATTTTTGGTCCAAATTGGTCCATTTCCAAAAAAGTATACTTTTGAACATTTGAGGCATAGTTTAATAATGCACTCACAAATTGCAAAGAGTGACTTCCTCGAGTCCGCCTAACCCTGTATTTTAAAGCCAACCGACGAGATGGAAATATCACATTGTATAGATGCCAATCAATCTAGTGAAAAACCTCAAAAGCCACATAAATATTGGAGCAACCTGGTCTCCTTACTTAACGGCTATATATATATATGCAGTATACAAAAGGGTTTAATCTGTATGTATTTGGCAGTTTAAGGCGTTATGATACTGCCCTCTATGGCCCGTATTCTCGTACGTAGTTAAACACGGTTTTAAGCTAAACACGCGTCTAACTTTGACTTTAGACATAGCGTTTAACTAAACGCGATTCTCGTACATTTGTTTTACTTAAACACGCGTCTAACTAACTGAAAAGTGTCTAACTTTAAACATGGGTATGGGGGTAGTTTAAGGCGCGTTTAACTAAACAAATACACGAACTGTATGCCTTGAATGATTACTCAACCGTGCCCGCTGTAAGCTGCCGAGCATATTGTGTAGTATTAAAAATACACGTGCGTTTGAGGTATTCAGTCGATATCTATTGTAACCTATTAGGGCCACAACAACAATAAATACCTGTATACATACTATACAGTAACGCACAACGACCCTGGGAACGAGATTCGCCGAGTTTAAAACCGTGTTTAGTTAAACACGTTGTTTAAAAGATAAACGCGCGTTTTAGTTAAACACGCGTTTAGTTAGACACGATTTTAAGCTAAAACCGTGTTTAGTACGAGAATACGGCCCATTATATCTATTCGGCTGTGTCATTATAGATTAGCTTCATTCCGTTATAGCGCCCTCAACGGAATAAAGCAAAATAACACTGATAAAATAGTTTAAGAATGTAGGATATCCAATATTTACTTTAGACACAGCGTTTAACTAAGCGCAATTCTCGTACATTTGTTTTACTTAAACACGCGTCTAACTCGCCGAAATGTGTCTAACTTTAAACATGTGTATTTGCGTGTTTAACTAAACTCGCGCACCAACTGTATGCCTTGAGTGATCACTCATCCATGCCCGGTTCAAGCCGACGTGCGGATCGCGTAGTCTTTAAAAGTACCGTGTATTTAAGGCATTCGGTCGATATTTATTGTACTCCATTAGGGCCACAATGAATTAAATACCTGTATACAACCAACGCAGGACCACTCTGGGAACGAGATTTGCAGAGTTTAAAATCGTGTTTTGTTAAACACGTCGTTTAAAGGATAAACTCACGTTTAAGTTAGACACGCGTTTAGTTAAACACGGTTTTAAGCTAAAACCGTGTTTAGTACGAGAATACGACCCTCTAAGTTTAACGTGTACATTTTCCAAAATTGGCAAAACAACTTTTTGCTCGTAGGAACAAAATTCGGAGTAAAATGTTATTTCAAAAAGAACACCGAATATTATTTTAAACGATATACGGTTTAATTCAAGTTCCGACTGCAATGTAGATATTTTGTTTTCGCTTCATCGATCGATATAATGGTATCAAGAGTCCTGATACATTGCTCTCAGTGGTGGGTCGTGGCGCTAAATTGTACCTTACACGTTCTAGCGAAAAGCTTCAACAATTCAAGATATGTGGCATGTAAAATGTTTCGACAGTATCTTATGTTTTTTTCTTCTTTGTAATTACTACTGATGTAATCATAGATCTTCGTCTAAATCAGGTGTCTAGCGTGGAACGAAGTCTTGAGTGACCAGCAACGTTTGCTTAATTTACTTCGCTGGTCAGGATGTGTATAAATATATCTCAGTAATGTATTATATTTCGCTACAAAAATAAAAATGATATTTCAACTGTTACACCTATATAACACAGGTATATGTAAACGAATGTATAAACGTAATATATGCTGTAAAGAGCATTAATGATGATTTTAAAATAAATTTCGTGCTTGGAGAAAAATGTGTAAGTTTAACTGTTTGACTGTTTACGAATCTGGGAGGTGGACTTCGGTTGAATGGAGCAATGATATGGGGCCAAGGATTGTGACTAGAAAAGCCACCACTTGATCACTTCTAGAAACCTTAAGAAAATTATTATTATTATTTATTATTAAATGGAGTAAATGTTCAATACGTACACGTATCTGTGATTTCTTTTAAACTGGCATACCGGGTAAGTAAAAAAAAACCTGCAATAGTGGAAAGAAGCCATCTTGTTTTAAAAAATAAGTTGAAGATTGATTTTTTTTCAACTTCATAAGAATACCTTATTTGTTACTAAATTTGTGTGAAAAAAAATTAAGTCAATATCATTTTCAGTTTGCCTTTGGTGAAGCTTTTTACATGTGCGCCCATTTCACACGTTTGTCCACGAGATACCCAAAATATGCATCAGATCGCAAAATTTGTCTCTCATTCAAATTTGAAAACTTGAGTACATTTCTGATGTTATTGGAATTTGATGCATCCTTTCTTGTTTACATGTGAGTTAACATTATCAATGTACCCAACCCATGCTATGAAATGCTTTTAATGTTTTAAATTTTAATAAAACACTGACATTTTCCATTTTTTTTGTTGGCGGGATATTCAAATATGAAAATGAAATGTGTGCCATTTCAATTGAAAATCACTGTGCTCGTAGACAAACATGTAAATTTGGTTGTGCAGCAAAGAGGGGTCACCAAAGACAAACGAAAAATTCGATCGAATTCATTTTTCAGGATTAAATATGCCATTCTTGTAACGTTTGAACAGTTTTAAAATTCATTTTGGTTTTGAAAACAAAATGGTTTCTTTCCACTATTGCAGTCTTTTTGACTCACCCTGTATAAACGAGGCAATATTCACAAAGTATTTAAATAAAATTTAACAGTTAGGAAAACCATAGAAAATAAAGATATCGCACGAATTAAATTGATCTGAACGCACTTTCTTCTAGATCAATGGTACTTAAGTATGACAGTCAGTCACATTGGTGAAGGAAAATACTTGACATGTTCACAAATTATAAATTTGTGAGTCCATTGCTTCTTCTGCAATAGTTTTGTAACACATAAAATGACATTTTAATTTCCTTGCAATTTGAAATAGAAATATTAGTTCACAAAACTCTCCGTTGAATCAGCTACTGTTCTTACTCAATTTAGTTACGTTATGTCTTATTGTCTACTTTTGTACATCCCATTGGAATGTCTTATTTTTCATTTGATTACTTTCATTGTTTTCGGAAGATGAACTAGATTAAATCAGTACGAGAGTTGGTCAATATGTAATGACAATGTACTTGTTGTGATACGCATGAATGATTCTATAGAGAGAGACAGTGTGATCAATATAAACTATATATCGTCAGCCTGCTTCGATAATTGCCTAACTCACTTTTCAGCAAAATTGAGTTTTTTTGCATAAATCATGATTTCATTACATTATGTACATGCTGTTATAATACCTAAGTCATTGACCAATCAAAAGTGTTGATAAATGAAGAGCTTTGTTGCAAAAGGGCCACCAGACCACTCCAACATGTTACTCATTTTGCATTATTGAATTTGCATTGACAAATCCATGGAATTAATCAAATTATTGTATGGCTGTGTTCATCTGTTTCTATATGACTTGGATGAGTGCATCCATGCACGCCAATTGAGGCGTCAACAATACAAGCCTCATTCCACATAATGAATATCCATCCATCAATAATGCAAAATGAGTAATAGGTACACAGGTAACAGGTTTCATACTTTTGTTGTTTCTAAGAACTAGAAAAAAGGAGTTAGGCAATTATCGAAGCAGGCTGACGATATGAACCTCTGTCTTTCACACAATGCAATTTTAGATTTCTAAGTGTGAACTATGAGGTCATATCATTAGCTTACAGTAAGCGCACTTTGAACATTGCCAAATCAGTTATTTGACGGGGAATTTGAATCGTTTGTGTGAAACACGTGCTAAGAAGATTGTATAACATGACATTAGAAGCGGGTAAATATTGATTTGTGTGTGCGTAATTAGGATTAGATCTAAATTTAGATCCTCGGGTTACCACAATGAAGCTAGCATACACCCCATCTCTGACTGTGCCAATCCAGTGTCCATCGAGTGAGCGGAGCGTTTTGGCTCGCAGGCCGGCTCGCCAAAACTCCTTGGTCAGTAAATTTGAGCGGTTAGTGGATTTGAACAGGATCTATGATGTGAGCGATAGAGGGGTACATGGTCAGTGGATATACTAGTACATGGTCAGTGGAGAAGTGCAAGTGGAATTCAGCCGCGGTGTTAGTCAGTGTATTAAAATCAAATCGACAGTCCTGAAATCAGGACTAAATTAGGATACCTAAGACAATAATGTTAATCCCTGTGTAATTTGCAATATGTAGCCTGAGAGTTCTCGGGGCAAAAGTAACATTCGGACGAGGTACTTCATCAAAATACGTCATCTGTGTAGCGGAACTACAGGAATTCCATAGTCCCGGATCAAAACCGTAAATGCTGCCCCCTCTCGCTCTCCCTTGTTTCCCTAGACTGATTTCAGTCATTGTTTGAAACCTATTGTGTTAATGTTAATGACGTTACATAGCCAAAGGTATCTTAAATTCTAAAAGTGTATTGTTTGAAAAACAAAGGTCCAAATTTGTATTGATTACACTATCCCTTGATAGAATCACTCATGCATCCTACACTAAGAT